>VWZQ01003832.1:760073-810368 GCA_013397015.1 Myiagra hebetior | reverse complement strand
TTCCGTGTATTTGCCTCTACACCTTTGNTCCATGTATTTGCCTCTACACCTTTCGACAGGAAGCGTGCAATCAAATGCTCTTGCCGGAATGGCACGCAGATACCCTTCCCGACTCCTTGTCACTGACTAATACTGATTTAAAAAAGTATTAATGATCAGCCATGATATCATAAATCAGATAAGATTTTAGGCAACATTTGTTGTCTGAATGCAATGTCTGAATATGTTTTAGACTGTCCTAGTTTACATTGTAATTCTCACCAGCTACAAATTTGTTAGGAACTGACCTATTCTCATTCCATCAGAATCAAAATATTTTACTGTATTCAGTTGGACCATGTAAGCAGGTTGATTGTTGTCTTTGATCATTCTTTCACAACTTGCTGGTAAAGCAGCCTAAATTTGCTGGTAAGCAGCCTAGAACGAAAACACATATTGGAATAATTAGGGTAAGATAAACTTCAGAAGGCTTAGAAACAAGTAAAATTATATATTGTTCTAAAATTGTCTAAACCCCAGATTTATTCTCTAATATAATGTGTGAATGGTAAAATGTGTTCAGTACAAGCACTAAAGAATCTTAATATTTGTTCTTGCCTATAGGAATAAAGGCAAAGGACATGGGTGAAAATGTACCATTTAACATGTGCTTAGGTGCTATTAAATGGAATTGTTAACAATTAGATGCATCCCCTGGGCAACATTGCTTTAACCTGAGACATTCTCTGCATTGTATTAAGAAAATGACATTAGAAATGGTCACTTGACTGCTCATACCTCAGTACTGTGATATATGTTGGAAAGAAGTAAGTCTGTTTCATAGATCATCCCCCAGAGTAGGAGGGAAAGGGAATGAGAGCAATAAGTAAGCTAAGAATATGACTCAAATTATCATGTCCTCAGAATACTCGTTCTACACGATTTTAGAGTGTACATTTCTGACTTGCTATGAAGGAGCTAAGTTACTATAGAAGCAAGGTAAATTTTCCTGGGCGATAATAAATGTTTCACAGCTAGGCTGCTTCTAGTCCTGAGCAAGTTAATTTAGAGTTAACATGCACACACAACTCCCTCCATCTTTGCAGTGTTCACTGTGGAAATACTGTCTTTGTCTAAACAATTGTGATTGTATGAATTCAGTTCTTCCGAAAGATTTACAGGTAAACAAAAATACAAAGGATGTACTTACCTTCTGCTCCTGTCTTGTGGGCCTTATTTTGTCTGATAGGCAGGACATTTAGAGGCTGTCATTAATGCTTAATCAAGCTTTTCTGTTCTCTCTTCCGTCCTTCAAACCACACTGATGTAAGATCAAGCCCTCCATTTTTTTTCTTTTTTTTTGGTTCCTGTACATTTCCTAGTTATCTGCAGAAAGCCTCAAGAACTGGAGTTGTTTTGCTTAAAAATAATAACAAAAACAATAACAATGTCTATGCTGCAATAACTGCAACTAGTCATAATTTTAGCTCCCTAAATCAAGTAAGCTACATACCCACTGAGTTGTAGCTGAATGCAGGAAATGTGATTTTTAAAATAATTAATATATATCAAATGAGAGTTGTGTATTTTATTTTCAGACAGCATTTTTGTTGTGCTGATGCACAGTCCCTCTAGTATTAGATGCCATAGTTTCCCCAAGACAGATGACATTCATAATGCAAATCTTGCAACAGGAACATGAATGGTACGACTGAAACTGAGCTTTAGAGTGACATACATAAAACTTGGTGTTTCTTTTCTGTAGCTTTTTTGAAGCTCGGGGCAAGCTGGCAAGGAGTCTCTCAAAATAATTTGGCAAGGGGTTTTTAAAAATACATTACCATTTTCCCAATTCCATTAAAAAGGAGGGAACAGTCTAGCAAGATGGAGAAGCAGTTAGGGCATTATGAGTAGTACTGAAAGGTGAAGCACTGAGGGTAAGTGATTGAGATTCTCATGAAGTCCTTTGGATTCACAATGTACCATCTTTTCATTCTGCACCTTCAGGTCTCAACAATAATTAAATAAAACAACTAATTTCTCAGGTTATGTGCTGTGCGGTTGGTGTTTGGTGGTTTTTTTTGGTTTTGTTTTGGTTGTGGGTTTTTTGGTTTTGTTTTTGGGGTGGGGGGTTTGTTTTTTGTTTGTTTTGTTTTTTGGGGTTTTTTTCTGATTTAGTGCAGACCTGAATTCATCTCTCTTAACTCCCCAAAGTTTCCGTAAGTTGGTAATGGATTCTCAGTTGTAGTCATTTATTGCAAACAGGCCATCTTCTGAGATGACCTGGGACAGGCTTCGGTGACCAGCTTCAGAATCTTTTCATTGTAAGGGCTCTTGCCCTGGGAAATGCAGGGCAAAACAGTAAATTGGCAATGACTCTTTTGTACAAAAGCCAGTCAGCAACAGTGGCAGCTGCACAAAAGCTGGTAATGGCTTATTACAGAGTTTGGAGAAAATGGTATTGCTTGAGAACTGTGTTGCTGTACAACAATAAAGGCAGACAGAAAACATTCAATAGGATTATTTTGTTTTCTTCACTAGCAGGCTTAAAAAACTTGGAAGCATTTTGTCAGATAGTGTTTTATATATTCATGAATGTGTTTTGGGGGATGTGATCACAAAATATTGTCAGGCAGCTTGGCACAAATCTGGAAAATGAGTTTTAATGCTTTGCCAGGCTTAAACTAAAGAGTTCTCCAAGTGTCCCTTTTCTCTAACCAGCCACATAGAAAAGGGAATATGACCCCTTCAATACTAAAGGTAAAAAGATACATTACCAATAGTATTGCTCCCTTGAATGCCTCAGCTACAGAAATATCATGTCTGAATTGTGATATCCTGATAAGTTTTCTACAACTTTCTGTTCCCTGTAAAGCTGAACTACTAATATGGCAACAGGAATACTGCTTTAGTAACACTCAGGGACAGCACCTCAAACCACTTTATCCACCTTTCTTCCTTTTGTTCCTGTCATATTGCATTCGTTCCTAGACCCCACTGTCTCAGACTACAGGCTCACCTTTCAGTCATGATTTTTGTTCTTGACCATATTCTTTCCAGAATGCTCCCAGTTCTGCCTACTAAGAACTCTCTTGTCCTCGGTGGCTGGCCAGTAGCTCAAAAAAACAAAGTTTTCTGCATCTTCAGAACTGATGTAGACAATACTTGAATGAAACAGAAATCATCACCAGGGTACAGAAATTACAGCTGATTTCCAGGAATGAGGTTAGTCATAAACTATTTTTTTGTTTCTTTTTTTTTTTTAACGTATTTATCATTGCCTTTCAACATTTCCATGGAACCCAGTATTTGCTAGTCTTGGAGGTCCCAGCATTGTTTCAGTGATATTAAAGGCTGGCTGAAAGGAGTTTGCAGCAGCATTCTGTGGTGCTCACAGGCAATGTACGCACAATCTGGCAGGCGTACACAGTCTAGACTGAATGTTGATGTGGATACTTCTGTTGATATGGATATGCTGATATGGATATTTCAGAAGGCCCATGGGTAAGGTTTCTGAAAGTGACCGTCCACAGAAGTTTCTTTTCTTGTTTATTAGCATTTCATTATTTTCTTAGAAGTTCTTACATATCTGTTTATGTTCTGCAGCAGCATTTCTGTGTCCATAGGACAAGGAAAGGAATTATTATGTTATTGAGGTATCACACTTCCCAAATGAAAGTTAAGACAATCATTTTTACTCCCTCTCCACTAGGAACTCACCTATCAGAAACTAATTCTTCTTCTTATTATGACCAGTTTTCCTCTTTCAAGTAACCACTAGATGATACTTTCTTTTCAAGAGCTTATCTCCAGTGCACGTGGCTGTGTTGCAAATAAAGCACACATCACTTGCTATATTAATGATACTGTTAGACATTTCTGCTTTAAGGGACACACCAGCAGTAGTAATTGCAAGTCAGCTCCTTTCAAGCACAGATCAGTCCTAAGTTATTCAGTAAAGAAAGAACAATGCTCAAAATATCTTACCCTGCTTGGCAGGTATAGGGAGAAGCAGTTGGATATACTCTCAGTGGTGCATGGAAGAAACAGCAGAGTTCTGAGGAGGTTCAGTAAAAAACAACTTTTACTTGCAAACTTTAGAGCATCCAGAAAGAATAAGGCACTTAGCAAGGCTTTGACTGGATTTTTTGGTCAGGCTTAAAATGTACATTGAGAAGAAGGTAAGAGGGAAGTGGAGAGGGGTAGGGGGGCAGAGGGAGGGAGAAGGAGAGAGGGAGAGGAAAAGGGTCTCCAGCTGCAAGAGCCCCAGGTGTACCAAAAGGGAAAAGGGATTTTAGGCATGGAAGGGACCATTCTGTCTCATTTTGCTGACCTTTGATTTCTTATCCTTCACTTCAAGTAAATGTCACTGGAACAATCGTGGGAATAGGATAATATGAGGCACAAAAGGGGAAAAAAGGGTCTTGGGTGTTTTCCCTTTCTGCTGAGATGAAAAGTGAGTGGAGCTTTCTTTCCCTTGTTCCCTGCTTTGTGCACTGGTGAGGGCTCAACTGAACTTTCTTCACACAGCCTAAAAGGTAAACTCCAAGGATGGTCCTTGGACTGACCTTTTAAGAGTATTTTGCATTGTCCCTTAACGGTGTTTTATTTATTTATTTATTTATTTATTTATTTATTTATTTATTTGTTTGTTTGTTTATTTATTTATGGAGCTCTGTGTGCATAGATGAAAAGGGGGGAAGTTTTATGGCACCTTCCTGCTCAGGATTTTCATTTACTAAGTTACCAAGATCCATAATTCAGCTGCTAAATTCTACTGAACTTTTCTGATTTGGTTTCAGAGATTATGATGTTGTCTTGAATGTAATTTGGAAAAGAATAGTGAATTTAGGGGTGGTTAATGCCACTGTTTTGAACAAAGTTTTAAGTTAATTAAGCAATAGTGGAAAATGGAAACAAATGAGACAGTCCTACAATTCTCAAAAAATATTTATTTAATAAATTCACAACATTTTCTTTATTTTTTACCACTTAAATTATGAGACTTTGGGTAAAATTTGGTGCTTCATAAAGTTTCTAATGTATTCATGGATAACAAAAAATTGTACACTGTGTATTTTTATTATAACTGGATTAATATGTATATTTTTTCTGCAACATATTTGTTATAGAGTCTGTGCTCAATAATCGTTAAAACACAGTACAAACTCAGTTTGACTCAGAGTTTATTGTGAATCTGTTTTCTTGTTTATCATTTATATACTTGCTTTTTTCCATTTTCAGAGTGTGTGGAATCTGCATGCCCCTGTGAATGATGTACTCATCAGCTTTAAGGATTAATAAAATTAATAAACCCCCTTTTAAACACAGAATGGTGGCAACCTAAATGAAATGACAGAGGTAACTGTGATTCACAGTTCTAGAAGTTCTTTGATCTGTTAAATATTTCACATAAATATGGGATTTTAGATTTTGTTTTTCCCTTGCTGTAGATATTTTGAAACAAGGGGATGCACAATTCTGTAATTTCATATTCCTCATAACAAACTCTCATGTCCTGCTCCTCTTAGAGCAAGCAAATTCTCAGTTACTCTCTAAATTCTTCTTTAGTAGCACTTTTGAGCTGAGTACTTGAGAATTTGTATCAGTACAAAGAAAGAAGGGTAGTTTTAGTAACCCTTCATTTTATTGTTCAGGTCCAACTCGAAAAGTGAAGATAATAAATGGTAAATTGATATTACTGTATGAACACTTTTATTGTGAATTGTGAATCACATCTGAAAGAATTTGCCTCATAATATTCCCTCAATCACCAGAGACATTCCTAAAGGAGAGATTCAAATTTCAAATAGATACACATACCTATTTTTCTTAACTGCAGCTACGCTGTGACATTCAGGTTAAGCTTCTGTGGTGCGGAAATAGTTTAGAAATCAGTGTACTTCAAAGCTAACATTCTTCTGTCATTATTTGATTTGGAAGGACAGAATAAAGTCAGAAGGGATTAAGGCATGAAGGACGTTAATATAAAATGGAGGGTGGGGTAGAAAGGCTAAGTCTAACAAGCATGCTGTGAAATCCTGACGGCCAGAAGGAGAGATTCAGGTCAGAAATGGTTACTGACAAGTGTCCTTACCAAGCTTTCCTTCTGAACTGCAAGCTGGTAGACAGCAATCAACATCAAAATACATGTGGAGATAACTAAAAGGACTGTAACACTACTTACAATCTGTCCTCCTTTCTGCATTTTATACAAAAGACAACCAGCATGTTTCACTCAATTTACCTGTAGAGTACAGTATTTTATAGAATTGTTGGTGAGAAGGGATCTTGCCCGACCTTCATCTCAAAATGAGCCTATGTCTAGCACTAGGTGAGGCCAGAAAAGGCTTTGTCTAGCCAAATCCTGGAAAACTTCAAGGACAGTGATCCTACAGCTTCTGTGCCTGTTACAGCTCTGCACTACTTTCCCAGTACACATGGTAGAGCTAATGTTCAAGACAAAGCTCCCAAACCAGAATAGACATTACCCTTTGTAACACTGTGCAATAATACTGACAGTTGTTTTGTCATGTCTTTTTTCTAACCCTCCTTCAATCAGCTAATCATTAAAATGTCTTCTTTGACAGAAAAAGAAAAAACTGCAAAGAAGCTCATCTCTTTCAGGTCAGGTGCAGGAAGACTACTTGAGCAAAGGAGTGGTAGATAATGCACGCACACAGAGTATATGTGATAATTTTCTAAATGGCTGCTTTCAGCTACATCAGATTTTGATAAATTGTGGGAACTCTGAATATTCTGTCACTTTTTCTTCCCCAACTTAGGCTGATACATGATCATTGCACCACTTCCTCTCCAAGTCACTTTATGCAGAAGACATTTAACCTGAGCAAAGTACCTCTGCAAGGATATACACAGCTTAAATTGCAAAGCAATTATTTAATGGTTAAATTACAGAATAGGTAGTTAGAGCTAATGAGTATTACAGTAACCATTAATATTAAATGTGAGTCTTTGCTCTTCAAGAAATCATCAGACTGTTGGGAAGGGTCAGCTTCCATTCTTCCTTGGAAAGGGCTCATCCTCAGTGTTTCTGAGTTGCCATCTTATGTCTCCCTCTTTTTATGAGAGGATTTAATACCTTTTCATGTCTGTTTTTCCTCTTGAATCCTTGTGCAGCTAACTACTGCTATCTCAACAGTCTTACCTCTTTCTGCAGTCTTACCTTATTTGGGTATCTCTGATTTCTAGACTTCACAACTCATTCTCACAATTTAGCCTTTCCTCAGAGAGCTGGGCCAAAGTTACCTACCTAGCCATCTTGAATCAAAAACAGAACTTAGCTCAAATTCAGTTGAACCTCTGCGAGGAATTAAATCCCTGTTTCCTGAAGAACCTGTTAACAAACTGTCCCACTCTTACTCCCCCCAAAAGGAGAAATGTTGTTTTAGATGTGCAAATACCTTTTAACCTGTAGTCTAGGTACGCATTCTCTGGTGTTACACAGAAAATTGCACCAAAATTCCTGCTTATTTTCAATCACAAACTGAGATTTCTCTATTCTGACATTAATCCATTTCTCAGGCTCTTGCTTCCACCCACTTTCCCGAAGAGGTCAATGAGCAAACAGTATAATTTAATACTGCTCAAATCATCAGTAATATATGAAGCAAACACCAGAGCAGTCTCATGTAAAAGTGAAAATGATTTCACTTGCCTTAGGTCATACTCAGGTCTTCCTTCCAGGACCTGCTCTCCCCACACATAAGTGCTCTATGAAATAGAGGGGTTAATGGGGGCTGTGCTGTGGCAGGGGATCTTTACTGAGTGCAAAAAATGAAGTTGGCTTTTGAAACCATAAAGGCATATATACTGTCTGTCCCAGGGAGTTACTTTTTCCTTGATAGCATAGCACAGTTCTGCATGAATTCTACTTATCTTTCTCTCTCTTCACAGAGCAAGGAAGCAGAGCAAATGAGCCAGAGAAACTCAGCCAGTCTGGGGAATTTTAAAAATTCTTTTTGAGACAAAGATTTCAATGCCCGCAGTTTTATGTGTGCTAAGAAGCTTTACTAGCAACTGAGTGCTGAAGCATGACCTGCATGTGCCTTTTAGGTCATCAGAGCCAGAATGATCTCAACCCATTTAGCTTTCAGGTTATGCCTTGGTCAAGTGAATACTTTGAAGTCATTTCAACTGAGAAGGTTAAAGGTTGACATTTGCAGTTATGACTTGTGTATGCCAGCTTTACTCTCCTATTAGTATCATAAATTCAGTTTCCAAGTTTTCACCATAAGCAATTGAACAGATTTCTAAAACTTTGGAAATAATTATTTTTAATGTATTTTTACTCTTCAGTTTCCCCCACACACTTCCTTTGCTTTTGTGCTTTTAAATCAATTTTAAATAATTTCTGTAAATGGATAATTATTGATATTACATTGTAATTTCAACTATTTTAGGGTAATATATCTAATTTCAGCTAAAAGATGCATTTTTTTTCATCATTTTATTATCTATGCATAGAAATCCTATTCTAGTGACACCTTGCACTATATAATATGCCATAATTAGAAAACCACCTAAGAAAACAAATTTTAAAAATCTTTCTTAAAATCCCCTTTATCAGTTATGTGTTCACACACAGATCATTCAGACTACCTGGGACCAGCCTAGTGAAAAATGACAAACGGAATTATATAGCAGCCTTTCACTTGTGTTGGTTAAACAGAGTAACACAGAAGCTGTAATATTCTATGTTATATTGCACTGACAACTCTTTTAGAAAGATTTTTGTCTTATTCTTTTTTTTAGTTCAGACAAGATAAATTGTTCACTCTTTATTGAAGGAATAAAAATCATTAAAAGAATGACAAACTGTAGTACTCTTTTATGCTTTTTTCCTTCCTAAGTCATAATAATGTTAATTTCTTTTTCAAATTAGGAAAGAATTTTTTAGGGATGACACGTGGGTAATTCTGTAGTATCAGACCCATGTAACATTTTCATACCTATATATGTTTATTTCAGGACATTTATAACAACGCTAAACCAAACACTAACAAAGTTCTATTCAGGTACACTAGAATGGATAATAAGAACTGATTACAAAATGTAGTAGAAGTATAGTAGATTATGTTTGTCAAGAAATAGAAAATACTTGAACATAATGAAAACTATTTAGCAGGTTTTTATATATCACTTGTCACTCGAGACAAAGCCAAGGCTGGAAAAGCCTCCTTGCTTCCTCCCGCCTATGTTTTAAACTCATTAACAAAAAAGAAGACAAAGAAAGAAAGATCCAGAGTGCTGTCTGAAGTCCTTAGCCTGCTCACTGAGGTGCATTTGTGTATTTGTATATATTTTCCTCTGTGTGTGCCTATAAACTACGTATGAACACTTTGACCTGACTGACTTTTTGGAATACTGGAAAGGGTATTTACTGGAAAAATGGTCTAGTCATTTATTATTGCTATAGATTTCTCAATTATCTTACAAATTCTGACAGTTAAAAGAGGAAAGCCGGGAAGCCAGTTTGCCAGATTTCTCTCTGCTGCTGAAGATTGCGATGAGAGATTGTCACTAGGTCAAGGAGTTTGAACATGCATCATACTGGTGGTGACCTATGCCATGCTGCTGGTGCTTTCCATTAGGCTGCCTAAAAGTAGTTTCTTTCAATCCAGAAAGGTAAAGGTGAGTATATACTTAAAGCTAAAATGAACATGAGTTCAGCTATTCTTTAATTTCGAAACCTTGTCCTTCCAAGTTAGGTTTTGTGGTACATTGACATTGTGGACATTATTTTACGCTAATTGTGCTTGTGTTTGCAATTTCTTATTTTTTTCTTTCTTCTTTTTTTTTTTTTCCACAACTAAAAAGAAAGGAAAAAAAAAAGAACAAAAAGGACAGATAAATTATTGTGTTTTTCCTCTGTCATCATCTTCACTTTCTTTTTCTCCTCTCCTCAGTAAAGCAGTAAAACCCAATAAATATCTGATGTGTTCAAACATAATGGCGAGCTCATCTGCACAAGAAAATTTGCATTCTTACTTATAATATTACCTCTGGCTTGTTCAGTGGACCTGTTTGTAAAGAAATTGGCTTGGTTTTCTGACTGCGCTTTCACTCATATCTCAGCTAAGGACCATTAACAGAGCAGTATAAGAGGGACTGCACTTTGAATAATCATACAGTATTCATATTTTGCTACCTTTACACAAACCAAGAAGCAATCAAGTAAAACAGTGCTGCCTGAACTTCCAGAAAAGTTTGAAACCCATGGGATTTATGTTGCTTAGCTAATTTCAGTCAATCCTTATGTAACCTTTGTCACATTCTGTCAAATATTTCTGTGACTTAGAATTGAAGTATAACTTGATTATGCCCCCTCCTTTATAATGAACTACACAAAAAGTTTAGGAATTTGAGCTAGGTGGTACTAATTCATAAGCTTTATCTGATACATGCAAACGATAATTCAATGGGCCACATGTCATTCCAAAACAAGACAGTATGATTATATTCAGAACCCAGAGAACTTCATGTCTTAAGAGTTAAAAATAAAAAAAAAAAAGGAAAATAAATATCAGGAAAAAAAATTACCCTTGGCTTTACACCAATGTCTGATGCTTTCTGCAGCATAACATGAACACTGATTAATCTGTGTACCTATGCTGTTGATTAAGGCTCTTTTCTAAAGATCGGTAGCCCCAAATGACTTTCTGTAGTGGAACAAGATTAATTATTATCAGGCAATATCAGGTCACATATAGTAAATGTTATGGTGATGAGGCACTGTAAGAGGAGTATCATCTTTGTCATCAGTGCTGACAGCCCATCTATGTGCATTTTTACCAGATCTGAACTTAAAATCACTGCAAAGGTGACAGAAGATTTTACCTCAGTGATTTTTTTTTTGTTTTGTTTTGTTTTGTTTTGGTTTTTTTTGTATTCTGAAACAGTTACAATGCCTATTTTAGTGTGTTGGCTTTGGTTTTCTCAGCATCTTCATTTCATATTCATGAGCTCATATTAGCACTGGCCTTTACCTTATTCAGGGCTGAGCATTGGTAGCTTCAGGAAACTGGCCATTTAAAATTGGAGTTGAAAGAATTTTTTTGATCTTAGATGTGTAATTCATGTAGAGCTTAATTTTGAAACAGAGTTTGCTGAGAAAGCAGGCAAAAAATTTGTCAAACCTGTAGGAGCCCTGCACAAAATTGAGCAATGATTTATATGAAAGGCTACTGTTACAATTACATTAGTCACAATTACTTAGTATAAAATTGAAGACAGCTACCTTATTCTGGAAAACTACTTAAGAAAAAATGGTACTAAAAGTACAATGGATGCCATCTGTGTCAATAACAGTATTTCTAATTTGGAATTACTGAAAATATGCCTTCCCTAAGAAAATCCTAAAATGTAGAATTCCTGTGCCTTATAACTCAAAGTCTGGGCTTTTATTTTCCAAAATTTTAGGTATGCAACATGGGTCAATTACCCCGTGTGCCTTTTATCACTGACATTTGATTTTCCCCTTCATCTTTTAATGTGTGGCTTTGGAAACTTTAAAAAGTTTAATTATTTTTTTCCTAACCGCAGTACAAAAGAGCAGAGCTAGGGAGCCCACCACCAGCCAGTAGTCTTGCATCAGTTAATGCCACCTGGGGGCTCAAACCCAGCAACTTCAGATTGTTACATATTGAATATACTGGGTTTAATGTTACTTGCTCATAGAGGGCCACTTTTGATTTTTTTACTGTTTAAAACTAGATCAGGTCTGTAAAATAGAGATTGAAGTAGGAGTCAGGGTAGAATTGTACCAGTCTAAGCTTGAGAGGGAGAAACAATATTTCAAGGAAATTCAAGTTCAAGGAAACTAAATCTTCAACAGCGGGTATTTTGCCTCAGCAGTCACCTCTGAAGAAATTCTCAGGGGTATGATGTTTACCTATGTTCTCCACAGGGGGAATCCCTTTAATCATATAATTTATACTTCCATTCTCAGCTCTATGGCTTTCAGACTGCTAGCAGAGCAATGTGACTCTGTTCAGAAGACATTCTTGATTTCCAGGTATGTTTTACAGAAAATGATCCCTGAGGCTATGGATGAATGCAAATTTCTTTCTAAAATGCTCTGAAATATTCTTTTTTTCTCCCTAAAGGTGATGTCTGATGTCCAGCATACAAGAATTCAAACACTGCAGTGGTAAATACCACAACAATAACCTCTTGGCAAAACAACAGAAGCAGAATTCCATTCTACAATTTACTAAATTCCCAGATGTCACCATGAAAACACACAGACCCAGAAAGTATAATTTGCATTTTATTGCAGGTAAATAAAGTATAAAGTGTGACATTTATGAAGAAGCTGTTGTAATGCAACATTTTGCTGTTCATAAAATCTTGCAAACTAAATTCCAGTGTCAGAAACTAGTAATTTTAATACATCAACCTTTCTGATAAGCAACATGAAAATTACCTTTCAAAGACTAGTAGCAAAACTATGAGAGCATTACTTATATAAAAAAAAAAGGGACTGACCCAAGACACACTTAAATCAATGAGTGCCTTCTAACTAACTTGATCGGGCTTTTTGATCAGGCCTGTCCTGTTTGAAGCATCAATAATTTTTGCTTCCATGTTAGTTCACAAAGTAGTGTTGTTAATTCACAAAAACTAGTTTTGTTCTATGACAAACTTCAATTTACCTAATACTGATGATTTTTATTCTACCTTTTCATTTTTTTTTTCTAGCAGATGCTTATATATCTCTGTATATAAAAATTCTGGGTTTTTTTAATAGACATTAAACCAAATAATAACTTCAAAGCATTTCCTAGTAGAAAATATGAACGATTTGCACATTGTGAGTCTTGAATTTGAGATACCTTCATGTTCTTATTACTGACATTAGAAAGGTTATAGGCCGATAATAGGTCAGGATAAATCCAAAAATGGTGGCTAGTGATCAAGTTTTGCATTGGAGATCTGTGCTTCAATTAGTTCTCTAACTTTGCTTGCTACAGAGAAAAAACCTGGACAATATTCAGGACATGATGTTCAGCCAAGAGTTTGGATACATGCCATCATAGCCGTGCATAATTTTAGTATACCTACTACATCTCTGTGAAGTTGGTATAGACCAAATCTTATGTATACAACATACATGTGGGGGTTGCCAAAAAATATAATAAATAAAATCCCAAATCCAGGTCCTTTCTTCTTGTCTTTCTGCTGGTAAGTGACAGGTTTCAGCTCACAATGGAGGCTGAATGACTTTGTTGTACAGTTCACAGTTCCACAGTTTAGCTTACACTTCCCTTCTTTTGTTCATAGCATGACACATTTTTTATACCACAAATAAGATACTATGATAGGAACATATACCGGCAGTCTGGCAATATATATAATAAATTTGTCTTTTGACTTCAAACTGAACAAATAAACATAGCTGGCACTTTTACCTGTATCTATCATACATGTAATGTAGGTAACTATATATGGAAGACAGAAGATATACAAAATGTTGCCTAAAGGAGACTTTAAGCAGGAGTTTCTAACCCAGCTGAGGACAATACTACCAATCTCAGCCAAAAATCTGATTGTCTAAAGAAATTTTTTACTGCTAGAGAATGTCATGGACTGCTTAGATAAAGGTTGCATAGTTTTGTAAATTGCAATTGTTTTTCTAAATGCTTTACAGTCTTTTCTGGTTTTCTTCTAACCAAAAAAGACTTCATGATTTCATGATGGAAGGCAGAAGTCTGCAGAACAGCCAAATAGAGAGTGTTAATGCTTTTAAAAAACAGGTCTGCTGTGAATAAAATCTGAATCAACGTGGTTAGGTCATTGATAGGTAACATAATTCAAAAAGAATTGCATGTAAGGAAGAAAAGTGAATATAAATCTGGTGAATTGTAAAGAGTAAATCTAACAATTTTTATATAGGCAAAAATTCATACAGTGGTGATAGTAAACAATAACTATTCTGTAGTTTCTAAGAAAAAAATTTGAACAGAGCTAGGATGGGGAAAAATTAAGACGTTTTTGAATAGACTGTAAAATATTCTGAGGCTTGTGAAATGCTATTGGAATTCTAGGTTGTGGTCATAACGAAGAGTGAGATCCTACTCAGTCTTAGGAACACTGAATGTCCCATGATAAAAGTACTTTACCTATTTACTTAGAGAATGCATTGTGTGGAGATAAGATAATGGAAATTTTCCCTGTACTTTTCTAATTCTCCACTGAATTCCACTTGGGATATTTTATGGTTTAACCCCAGCTTGGTCACTGAGCATCATACAGCCACTTTCTTGTTCCCATCTGGTGAGATGAGGAAGACAATCTGAAGAATAAAACTAGAAAACTCATAGGTTGGGATAAAGACAAGCAAACAAGTAGCAAGAAGAGTGAAATTAAATGTGTCTACATTCAGTAGTATTTTGCCTATTTTTAAATTTTTTAAAAAATCTATTTTGAATAATAATTTTGAAAAACAGTACTTTTTTCTCTAGCTCTGTCTTCTTTTGTATATTTTTCTGTCTTCCATTGCAGTCTCTCTCACATGCTACCAGAATATTTCTCTGTATAATGCATTTTGCTGTTAAATACACATACCTATTTTTCTTAAGGGTGATTCATAATCTTTGTCAGAGATGTCAGTGTGTAAGAATAGGCATTGACTCCTTCAATGTTCCTGAGATCTACCTAAAAAACTTACTGAGCTCAGAATCTGATGTGTGAATTATCACCTCCTTTTATCTATGATTCATATTCTTTTGTAATTTTGTATTATACTCTTTGTGTGGAAATATTCGTTTATTGTATGGTTATGTGGAGAAACATATGTGTATGACACTAATAAAATAGGACCATGAATAGATCTTTTGCACTGTTAAATCTCTTAGTCTAGGAGGCCCTCTTGAACATCGTTACAATAGGAGTATTTTAGGAGCCAGATAACCTATTCCATGTCATTCTAAAATAAATGCTGAAATTCTTCAGGTGAAATAATATTCCAACAGAAAATGGAAACTGTCAGACATTTCAGGTGATGACCACTAATACATAAGCCTCAGTAGACAGTCAGAGACAAGACATTATGCTTCACCCTTTAGACAAAAGCTTTCCAAAACTATGGCTTTGATTAAGTCTCTAAAAACCATTAAATGAAATTTTAAAAAAAGACTTGTCGTCTACCAGTATGCATAGAATTCAAAATACGAAACACAGGACAAACTGAATTTGACATTAGAAAAAACTGAGTGTGACAGCTGTAGCAGTTACATCTTGTGGAAGGATATGTGTGCTTGCAAAGACTTTACATCAGGTCCTGGTTGGGAGCTGGCATTTTCAAAGGTCATGAAGCTCCTTAGCACCATTCAATTACTGCACAAAGGGTACCACTGACAGTTTTAGCACTGTGGTTAAATTAGCTGAGTATTATCTGAGACAATCAAACTTTTGACAGGAATGGTAGGATAATATCTCTATATCAACAAATACCTCAAATATAATACCTATCTTACCCCCCTTTCTTTATTTTTGAATGACAAGGAAAATATGATTATTTAGTTGTCCTGTAGCTTGTGAAGACATCAACGCTCTCAACCTGACAGTTGTACAAATAAAAACAAGGCAAAAACCTTTGATTTTAGTCACTTTTGCTTTTGCTCTTTATTTTTGGTTCTAAATGAACAGTCTGAATGATTAACATACTGTTCAAACTGTACTGACATGGTTATACTGCTTAAAACAGAAAAGCACCAACATTGTTCTGTTGTTTACAAGTGCATCTGCTTTGTTGTGTTGTGACCTGCAAGCAGTTTAGATGAAACTGGAATCATGGAATCATGAAGGCTGGAAAAGTTCTTTAGGACCAAGTCCAGCCGTTAACCCAATACTGCCAAGCCTACAACTAAGTCGTGTCTTTAAGTGCCACATCTACACTCCTTTTAAATCCTCCCCAGGATGGTCACTCAATCACTTCTCTGGGGACCCAGTTTCAAGGTTTGACGTCCCTTCTGGTGAAGAAGTTTTTCTAATATCCAATCTAAACCTCCCCTGGTGCAACTTAAGGCCATTTTCCCTTGTCCTATCTCCTAAAGGAGACTGACTCCCACCTCACTACAACCTCTTCTCAGGCAGTTGTGCACAGCAAAAGTTCCCCCCAAGTCTCCTTTACTCCAGGCTTAACAACTTCAGCTCCCTCAGCTGCTTCCCATAGGATGTGTACTGGTAACATTTTTCCAGCCTAAATGGTTCTATGATTCTGTGCATCTTGTCTACCTGACAGGGTTATCCCAGGGAAGGTAGGGTGTGATTCCAGTCATCTAGCATTCCTTCAGTCTCCCTGATACTCCTGAACCTACTCACCTCCTGCTGGAGCTCTGTCACTAACCAGAGGAGCTCCTGTACCTGGGCACACCTCCCACAGGGGTGCTCAAGGCTGCTGGCCAGTCCCGGTGTAAGAGCAGGGCACACCCTGCAGCTGGCATTGGGGTGTGCCCTGCATGTTCCCACTGGAGCTGACTGCAATGCTGCATCAGTTGTGGAGTTGCAGAGCTCAGAGAGGCTGTGGCTTCTGTCAGGTGGTTACCATTGCTCCTTGGTTGAGCTGGCAGAGCTTCAGCACCCTTTGTGTATACTCTTCCATGGGAACTCCTATGGAAACTGCTGCCCCACAACCCTGGCTGATATACCACGCTCTGTCTGCCCGCCCTGGTCCCTAACATTCCCAAGGGGCTTCTTTTACATGCGGAGGTTGTGGATTTTGTTCTCCACCACTGTTCCTTGCCTCACCTACATCTTGTAGACACTATAGAACGAACCATTGGCTCCTGATCAATCTCCCCACTCACCTGAGGTTCCTCTGGTTCAGGAAATCCCCTTTTGCGCTGTGCTGCATCTCCCCACTGCAAATCATGCCAGCACCAGTGGTGGTCACTTCATCATTTTGGTCTTTATGATTGTTTACCTGTGTGTACATTCTAGCACCATGCATTGACGTGACATAGGGAGGCCTAGATAAATCTTTTAAAGTAGATGGTAAACATAACACCATAATGCAATTGCGACTTCTGGGTATTTACACAACCACATTTGCTTCCTGTAATTAAGTAGGTACACGCGTTTCTAAGCTATATGCATGCACACTTACAAGTCCCTATACAATACAAATTATAATCAACACCTTGAAATTGAGGATAGCAGTTTGTCAGCTCTTCTGCACAGTGCACAAGTATAGTGTTAATCCCCTGTCTTGGCAAATTTTCTCCTTATTTCTGATGTTTTCTATTTTTAGTAAAGATTTTTTATATATGTGTTTCTAATGTTTTTAAAACTCCCTTATTAATTTCAGTATAACAGTACAGAACCCAACCCCAAATATACGTACATATTCAGGGTAGGATAGAGCATTTTCAGAGGGCTTGTATTAATGAACCTAGCCATTACAAAAACTTAGCTAGATGTTTTTCAATGTTTTACATTCCTGAAAGCAAAAAGACATACCATAGGACTGGACTCCCTGAAGTTAAATTAAATTGAAATTATAATACAGTAAAGCATCTCTGTCCATTATAAATTCCTTTCCTTTCAAATAGTCTCTCCCAAATTCTCAATAAATGTTAATGACCCAGATCTTCTCTTTTGTAGCAGTAGTTTTTCAGTTATGAATTTAGTTATTCAGTCTATTCAGTTATGAATTCAGCATCCTTTGTTTTTATACCTCCTTGCCACATTTTGCCATTCCTATCCACATTTTAGATATCTGGAAATCATTAAAAGATGAATATGTGTCTAATCTCACTATTCACAGTTTAGGTTTTGCTGCACATCGAAATGCGTCAGCATCATTCATGAACAATGATCTGGGGCTGATGAAGAATCTGAGAATCATCAAGACTTTGATGAAGATAAAATGGAGTGGCTTAGCATCTGTGTGAATTCTACTTTTTGTTGCATTTAAACAGATTAAGGCTCAAATTTATTAGGTGTCACAGACATCACCTTTGGCTTTCTGGAAGCTCTGCCTTGAATTTGAGTCTTTTTATCATAACTGATAAAGTAAACCTTGTCGATATGAGGCTATATTCTCTATAGAGATTCTGATGTTTCAGAATATCCTTACTGAGGATAAAATTTGTATGTTTTGCTAAGAAATCAAGTCAGAAGTATGAAAAAAATGTAACTATTAAAACCATTAAACTATAGAAATTTATATCAAGGTATGTGAGCTAAAGCTTTGCTCTGAAAATAAAGACTATTGACATGATTCTTGCTAAAACTTTCAGACTACTATTTGCATACTACTGCTCTCTTAGTCAATGAAAGTATGAAATGTAAGTATTTACATTTAATTGAAACATGAGTCATTAGTGGCACTACAGTACTTTTTGAGTTACGGACTCTCACTGCTGTTATTATGCAAATTGATAGTGAAATAAATACATAAATTCCTTTTTTAAACTTTGTGCCAATTTGGTTTCTTGCTGTGCCAAAGTATCCAAATCCCAATAATTCCTGACCAGTGCAGATGTGCATTAATATACCAGGAAGCAGAACAAACAATTTCTCATTCAGTAATATTTATAAGCATAAGAAAAACCTACAGTATTTATGACAGAGAAAATATTTGTGACAGTCATCATTCAGATAAAGTACTTAGTTTCTTACTAGATATCTTGTAATTACCCCTGAAGCTTATCATATCCAGAAACTGAATATTCAGAGATGAACCTCAAGTATTTTCAAGGGGTCAGCTTGAATACGACATTGGACATAGATAAACAGTAATGTGGGAATCCAGAGCGCAGGGAATATTTCTCTGCCTGTTTTGAAGAATCTAACCCCCCTGAACAATGTAGTTTTCGACCTGTATCCATGAAGAAAACTGCCTACTCTCTGGAAGGAATTAAAATCTACACAGGTGTGAACTAGGTGATAAAATATGATGTAAGGATGTCACAGGGTGAAGAATTTAGAAGTTTTAGGTTTATTAATGTAGTAAATAGATAAATAGTAAAAGTTCCAAGATGGAGGAGACCTTGTAGTTTGTAACCTTCGTCTTTCTTCTTCTAGTCCCCCATATTTTGCAGCAAAAGTAGTTTTGGATGATTGGATGAAAAATTCCGCAGTTCCAGCCTGCGTGTCAGAGTGATTTACTGAACATTGGAGGAAAAGTAAAAATATCTGTCGTTTCAAGTCTTTATTGGTTAATTTACCTTTAAAAGAGCTGTGAAATTTTGATAAGGGGCCATTTTCTTGCCTTCTCTTGCCATGTTCTGCTCTGCTGTGTCTTTTCTACGCTAATAGCTGATAACACTAAAATAAACAACTATCTGAAGAAGCAATTACTGCGAGTTTGCCTCGTCCGTCTATCAAGTTCCTTGCAAGGACCCTAAAAGCCTCTCCCATCAAGAGAGGCTGATTTATGGCACTACCAGTTTCAAGAAAATTATTTTGAAGGAAAAAGTAAGTCTGAGGAAACAGACACACTACCATGAGTCTTACTGGTCCCACAGTGAGGGAGGCAGGTACGATTGCAGTTGAGATGTAAGTACAACGTGTTTGGTCCAAAATGGCCTAGCTCTTGGAATTTGTGGTGTTCTGACACACCTTTCTGACATGCATTCTGTTCCGGAAGATAGAAGGTATTGCTGTGACAGGATACACCATAGTAGCGGTGTACAAACAATAAATGCAGGAGGTGAAAGGAAATAAACTGTCCAGAAACAACAATGCTAATGCCGTGTGCCAGGATAAGATGCTTGTTATTCTCAAATAGTCAAATTTGATAGCCTTCTCTACCCACCTTTCTAATAAATGTTGAGGATTTTAATAAATGGCAAGATCAGAGGAACTGGGGTTTTGAACAATAATGTTGCTGATAAGGTCAGGTGGCAGTCAATCACAGTACATTGAGGTTCTTATGCACAAGTACTCAAAAGATAACACAAATTCGTGTTCCATATTTCTTAACAGTGGTCTCGAACACCAATGTATGTATATAATTCTAGACTATTTGCTCATACCAGTGTTAAATAGTCTGATAAATACCTCACGTTTAATGACAATCCTTGAGGTTTTGAGTTTGAAGAGATATGTCCATTCTTGATTGAATTGGCCATGATGTATTTTGAGTACCAGGATGAATCATAAGTCTTAATTGTTGAAAAGGAAGCTAATTTAGCTTAAGAATTTTGATTGTCCTGGGCACAGCATTGGGACTTCTGTTCTTACTACATGATTGATAAACTATATGTTATGTGAAAATTAAGAAATTACAGTCAGTTTAACTACATGTTCTGCACATGCTCAGGACTGTAAGGAAAATATGCTCAGTAGTTGTTCTCCAGAAAGTCTGAGAACCCACTCTGTTAGATATTTGGAAATATGCCCAGTTACAGGAAAAAGACGATCCCATAAGACTGTCTTAAGGGATATGGAGTTTAGTGATATAAAAGAAATCTCATTTTATGGGAAAAGTAGCAATGCCAAGTGGCCAAGGACTCTTGAAGGACTTTTCAAGTAATAGAGGATTGGCTCTGGTTGCTTAAAAATGAAATTATTTGGAGTACCTAAAGAATTAAGGATTTTGTACTGAGTATCAGGCATTTTCATAGCATGAAAGCAAAGTATGATTTTCTAATAAAATCTAGCTTAAAGGGGAAAAAACATACGTGGGGACAAAAAAAAATCCTATTAGATCAGATTTCAAAGATATTTTACTGAATGTTGCCATAAACAATGTTACGATTTTATTGGCTTTGTATTGCAGGATTTTGGTAGTGGTGGGGCTACAGGGGTGGCTTCTGTGACAAGTTTCTAGAAATTTCCACAATGTTTGATAGGGCCAATGTCAGCCAGCTCCAAGAAAGACCTGCTGGTCAAAGCTGAGCCCATCAGCAATAATATCTCTGTTAATGCCTCTGGGATAACACAATTAAGAAGAAGAACAATTGCAGCCAAAGAATGTGAAGAGTCATCTCCCTGAGGAGGAAGGAACATGTGACACAACGTGATAAACTGACTGTGATTCCCATTCCATGGCCCCTGCACCACTGAGGGGAGGAGGAAGAGAATTTGGGGCCTAAGGTTATCTCGAGAAGAAGGGAGAGGTGGGGGGAATATGTTTTAAAATTTTATTTTATCTCTCATTGTCCTACCTTTGTTTGACTTGTAATAAATGAAACATTTCCCTAAGTCAAGTCTGTTTTGGCTGTCATGATACTTGGGTGTAATTACTCCCTGTCTTTATCTTGACCCATAAGCCTTTTGTTACATTTTCTCTACCCTGTTGAGCTGAAGAAAGGGGTGATAAAGTGGATTCCATGGGCATCTGGCATCCAGCCAGGGTCAACCCACCTGTCCTAGTTTCCACTGGAACAGAGTTAATTTTCGTCCTCGTAGCTTGTACGGTGCTGTCTTGCATTTAGTACGAGATAAATGTTGATAACACACTGACATTTTGCTTGTTGCTAAGTAGTGCTTACCCTAAGTCAAGGACTTTTCAGTTCCCCATGGTCTGCCACAGCACAAGAAGGTGAGGGAAGCATAAGTGGGACAGCAGACCTGAACTGGCCAAAGGGATATTCCATACCATAGAATTTCACGCCCCGTATATGAACTGGTGTAATTTGACTGGAAGAGCCAGCTGTTGCCTCGGGATTGGCTGAGTATCAGTCAGTGGGTGGTGAGCAATTATAAGTTTGCATCTTTTGTTTTTCTTTGGTTTTCTTTTTTTTTTTTTTTTAATTATTAGTAGTAATTGCTGTAGTAGTATAATTAGTATGGTTGTTGTTTTTATTGTTATTGTTATAATTATATTTTGCTTTGTTTGGGTTATTAAGTTCTTTTTATCTCAACCCACAAGTTTGTTGGCTTTTTTTGTGATCCCCCTTGCCATCTCATGAGTGGGAGACTGCATGGAGTTAGACCAGGACACCACCACACCATCTATATGACAAAAAAGGCATTAGTTTTCAGTACATCTCAGCTCACCACATATCCTCAGAGAACCAGCCAGCCACAAAGGTATTGATAATAATATAGAAAACAGCTATAACCTTGAAATCTCTGAAGAGACTGGTTAGTCTAAACAGTATGAAAATTGAAAAGGTACACAGTACTTACCTTACCATCAGTTCTGGACAAGTATGAATCAGGTCTCAGTTTAAAAAAAAAACTGATGCTTTCTTTTTTTGGTGATTTTTTTCTCTATCATTTGAAATTGTTACTTTGAAAACTCATTCAGTGTCAAAATAGTGGCTATGAGGGTTTTTTTATCATTAAATAACCAGACAAAATATTCTTCATAAAACAAACAGACACTGCTGACAGTAAGCCTATTAGTAAAGAGACATTTAATAAACATTTTTAAGGACTAAGCATGAAATCAGCAGTTCTGAGAAATTCTCATGTTGCATTCTGAAGTCCCAGGAGTGGTACCACTCCAGCCTTGATCCCGGGATGCAGAGAATTATTGCAAAGGATTCCACATATGGTGGTTGGGGAGCAAAAGTATTAGAGTGCCTCACAGTAGGGTGTCTCCCACATTGGGATAATGTTTTGAGGCTGATTATGTTGTTTAAATCTTCTGGAGGAAAAATCATTAAACATAACTTATCTCTGTTACCAATATTTATTCTCCCTCCCTTCGAATAGGTAATCTGAAAAAAAACAAGCCCACAAAGCTGCTACAATGTAACAAAATAAAATCCCTATAATCCTTTTTTGTTTTTTCCTCAGTGCCTGTATAATATATGCAGTCAGTAAAGGGGAAAAAAAATCCAGAAATGACTGACACCAAACATAACTCAATGTTCAATCAGTGATGTACCATGCATATTGTGTTAACATAGATTGTAATTACTTTCTCACCAAATGGTATGCCAGATCTTTTCACTGAATGAATGTATGCAAGTGATGTGCCATCATTCTATCACTGCCAGTTTAATAGGCATCTCTTTGGAGAGAAGAAGAAAAGTGAAGGTATTCAGCTCATTTCTTTGAACTTGCACATTCAGTATTGAACAGCTATGTTTACTAGGGAACACAGAGGCTTTTATTAAAATGTTGTATAGAATTAACATCTAAATTCATGGTGAACAAGAAGAAAAAAAAGAGCTCTGAACCCTAAGGACCTCTGACAGTACTGGGACATGAAATTCCATTCACTAGGAACACAGAAGAAAGAAAGACACAGATGGGATGAGTTTATTAGGTCTCTACTCATCCTTTTATTTAAAAATAAAAGCATAATTAAAATTTTGTCTCAAATCAGTGTTGCAGACCCTTTTTATTCCTGGAATGTCTCCTCAGAGGAGTGTACTGTTTTCCTTGTATGCTTTTTCTTGTGAAAAAATCATCTGAAACCTGTGAAGATAAAATAATACTCTCATGCTCTTTTTTGTGATCCTAGAGCTGACATAGCATTGGTGTGTACTACTGCAAATAAAACGTTGTGTCCACAGCCTTTAGATTGAATTGTATGAGAAATCTGGCACTGCAACATGACAGGGCAGTAAAGGAGCGAGAACAAACAGCAGATACAGACAAAATGCTGAGTGTAACATGTTAAGCCATGTTTGACATGCTATAGGCTAGCAGAGAACAAAATCAAGTGAACTTGGAGAAAAGCAGCAGCAAGCTGTAAAACAATTTCACTTTGACAGTTTCTGAACATCTACAAAACCACTCTCAGTCATGGTGCCTCTCGCTAGGGTTGTGGGGTGGATGTCAGTTTTCTGTAAATTTGTGGGCTGAGGGGAAGGATCTGGGAAGGAAGGGAGTGTCACAGATGAAATGAATACATAAATTAATTAACTTCACATTGAGAATAGGTTTCATTTTACTTGAAACAAGGCTTGGGCATTTTGTTTCAGGCACTTTCAGAAGGAAAGCCAATGGAAATAAGGGGTCTAGACTTCATTTGCACTAGACCAATTTTTGCCTTTAACTAGTATTTTGGTATCTCTAACTGTAGAGGACGTCTTTTAAATCCATTCTCTGTCTGAATCCTACAAAGGATTAAATTAGAATGCTTTAGGATATTTTGGAACAGAAAAGGTTCTCCTTTAATATTTTAAAACTGATGGAATGCTTAACTATCACTCTAAGGACATGCAATTCAGATGTCCAATTAGGCCTATCTGAAACAGATTTTTTTCCTAAAAATAATCTTAATTCCTTACATCTAGATTGTAATCCCTATCTCCAACTAGTTCTGAAAGAGGGGATTCAATATCGTCTTGAACTATAGGTCATATGTGAGATGCTTGACTTTCAAAAATACACTTCTGCATGGGTTTTTTAAGAAATCTGAATGTTTTGCTTGAGTCTCTCTTTTTGAATGTACAAGGAAAATCTTTGTGAAAAATAATCTGCTGTTTTCCTTTTTAGAGCATGGTGCTAATAATGCCAGGGTCATGGGTTTGATCCCTGTATTGGCCATTTATTTAAGAGTTGAACTCAACAATCCTTCTGTGTCCCTTGCAACTCAAAATGTTCTGTCATTTTTGTGATTTGTTTTCAAAGACAAGACCGGGGTATATTATAGGAAAAATAAATGTGATTAAGAATGCTTTATGAAGTATAAAGTCAGGAGAGACTAGTTTAACTTCCTACAAGAGATCACAAGATACTTCTAAGTAGTACTTCCCAACATAATTGTTTCATGATGTTATTCTTTCTCATAAAAAAGTAAAAATTTTCAAGTAGGAAACCATACATTTTCCAGTTAAGTATTGCAAAGGTAACTTTAGAATACTCAGGGTTTTGGAGCTTCATAGTTTCAAGCAATGTAATGCCTGAAGATTTTCCATGGTTTCTTCACTTTTCTGCATTAATTGCAATTAAAAATGATGATATTCACAAACACGTCCCTGTCACAAGTTTCTTCTCTAAGCCCACAGCATTTTTGAAGATTTGACCCATAACTATTACTTCAATATGAGGACTACTCTATCTCTCTCTCTCTGTGTACATATATATTTTTTTTAATTTAAAGAGAGAATTCTACACTGAAAGAATGCCACAAGGGATAAAAACTTAAAATCTCATCAACAGTAAGCTGTCATAAGAGCAACAGATAAACAGACATTTGCTGCTTTGGAAAAAATCATCGATGAATGAAAATACAAACATATATTAAGAAAAAAATCATATGCAATTAAAAATCAATATCTTGAAGCTCTGTATTTCAGGAAGTAAAAAGATACTTTAATCACAAAAAAACCCAGCCCAATCTCCCAGCCTCACTATTATACATCTGGAAGAAAAAGAATTAATCCAAATATGGAATAAAAAGAAAGATCAAAAGAAGGCAAAAACGTTTAGATGTTATTAACACTTACTTTGAGTAGAGGATTTTTTTTAAATTTGTCCAAACAAAACAGGTCTCCATTGTTTAGTATAAATGATACAGTGCTTTTATTTCCTCTGTTCTTTTTAGCATAAATGATTTTAAACTGATTAACTTTATTTCTCCTTAGTTTGTAATTGTTTTCTTTAAAATTTTCTTTTTAAAATTAATTGTATTGTTCTGTTTATGTTCTTTAAGGAAAATCCAACACTGAAACTGAAGTGGTGTATTTTAATATATGTGAGCCATACATGAGTACAGAAGAAAAAATAAATGATTGTTTACTCCACAATTTTGTCTGTTATTTATATAAGTGAAATTAAGGGATCAAATTAGCAACTAGATCAATCTGTGTCTTCAAGTGTAGGTTCATTCATCTGAGAAGAACTTAGTACCCACTCAATGAAACTAAACAAAAAACCATAAAAATTTCACAGAGAAATATGAAAACTACAGTGGTCACCTAAGAGTAACAATCTGAAAAATTATAGAATAAAATTCTAATTCAGCTTAGAAGTTTGTCTACAACACTTAAAATATATGTCCTGAATGATTCAGTGTAAACATTTATAAATTAAATCAAGGCTGAATTTTTCCTTTTTGTTCTCCAATTTGTCTTGATGCTCACACTTCCAGTCTCTATTGGCCTTTTTTATGTTTTTATTTGTTTCGGTTGCTGCTTTTTTCTTTATGTTGGTTGGGTTGAAGTTTTTTGTGGCAAGAAAGTTTTAAGATTTCTAACCTTGTGGTAATTGATAAATTTGTGTGCAAAATTCATATGCCCTTATATGCAAATGCATTTAAATGTAAATGAATATTATGTGTAAAACCTTATGAACTGGGAAACCTGAGTAATTTTTCTCTACATACTTTGTATCAATAAAAGTGGGGGGGACCTTGGAGATTTTGTCTTCTATAGTATTGGTTACATGAACCTTCCTAAATCTTATATTCCTCTGTAGATTCTTTATGCTCTATTTTATCTTTTTTCCTCCACTCAAGTTTGTCATTTTTACTGGACTTTAACATTAGCTTTAAGTCTGTTTAGAGTTCTTAATAGTACATCATTACTTGAGTAGTAAATAAACTGAGGCTGCCATCTCTGGAAATCTTTTAAGATCTGAAGCATTTCCAACACCAATTTTTCATAAAAAGGCAATCTCAATTCAAAAACAAGACTACAGATACATTAATTTTCTCTGAGATATTGTCAGGGGGTAAATGTCTGTGCTACTTTAAGTAGTCCTAATGAAAGAAAAGAGTCTAGATTCATGTGTCCTTCAGGCAGGAGCAAAGCCAGCATTCCTGTTCTTTTTAGGTTTCTTTTTTTTTTTTTAATATGGATTTAATGTTGGTGAAAAAAATTATTGACTGGAAATTCTAAACAATACAGTCCTCTGATGCAATTACTATAATGATGGCAGTAATGCCAAAAATAGTCTTTTAAACTTTGTTGTGTATCAACCCGTTTATGTGGTAATTGCTCTGCTCGTAAGAGGTGGAGATTATTCTTCCTGTTTGCCAACGAAGAGTTGTTGAACAGACAGAATGGAACTGCTTCCTTGGTTTCACAGGAGAAAGCAGAAGAAAACTCAAGGACAGAACTTGTACCTGGATTTGGAATCCAATTGGGATCGCGATGACAAAGCCTTCTTGGTATCCCAAGACTTTATTTAGGCAGCTGAGTGCATATTGTTCCTACACTTCCAGTGCTGGGTTAATTTATGGAGAGGTAGCTTGCTGCATTGACACAAAGTACAGCCCCTGCAACCAAAGAGAAGGATCATCCTCATAGAATCAGTGCTGAAAAATAACAATGGATGTTGATCGAAGTTCAATTATGATTATTGGAACAAATATTCACTAATGACAAAAAATCCACAAAAATTCAAAGACTGTGTAATCAGGACTTGATGATCTATGAGAAGAGAAATCAAAGCAATGCCCACTGCTGAGACCCATGCCAGTGAAGCTCTTGATTTTGTTTTTGAGGTACAAGTGAGGTTTTCAAAGACAAAGTAAAGAAATTAAGCACATATTCCCTCTACTTACCTTTGAAATGGACTAAATCTAGTAGATCTTTTGAAAAATCTGAGCCACTGATTTCTTTTTTTCAGCATCATCCATTCAAATCTGTCCTTTTACAGCAACTTTTTATTTCCATTGTGTAATCTTAAACCCAGTAAATGTATCATACAAATATTTATATCATACTGTCATGATTGTCTGTTTTATCATGCTGAATTGGTTGTCACACTTCAAAAAATAGAAAATCAAGCAACCTTAAACTCATGCAGAAGATTATTATGGCATAATTCATTAAATTGTTTGACAAACATTATCCAACCAAGCCTTACTATAAGCAACACTTATTGCTAGAGTCCTAATTATTTCAAAGGTATAAAAATCTGAGTTTCCCATAGCAACATGGGAACAATTACACAGGTGTCATATAATGAAACATCTGTGTTGGAGTTTAGGACTTTTTTAGATTCAGGAGCAAAGAAAATGCTTCCCAATTATGGGTAAAAAAGATTAATCTTCCTACTAATTTGGCACAAATGGAAAGGTTAGGCTTTTAATTGCTTCAAAGAAGAAATTGGACTAATACAGTAAGAACAAAAGAGCAGGTCCTCAGAGTGCTGTCGTAAGGAGCAATGCAGTCTCTAATTTTGTATTAAGCAAAAGTAATCAAAAGACATTTATAAAGAAATAAACATAGCTGTGAGCAATCTGTTTCCACTCATTGTGCTTAGACCTTAAACCTCAATCCACTGAAACTGGTTTTATGTGATAAGTATTTTAGAGCAAACACACAGCAGGTGCTTGCCATTGAAGTTTGAAGTTGACTTTTATGCTTCCTCCCAAAGGAGCAGCAGATGGTGGTTCTGCTCTCTTTAGGTTCTTGGGAGGTAAGAAAGAAAGCAAACACAAGAAATTTGCTTCATTTTCAGGTGTCTTACACAAGGGCTCACCTTCCATGTGCTAACCTTTTCAAGTACTGCTCATTCAAGTTCCATTTGAGGTGTTACTGAGGAGCAGGCAGAAGCTGCAGCCTTTGCTGCTTGTGTACAGACCCAGCTGCACGAAGGACTCTTCTCCAGGAGCCCAAGCACCAGCACAGCTTCTNCCAGGAGCCCAGGCACCAGCACAGCTTCTCACTATGGTTTTTTTTTTTTTTTCTTCTGCTCACTTTCAAACTTTTTATTTGTTCTACCCTTTATCTTATGCCTTTCTAGAACAAAGTGACCCAATATCAGAGTGGAGATATCCTTCTGTGCCTTGTTACGCTGCTCATTATATAAAAACAGTAATGCTGGACAGAAAGATATATCAAATTATCAGCCATTTTCCAGGGTAGATACTACTGATACAATTTTCAAAATCTAGAAGCATTCCTAAACTTTAAAGCTGAGGACTTTAACATATTAAAACATTCATAAAAACTAGCTTTATATAATAAAAAATAGAAAATAATAAAATTTTCAGTCAAGGCTTTTTATTTTCAGAAGAAATTTGGATTTTCTGCTAATTTGCTTTTAGTGGGAAGTGATTATTTTAATGAAAAACTCTTGAAGTGTTTGCAAAAGAATTTTTTGGGTGAGAAATAGTTTAAACTTTTTGCTCTTCAGATACATTCATTCTGTCACATTGACTGACAGAAGAGCCAAGCAAAGCGATACCTTTGAGTATGTGTCTAAACACAAAAGGACTACTAGTGTAAGTTTTAGCTGTTACAAGGGTGAAAATTATGGGTAAAAGTCTAAATTCTATTTGATATTCAATGAAGAGACAGGTTAACATTCAGAATGTCATGGTCAGGATACAGAAATCATCGTAGATTACATAGGAAGATAAATGAGGTGCTGCATTGGAATCACTTCAAGGTTTTCCAGTCCTGTTCTCATTCTTGAAAAGTATTACAACAACCACATCATGTGTCCCCTGGTCTCATGCAGGTGGAAGATCTATTGCTGATTTTATGCAGTACTGCAATACAGAAAATAAAATAAAACCTCAGATTATGTGCTCTGACAAAGAGCAGGCACCCTCCCTTAATTGATGCCATTTTCTAATTCTTTTTTATTCCTGTATACTACAAGAAAAAAAAAAATATTTTTCAGTGTCATTTCGCATTTAGCATTTGGCCCTATGTATACAGAGCATTTCATGTCTCATTTGTGGGGGTTGGTAATTGATACCCAGATACACAATTGGCTGCCTTTGGTCTGCACTTGACATATTTAAAAACTGCAGGCTTCCCAGTCCTCCCCATATGTTCCCATTATATACTGAAAATGAAGAAAAAGGAGGCAGATGTATGAGAGAAACAAGATGATTGGTAAAGTAGAAGTTTGTTCATTAGTTTATGTTTTATATTTATGGACTCTTCGGTAAGTTGCAGAGCCACGTGAATAAAACACTTCTTCAGAAAGCTAATGATTGTATGTGTGGAGTTTCATTTCTCGTTTGTTATTGTGATCTTTGCTCTAAGATTCAACCTATTTGGTTGCTTATTGGTAAGGTGGATGACTAGTTTGCTAGAGATCAAGGTGGGTGCTTACCAGTGGCTACAAAGACTTCAATACTCTCTTAATCTGACCCAGTGGTATGGCAAAGTTGTGTAGAGTTTCTGTGCCCTAGTTCCCCAGCTGTAAAATAGAAATATTATCACAGCTTTACCTCAGAGTGGTGATGCGGAAGACAATCGTGTTAAAATCTGTGAGGTATTTTGTTATTATAGTGATGATGGTTCAGAAATATTTTTAAAAATTAGAAAAATTGATTTTTTTCCCCCTCAATGGAATTTCTCTTTTGTGACTTTTGTTTTCTAATTTGAAAATAATTGAGATGAAAGTATATGATTATTCTCTTCTTGAAAAGTTAGCAATTGAGAAATATGTGTGAGCGTGTTTACAGGCTGACAAAAAAGGAGGATTACTGAAGGTTAACATCAGGTTATTTGAATTTAAATAGAACAATACCATATTACCTGTGCAACATGTACTGAAATATTCCAATGGCATGATGTTGCTTCCCAGTGAAGTCATTAACCCCATAAGAGTACTATGTCTTTTTATATAAGAAAAAATTTTAAGTGATTCCTTAAGGAGCTGACTATACAAATAACAGTCCTAACTTACTTCATTAGAGTTCATCCTATTCAGCATAATTTATTTTATATCAAAATTACTCTTGGTTGGAAAGATAGATAATATACTTCAATTAATGTCTTCCTAATATAGCAAGATGGGTATAGTATAACATGCTTTACAAGATATTTATCTTCAAGAGGTGCCTAGTCTGCCTTCTGTGATAAAGAATTAATAATGTGACATAAAGCAGATAATTGACTTGCCTTAGATAAAGTATATGTTCATACGTTGTCATGAGGTTATGGGAAATTATGCCTTGATGATTGTTAAATAAAAAATAAAACACCTTAAATTTGGAAGAGCTGCGAGAAATAAATGCAAGAGGAGCTCAAGGGCTTGAGGGTGGGTGGAATCAAAGAAAGGATTGGCACCAACCAAAGAATGATTAATGAAATAGGTTTCATACATTTCTACATGAAGCTTCTTTCTTCAATGCTTTTCCATACTTCTGTATTGATGTGTTCTTCACTTCCTAAATCCATCTTTGAGGATCATAGTGGCCCTAGAAACAGGAGAAGGGATACATTTTACTGAACACCATCAACAGCTGCATCTAGTGAGCCAGATACCTCTAGATTGGACCTGTAAACCATGTGAAGGTTGCATGTTGAAGGCAGATGTCCTAAGGGGAATACTGGTGTGGAGTTTTCATGAGCAGTTGGCTGTACCTGGGGTTGGGTGAAAGACATCTCAGTTGTCTGGTAGCTGACAGATTTTCACTTGTAAGAAAGGTATTGAGTCCCTTTTGAAAAAACCTTTTGAATTTCTTTTTTGTTTGTTTGTTTGTTTGTTTTTTTGAGGTTTTTTGGGTTTTTTTATTATAGGAGAATACAGGCCAGAAGGCCAAGGAAAAACACGTCTGCAATGGAAATATTTAATTCCTCTCCTCTTGTTCTGAAAACCATCTCTAAGTGGCTCTTATCTCCTGTCTTGCTGTTGTCAAAGGCTGTAGTGCTTGGCCTCTTCTGTCAAGCAACTGTACTGAAAACAGAGAGAATTATCAATTCTGCTCTTTTGTTACTTCTATCAAGTTCATGCTGCTTATATGCCTCTGTATTTTGTAAATATTGGTTTTTTTTCAGCACTGTTGTCCCAAGGCAGCTTGTTCTTGGTTCTGTAGAAAATCTTAATGTGTCACACTTTCAAATAGATCTTCTGAAAACAGTAACCAATCTGAAGTTTTGCATGAATCAATATACTTCACTAGCTGAGCATAGCTTGTGACTTAGTGAATTTCTCTTTTTTTCCATTTATTTTAATATTATGAGGGAATAATATTGAAAAATTTTGGTATAAACACTTGGTGTCATAGAGGTGATGTCAAGAAGCATCTTAAAGTTCATGTTTGTTATGCTAATCATAAGTAGATGTAGTAACAGCAGAAAGGTGTTTGTATAATCTAAAAAGTTTATTTTTTTTTCAATGAACCAGTACACTATATTTTATATACTAGTTTTGCTAGGGATTTGATGGCATAACTTTATTTTTCTGGCAGCTTGTAACTGTCTTTTTCCTGGGGGGAGCAGCCAATTGTATATGGATGATGAAAAATCCAAAAATCTATAACAAATTGTGTTATGATTTTTTCATTTTACAAGTAAATAGATTTTATAGGGGACTACAATTTTTGCCTTACATGCAAACAACCTTGTTGTAAATATTTAATTTTAATTCAGCCATGAAAGCTCGAATGCCAGCTCAATGACTATGTAAATTTCTTAGAGTCAGAAGTTGGAAGCACCAATTACTGGCCTTTGTGCTTACAACTGGCTTCAGAATTGTTCAATTCATTATGCTGCTTTCACAATAAATCCCATTAGCAAAGAAGCTTGTCATTCAAACTGACATTGTGCATTTTATCCTGATTAAGACAAAGAGCCAAGAAAGCTGACCCAGCAATGAATCTCTGACACTCTTCATGTTTAAAGGCCCTGGCAGTCCTCTGCTGGTAAAATAATCTGTAGTTTAAGACTGTGATTATGTAAGATTTCACGTATCTTAATTCCCCTTGGTTTCTACAGAATTCCAGTTTCACAGTGCTGACTAGTCATAAAAATTTGGTGATTGATCAAATTAGTACAGTGTTCATTCTGTGTACAGTCTTACAGAATGCAACTTGCCTGCTGCTAGAAAGTCAGTACCCTTTGCTAATTGAAGTAACTGGCATCTTTTCCTCCATCTTTCACAACATCAGAGTTCCATTACTAGAGAGAGGCCATGGTATTGGTGATTTTCCCCTATCATAAACAATATCCGAATCTGTGAAACACTAGCAATGCTTATTTTTTAATTTATTTCCACACCCACCCCCAACGCCAACTTCTAAATAGCTGATAAATTAAGATATGTTACATCTTAAAGGCTCTTTCCTTCTACTGGCCCCTGACTCCTTCAATGAAATTGCCACAAACACTTTTGATATTACTTCTGCATACTTGGGAGAAAAGAAATCTGACAAATGGAAAAGTCCCTATAAAAATAAATTTAAAAATTTTAAAAACCCAATAAAATGGGCAAAAAAAAATCTGGATTAATAATTTTTAGTGACTACTTCTATTGCACTAAATTTGAAGGATAAGCTACATATCAAGTATCTTGAAAGTAATTGGGCTATAATAAAATATCAAGGTAGATTTAAAGAAAAAATATTTTGTATTGGGTTTTGACCGTTGTTTTCAACTATTTTGAAGTTTTATAATAGATTCTAAACATGTTTTGAAGCTTTTCTCTGAAAACATAACAACTGGACACTTAATGTAGTTTTAAATGAGCCTCTCATGTAAACACTGTTTCAGTGAGCTGTTTTTAAGAAGAAGACCAAATATTTTTAGACCTACAGTATAATTATTAGAATTGTTGATATTGTAACTGGGTCCAAGTGTGGCACTCAGCTGCTGTCAAGTATGCAGCAAGTATAAAGTATGCATTAAATCAGTCATGACAATACACAAAGCACTTCAGTGTTACAGAATAAAAAGCATTTTCTGCAATTGAATGTGACATTGTTTGAAAATAATTGCTACTGCATAGAAGAGTTTCATCCCTACTCTCCCCCTCCCTAGTTCCCTTCTACTCTCCCCACTTGAGACCTGTGATAGATGTAAAGAAGCAGCATATTTATTTTTCTTACTTTCAATCTAAATAGCACTAGAAGAATTTAGAAGAAGGGGAAAAAAAACCCCATAGTGATGGTTTTCTGAGACAGAGGATAGAATAATAAATTGTGTTACAGAAATCAAAGTCATTGTCTTATGATAGTAAGAGATATCACTCTTTCTTCTTTCAATAAACTTTAGCATATATCAAATGCCCTGAAACTTCTATTTGAGTTAAATTTTTGACTCTGTGCCAAACATTTGCCTTTTAATTCCAGCATTATCAGCTTACTAGCTAAATATGATCACAAACAGAAAAGTTACCATCTGTGGTAATGTCATTCATAATAAAGATATTGTCAGAAAGGATGTAGAAAGATTCACTCACTCCCCTGATAATCCAATATCATGGGAACTAAGTCACATACCATAACGTATTCAGTTTTTTTTGTGAGGAAATAAAATTTTCTCTCTCTTTGTCTTCTTTTTCTTTCTGTTTTTTCTTTTTTATTTTTCATTTTCACCCTCCATTTCATCTAACAAACCTTCCGAACAAAACAAACAAACAAACAATCAAAACCCCACAACTCCCTCCCCCAAAAATCCAAATGCCCAAATCCGTAACTCCAAAATATCTTTAAAACTCTGCTGGTGTGGGGTTGGGTTTTTTTGGGGGGTTCTTTTTCCCATGTCTGTTTTATAAGAGGAAAAAGAAAATATATATATCAAGTTGTGGATATGTTTTTCAGAATCAAATTTCTGGGGTTTTTAGTTAGTCACATTCCCTTGTCCTTCATATAACTTAGAGGAATCTGTAGTTCTTGCAAGACACTTTTCACGTAGCACAGAGAATTGAACCATTTCATTTATTCATGATCCTGTTTACCCGCTTCAGTCATACATCTATGCAGCCATTCAGTGACTGAAACCACAGTTTATGCACCATTGACTATTGCTGTGGGTTTGTGGCCACTGATTTATATAATTTGAGGTCGCACTTCATGGTCCTCCAATTTCCCCTCTGAAGTTGCTCCTGTGGTTGGGTGGCCTGTGGCTCTCAGTGGGTAGGGTGTGTTGGTCTGCAACACATCTGCTACTCCACTTTCTGCACACTCAATTCGTATTCAGACCTTGTGAAACAAGCTGACGGTTCCTCCTCAAGGAGCAGCTGCAAAAGTATTCACTTCAAAAGGATACTGTTAAAAACAACTACAATTCCTCTTCAGACTTGTTAGAGCTGCTCTCTTTTTCACTCCAGTTCAAGTTGTCGTATGAAGAATTACCAGCCGTGCAGCATTGATTTGAACTGTAATAATGTGCTTGAAAATTCACTTCCAGCACTAAGATGAAAGCTGAGTATTTTTGCCAATTTCAATGGCAGCAGTTATTGTGGTTGTCCACAGGCTAAAGGTGAAAGGTTCAGTTCTCTTTTTTCTTCTAAATCCCTTTCAAAACTTTTATGTCTGTTGTGCAGAATCATGGTGTCCTTTCTTCCTTCCCATTAGAAATACTACACAATTCCTGCATGCTCCTGTGTGTGTTCAAACTATGACATACCTCAGGAAAGCAGCTAACTTATGAACTAGGATTAAATGTAGCATTAATTTTACAGTAAAGCCATTAGTTATAGGTGAATTACACCATAAGTTCTGTTTACACATTGAAACATTGGTTGAAAAAGTCATTTCAATGTAACATATATTTCTTTCTTGCTTTGCCCTAATCCTCATTATTTCAAGTATCACTGTTCCAGAAAGAATGGCTAAGTACATTTCAGTTGGTAGCTGTGGAAAATATACTGTTCTTGAACATAAGAGACTGCTTGCTTACAAATAGACTATTTCTAGGTCTCTGGGCTGGAAAGTCCCACTGTACTCCCAAGACACAGCTCCGGCTATGAATATTGCTCTTGCCAGATTGAAATTCCACTTGTCCTCACAGCAAATTATGTTGTGCCTTTACACGAAGGATGCCAGACTGTATTTTTAGCTTGATATCGATCACATGAAGGTGCTGTAAATGTTGCATAGGAGTACATGGTCATGCATTCTTACGTGGCAGGTAACACCATGCCCTTCTAAACACAGGGTGTACCCTGGCTTTTCCCTTTGTGCATACAATCTAATTCACATTGAGTCTTACCTTTGTGTTTCTGAGGGTAAATAGTATGGGATTTAACATAAATCTTGCCCTCAAGGTCACTTACACTCTGCCGTGAAGATTCGCTCAGTAGGTACTGCAACACAGGTTTTGCAATAGAATTTTGATCTGTTGCATATGTGCTGTGTTCCATTTTCTGGAAATGCCTCTATCAATAGAAGAAGTGGTAATGCTTTATTTTAAACAATTAGTTCTATTTAGGCTCTGTTATGATCACATTCCGACAATGCTGAGTCAATATATTTTCATAGCTTGGAATGCAATGCTTTGGAATTCCATGAGATATTCCATGAGAAATTCTTCAGCATTGCTTAGTTATGATTCAGTAAAAGTAAAAACAAAACAAGAGCCTAGTCTTTCTGAGAGATGAAAATTTAATTTTTAGAGCAGCTCTAATAAGCAGTGACATTAGTTTAGTTTATGCGAAATATATAGACCTTCTTGAAGAGCAGTATTTTTTCATACTTTAAAATTTGCTTGCTTAGTTTGGTTAATACAGCCTCTCTTTTACAATGTAACTTGAGATCTTGATATCTCTGTTCTCCCACCATGTTTGGCCTCAGTAAGACACCTTTTCTGTTATGCTGAAGCAACTAATCAAGAGGAGCTCTCTACTCTGCCAAGGCAAGACCCACTTGGATATCTCTACCTGAAAGGACAGCAAAGAGAAACTTCAGATTCCCCAGAAAACAGTTTTGTACATAGCATGCACTAGTAAGTATGTCACAGGTTGTCTGCTGGCTGCAAAAGGAGATGCACTAATTGTACTACCAGCAGCATGTGGAGTGGAATACAAAAGACAGTTTTATCATTGCTTTTTCTTTTTGGTTTTGCCTGTTTGGGACTGTTGTCTTTTGGGATCAAGAAGGAGTGGGACAGGATTTTTCAAGTGGTGTTTATTTTGCTGTGGAGAGACAGGCTAATTATTCCACTTACTACTGAAAGGAAGCTGAGGAGACTGAGAGCTGAACAGGTCCCTTACTTTGTAGGGGGATAATACCATGTTGGAAACTGTTCCTGGTATAGAAAAGTCTACGTATCTGTTCTCTTTTGTTAATTCTGTCTGACTTATGCTTTTGTTCTAACTGTTGCATTGAGGTCACATCTTTTTACGTTTTAATTTTTTTACTTATTCTTAAAAATATTCTGTAGATATATGGTAAATCTTTTGGTCAAGGTAACCTGTAACAGCGCAAAACTGTAATTGAATTATCTAGTTCTATTTGTGGTCTGCAAGACACAAGAATCTTGTATAAGTTCAAATCATGCTGCCTTGGTTTCCCTGTCTGTCAAGTGTAAATGAGATATATTGGAAAGATGTCTCATACAAACCTTGTAACGATTTGAAGATGAGCATCCAGTGCAAGCACAAGATGGAAATTTTGAGGAAGATATAAGAATAAAAAAAGGAAATTGTAAAAACGCCAAAGAGCATTGCATAATCCCCATCTTCTCCAAAAGTAATTTGTCTTATATTCCACTACCTTCTCATAGATTTTTTTTTCTTATTTTTCTTTTTGTCCTTCTCCACATACCATGAAAAAGCAACTCTTTCTAGGTTTCAACAAGGCAGAGAGGGTACCAATTAAAAACTCTGACACATTTTATGTGTTGATACTGTATGTTTGCCAAGTTGATCACTTCAGCTGAACTGTACAGTTGAAAGTCTCTGCGGGGTATCTGTTTTTGTTCTGCTCTCAAAAGAGTTTTAAATTTGATTTCCTATGGCACAAAGGTTATCTGCTCATAGTTCATCTATCAGTAATTTTTTAACCAGATTGGAAGATATGTAACCAGGTTGTAACCAAATTTTAAATGTGATTTGAAGACATTCCCTTTCTCTCATCAATTAGTTCTACCTGTGAGGAAAAGGCAAGCAGCTATTAATATCATCAACTTGCTTCTCCCAAACACTCAACTTCTTTGTCGAGTTCTGAGACAAGTCCATGCTTCCAACAGGCTATGGTATGATTATCTATGGCAGAAATGTCCTTCCTTGTCTCTGGGGATGAAGATTTAATGCTAAAGCTATTGAAAGGAAGGCTAAGGAAGTAGAGGCATATGGGTAAACAAGTTTGATCAGTTGAATGGCTCTTTTTTTTGTCATTTCTATCAAATATTTCCGCTCTCTATATCCTTTTTTTGTTATAGATTTGAGATCATTTCCACTCTTTAGAGTTCTGTTTTTTTACAGTCTTTACTTCCAAAAACCCTCCATTTCCAGCCTCAATCTTTGTCACATTTGAATGAGTTTCCACAGCTCCACTTAGGCCCAATACCTAATAATTGTTTTTCTGTCATTTTGTGGAAATCAAAATTGAATCTATTTTACAATGATTTTGTGCAAACTAGTCATGTCCCTAACTGTTTCTCAAATGCATCATGGGGGGTTTTTTAGGCAAAAAAACCCCAGTATAGGCATTATTGGTAGACATCTTGAACCCAATAAGCTTTGAACAAACCTGATTTTTTTTTTCTACCAACAACTGAATCAGCTGAAGCCTTACTAACAAATTCTTCCAAGCTTGCAAAGTATTTGCATGGACTTTGAGAGCAGATCAGAAGAGTGTTCTGCATGATTCTCAAAGTATTCAAATATTGCCTTTAAGGAATATACACATGAAAAAGATAATTTGCTTGCCATAAGAGAGTATTTCCCATGTTTCACTATTTTCTTCAAATTATTGCCTTAAATTCTTCATATTTTATCCCACAGTACGTTCAGAATTAATTTTCACTTGTTTCTCTTTATTCTTTTCTCTCTTACGACTTTTTTATTTTTCCCTGTACAGAGAGCTCTTCTCTGACTTGTTATATTTCACCTCTGGTGAGGCAGAGTTATAAAAACAATCTCAGACCTATTCAATTCTCATTGGAAATAAGGACAGGTAAATAAAAGTTAACGCAGGAATTGGGCTAGAGAAATAATAAACCAAATTAAAGCTGTATAAAACCCCTTTGAAACTAATAGACATTAACTTACATTTCTGTCACTCATTTTCCATCATTGGACGTAAAAAGAAAATCTAGATTAATAACAGGTGAAACATGGAGTTCTATCAAGGACAAAAATATTTATGTCCCTGATTCCTTTTAATTTCCCATGCTGTGTTGGTCCTTGTGCTATATTGTCAAGTCTCATTTCACTTCATGAGGGTTCTTTGAATGAAAGTTTCTAATCTAAATGGGATAAGGTAATTCTCCAAGGGTTCAAATAAGTTTCTTTTTCTTTCATGTAATGTTTTTTATTTTTGTGTTAAAAGTAATTTTTGTTTGCTTTTTAAAAATACATATTAGTCTTTTTAATATTGCTTAATGGAGACAGCATTGAAATTAAAAGGAATAAGTAATAATGTAAATAGCTAATTCCTGTATTTTTTAGTATATTTATCCACACAAAGTAATTTGCAAATTCAGTGGTTTTGAACAAGGTCAACCCAAATGATATATCAACAATTTTTGAAAGAAATCAGCACAAAGGAAACCAGTTCTTCTGTGGGCCAACTAAGAAATGGTACTGGTCTTAGAATGAAATCCTAAGACTCTCCTTAAGCCTCATTGATTTTAAGTGGGAGTTGATGGACCTATTGAAAGGAAAATAGATACCTTTGAATGTTCAGCAACAAAGAAGCAGCTCCCATGTCTGTGTTATTCTAGTGACAAATGCTGGCTGGCTTCTCAGCACAAAAGAAAAGAGCTCTTTTAATAGACAGAGCTTATACTTGCAATTCTGATACTGCCAAGCTTGAAAAGGAAAATCCTACCACCTCCACTTTCTTTATTGCTGGTGTCAGTATGACTTGTAGGTAATGAAGCAATGGACACATTGCAAATCTCTGTGTACAGAGGTGAAAAAATCAGGACTCAGCTTACAAAGACACACAGCAATCCCTAACAGCAAAGTAAAAGCAACCATTGTGATGTGAAATATTTCAGACAAATCCCATGGAAATAAATTACTGTTGCCTTGCATTCCCTTACGGTAACAGCATCAAGACCCTTCTGATTTGATAGTTCAAAATGGAGGAGTTCCTCAAAAAAATGAGGAATATGGGGATTTCTTAAAAGTAGTAGAAAATGAAACAAGTATCACAGCAGTTGCTGGATTCAAAAAAAGTTGTGATTTACTTGGACTGTTACACATTAAATCAGCATGGGCCATGAACGAATAGTAGTGCTGTCCAGCAGGCAGCAGGACAAAGCAAAGATGGTTGCTGACTACTGGGACTGTAATCCCACAGCCCCATGTTTGCCTGCAGCCTCCCATAGCTGCTGGCAGGGTAGGAGTGGGAAGAAGCTGCTGGTAAAGGGCTGGCTGGTTCCCTTTGCTGAGCATGGAGAGAAGGAGGGTAAAGTCATAAGCAGGCTCACAGAAGATGATCAGGATAACAAGGGATCACCCCTCACTTTGATAGCAAATGTGAGGACAATTTACAATATTAATATTAGCACAGTCCTGCAAACTTGGTTTTCTAGTTTGGGGTGTGGTTATTTATTCCATTTAATAGCTAAAATAAGCTGCTGTGGAGATGTAGTGTCATATATTGTACAGTGGAAAACTGGAATGTTGGTGTCAAGTTTATCTAGTGCTATTCTTAATATGTAATGGGAATTGAATTTAATAATCTGTAGATCGTCTAAATACTGTTTGGAGGAAGAAGCATTTCCTGATAATGGTGGCTTCAAACGATGGAGTGCTATCTCACCCCAGTCACTCCTCTACCAATTATTTATGTTCACCCTGGAAAGCTGCTCCATTTGCAACTAGAAAGGAATAGCCTAGCAATTTGTCCTGTGCTGGTTTTGAATATTAAATCACATTTATATAAGAAGGTTTTTTTATTTATTTCTTTAAAATGCATAATTTTCTTTGTGAGTTTAAGGGCATAATACTCTCTGTACTTTACTCTTTTAGCCCCTTTACCCCTATGAAATTTCATTTTATGCATAGAAGAGATGTTTTTCAGGAACAAATTTCCTTCATGTTGAGTTTTTGTAAACACTTGAAGTACTTCTACAAAATATCAAAATGACCTTAATAAGATATTCTTAGGAGAAATAGGGAATCTACACACAATACTGCTGTAATAGCTTTTATTTTCTTCATACACATGTTCCAACTTTCTAATTCATGTTCTGTTAAGTGTCACGGTAAAAACTGATATATAATAAACATTGTATGTGATTCATGAAAGCCTCCACTGGTTCAGTCCTCTACTTCTTTACAAGACCAGTATGACTTTCAATTGCATACATGTGATTATTTATATCTAAACCAATTTATTGAAAGGATGTTGCAGAAGACAACAATATTTCTGTCAAAAACAATATAAAACAGTCACCTCTATTGTGATCATTGCAACTTTGATTTACATCTGTCCATTTAGTCACAAAGCAGAGGAGTAACATCATTGTGCTCTTGTGTGGGCTGTGGATGCCAAGCTGAAAAGAATTGTTCTATCATACTCATGTCTGATACTTTTTTTGAAGATTTTAAGACAAGTTTTTGTTGGCAAATCTGCATGAATTCCAGAAGACATAAAATTTCAGTTTGCTATTTCCCTAACCCCAGTTCTTCTGCCTTGGATATGACATCTAAAATTCATCATAGATTTTTTTTTACACTTTAAGATTGTCCTTTTTAGTGGAGAATCAGTTGGACTCAGTGATACTAAAGGTTTTTTCCCAACCTAAGTGACCCTGTGAATCTCTGTGAATATAGTTTTGTATAACTTAAAGCACTTAAATATATAATTCAAACTCAAATGAATAGCTAAACTAGTAGTAGGATTAGTGCAATTATTCTTTTCTAACATTTTTTCAAAGCCTTTAGCACTTCCAGGAATATTCTCAATTCCAGCTACTCATGAACACTTTTATAAAAGTGATGTGGGGTTTCTTGGTTTTTGCTGGGTTTTTTTTTTAAGAATGGAGGAAAATATCATTGTAAATCCATGTAACTGCTATAATAAAAATAGAAATAACACACCCATTTCCTGAGGCTTTCCAAAATAAGAATGACTATCCATTACAGAGGCATACTTCCTAGCAGAAAATATTCAAGGTGTTCCTTACTAACTAAATTGGTATGATTGTGCATGCAGGCAGCCATGAAATTCCAGGAGGGTAACACAAAGAACAAGGGCACTCAGCATGGTTTTCACAGCACTCTTGAAGATAGACACAAGAGGATGGGCTGTGTGAATATTAAATTTTAAAAGCTTCTTATACTCCAGGAAGCCTTTAAAACTATAAAAAATTTAAAGGATTTATAAAAACTACATATGCACGGTCTTCAAAAGAGCTTGAAATATGTTTGGAAAGATCAAAGAGGAATATCTTACATTATCATATGATGGGGGAAGGAGAAGGGAGGGAGAAGGGACAACAAGTTTCTGGAGTTTGGTGTCGCAGGTGAAGAACAGAACTGAGGATAAAGGTCTGCTTTTCACAGTCTTATCTGGCACACACTGTTTGCTATCTTCACTTTTTATATCTATCTTAGTGTTACTTAGAAAATTGTAGAAGGAGGTGGGGTGTGAAATGTCTGAACAACCCATGATATTCTGTGGAAAAGAAATGTGCCAGTTTTAGTGCTTGAATGGCTGTAATTATCATATTGTGGGCGAGAGTGCTGAAAGCTTAACATTTCAGTAAAATATGGTAGGATTATACAATGCAAGATGTTGATATGTACCTATAACTTGCACATTATATAGTGTGTCATTAAAAGCAACAGCAGAACACCCATTGCATTTAGGCTAAAACCATATGTAAAATTTAGGTATTTTTTAGAGGTGCCTTTATAAATATGCCATGGAGTATTTACAATAGCCTTACACTGTGGCGCTTGACAGTTCAAAAGTGTTCCTTTGGTTTTACTATGGTGAGTGTACTGCCAAACTTGGGATTTTAGCACACTCCTTCCTAAGCAGTTACACTGTCTTTCAGGGTATTCAAGGAGCTATTTATTCAGCTTGCATCTTTCTCTCCTTTTTTCTGTCTTTCTTTTCTTTTCACCTTAATTTAAGGGGTGATGTCAGGTTAAAATTAGATCAAGTTTTATGTTTATGAAATTTTCTTTAAAAATGTAAAACAAAAAAGTCACAAAAGCAAACCGAAAACATGTCATGTATTGGGTTTCCTTGGACAAACTTTGGTAGCAGAGGGGTTATGGGGGTGGCATATGTGAGAAGTTGACAGAATCTTCCTTCATGTCCGGCAGAGCTAATGCCTGGCAGCTCCAAAGACAATCACTGGTCAAGGCTGGGCCAAATAGAAGTGACGGTAATGCCTCTGTGATAACAGATTTAAGAAGAAGAAAAAGAAAAGTGCAGTTGTAATTGCAACCAGAGAAGACTGAGGTAAGAATATGTGAGAGGAGCCACTCTGCAGGCACCAAGGTTAGTGCAGAAGGACAGGGAGGAAGTGCTCCAGGCACTGGAGCTGCGATTCCCCTGCAGCCCCTGGTGCAGACCATGGTGAGGCAGCTGTGTCCCTGCAGCCCTTGGAGGTCCATGGGAGTGCAGAGATCCACCTGCAGCCCATGGAGCAGACCCACACTGGAGCAGGGGGATGCCTGAGAGGAGGCTAAGAACCCATGGGAAACCCATGCTGGAGCAGGCTCCTGGCAGGGACCTGCAGATCCGTAGAGGGAGGTGACCACACTGGAGCAGGTTTCCTGATAGGACTTGTGACCCTGTGGAGCTCCCATGTTGGAGCAGTTTGTGGAGGAATGCTGCCCTGGAATGGGCTCATTTTGGAGAAATTAATGGAGAACTATCTTCCATGGGAGGAGCCCCATGTTGGAGCAGAGGAAAGACTCTTCTCCCAGAGCAGTGGCAGAAACAATGTGTGGTGAACTGACCATAACCCTCATTCCCTGTCTCCCTGTGCTGCTGGGAAGGAGGGAGTGTTGTGGGAAAGGTGTTTTTAAAGTATTATTTTACTTCTCATTATCCTGCTCTGATTTTATTAGCATTAAATTCAATTAATACCTCTAATTCACAAAACCTCTAAGCCTGTTTTGTCCATGATGGTATTTGGTGAGTGATCTCTCCCAGTCCTTATCTCAGCCCAGGAACCCTCCATTACATTTCTCTCCCCCATCCAGCTGCAGAGGGGACTGATAAAGAGGCTTTGGTGGGTATCCGGCATCCAGCCAAGGTCAACCCAGTACAACAACACCCACCCCCGAGCAATAACCTCACAATTATCATTGAAGTTCTTGTGTGTGTGTAACTGAGACATTAAATTATTGCTTAAGTGTTGAAAAGAGATTATTGGTATTAAAAAAAGCAAAGAGAAATAAATAATTCATCATCTTCATTGTTCAAGAAGGTGGATGCAAGCAACCCTCCCCAAAACCAGCAGTGAATTTCTCACAGTAACTTATTTCTGTGTACTCTTTCACTTTCTGTTTGTTGCTCTTTATGGATTTTTCCAAAACCATTTGTGGTTTGTGCTCAGATAGGTCACAATTGTTTTGTCTCCAGATTATCTTGCCCAGAGAGAGAATGAATTTTGTTGGTTCAGAATTCAATTTATCCCAAACACTCGCAGTCAGTACCAATTGCTGCTACTCTGTTCTGCTATAAAAACAGTTTCTGCTTCTTTGTGTTTTCCATGTTGCCACTCTAAAATCTTCTGTACCTGCTTACTGGATTTTGTCTTGTCAGGTCTGGAGTCTTCCTGAGAAAGCGACACAGGCCGTCAGTGGGGCGCCTCTTCTCCCACCACTTTCTGCACCTGAAGGCACATAATAGCTCTTACCATACACTGCACTGGGTATGACACATCCTCTAATTTGTCTGTAGGAGCTGCTTTTGAGACAGGCTCCTTTGGTGCTTTGCAGTGAGGAACCAGGAGAGTCTAAGAATATTTTTGAGCTGTTTCAGAGACAATAACTATCCAAGCTAGATGTGAAACTGAAAGGAAACAAATAAACAGAATCCAGTTGCTTCCACTGTCTGTCCCAAACTCACGTATATCAAAATTATTTAACACGTAAGAGTTATATTTTGAGTTTTTAATATTATCAGAGCATTAAAATGAGCAACTGCTTTGTAATGGTGTTTAGATGCTTTATATACTTAACATGTCCTTGAGGATTTTCATGATCTACTGAGCTTTTCAAAGAGAGGTGCATTGCTTTATGATGCCATTTATTTCCTCTCTCATTTTCTCTCTCCTTGTTTATTGTTATCTTACAAAAAACAACAGCATTTTTCCTCCAGAATGATCCTAACATATTTTGCAAAATGCATACTTTGAATTTATTAAAACTCAATGTAATTCTATTAAGAAGCCTCTGAAAATAGGTATGTGCATGTAGAATTCTATATTTCTGGCTGCCCTATGAGGAATACAGAAGTGCTGCACATCATATTTATAAGCTCTATCTTGAATCCTTTCTGCAACTAAGACTCCCACTGAAGCCATCAAGCAAGTTACTTTTACAAGGAATACAGACTCCTACTCAAAGTGAATATTTCTTGTTATAGACCAAGCCAGGGGATGCTGAGGGAATACTTACTTTTACCTTTAAAAGTTAAAATAAAGTTTTGAGTCTCTAATAGCATTACAGGAGAAGAGTAAGGGTGTGTGTGCAATGAACAATAAAGTAGCATTTCTCTGCATAAGCAGCAAGCCAATTCACTTCTCAGCAAATGCCTCATATCCAAATTATTGGATGATGACTTCTGGGAAAAAAAAAAGTGATTTTTTTAAACAGATAGGCAGAAAAAATGAAACAAAATGGTAAATTGCTTGTGTAAAGGTGTGGCTTTAGCTCCTTAGCCTGAACGCTCTTACAAAGATGACACACGAGGGGACCTTACTTGTGTTTAGTTCAGGCATATGCTTTTTTTGCTGCATGTCCTAATTACCAAAAAAGACTCTTATCAGCAGCTCTTGCAATCTTTCTGTCCCACGTTGCTATTTGACTGTTTACTATGTCTACATAATGTTGTGGTGTCATTATTCATACATTTTGAAACGTGAAATCTTAAATGCATTATTTAAAAAAAAAAAAAAACAAAAAAACAAAAAAACACCAAGAAAGCAAACATACTATTGAAATATTTTGAAATTTGAAAGCAGTTTTGGCTTCACCAGATCAGAATTGTTAGTTGCCATAGTAACAACATTATGCAAGAGGGAATTAAACATCATTACAATCATTCCTAAGTATTGAATAGCTGCTCAAATTTTGCCTCTTGACATACTGCAAATCTAAAAGTTCATAATTCTATTTTAGCAAGACAACCCAAATGGCTCTTGTTTTTTATTTTTTCCTCTACCAACTTGCTCTGAGATACAACAGTTTAGTAGCCTTCACAAACATAACAGCCAGAATAACAAATTAGAGTTCAGTGAAAGGTATTCTAGTGTTCAGGAACAGCAAGGAGCCCTTGCCTTTTGTTCATGCCTTTTGTTCCATTCTCATCAAGCCAAATTCCTGTAAGTAATATCCTGTCACTGAATATGTGGAGTGAAAGATAATGGACAATATCTTAACTCTATTAGCACAAAAAATGTTATGGCATTTATCAGAGTTATATAGCACTAGCTGATGTGTATAAGTCACCAATTGATTTGTATTAGGTTTGGATGGCCAGGCTTGGTAGTAGAGGGGGCTACAGGGGCGGTTTCTGCAAGAAGCTGCTGGAAGCTTCACCCCCTGTCTGATAGAGCCAATGCCAGCCAGCTTCAAGGTGGACACACCATTGGCCACAGCCAAGCCCATCAGCAATGGTGGTAACACCTCTGCAGTAACAGATTTAAGAAAGGGGAGAAGTTACTGCTCAGGAGTGATTTCAGCCAGAGAAGGGAGGAGTGAAAATATGTGAGAGAAACTACTCTGCAGACATGAAGGTCAGGGAAGAAGGAGGGGGAGGAGGTGTTCCAGATGCTGGAGCGTAGGTTCTCCTGCTCAGCCCATAGTGCACACCATGGTGAGGCAGACTTTCTCCTGTAGCCCATGGATATCCACAAACGAGCAGATATCCACCTGCAGCCTCTGGAGGCTCCCACATCAGTGCAGGTGGATGTCCAAAGGAGGTTATGACCCCTTGAGAGGTCCACGCTGGACAAGGCTTATGGTAGGACTTTTGGAAAGAGGGTAACCCATGCTGGAGCTGGTTTACTAGCAAGACTTGTGACCCCACGGGCAATAATGCAGAAGAAATCTCTTCCTGAAGGACTGCACCTTGTGTAAGGAACCCACATTGGAGCAGTTTATGAAGAACGGCAGCCCATGGGAAGGGCTCACACTGGAGAAGTTCACAGACAGCTGCCTCTCGTAGGAGGGGAGTAGGGGAAGAGTGTGAAGAGGAAGTAGGGCAGATCTGACACTTCCATTACTATAAACTTTTCAGTTGTGTTCTAAACTTCTGTCCAACAAGGTGTGCATATTGATTAACTGTGCAGTGCGCATACAGAAACTTCAGCTAGCTGTGAACCTGATGAATGCAGTGTGAAGCCTTTCACAATACTGGTATGCAGAGCTACAGGAAATATATTTTTGGGAGGTCTCAGCTTCTTCCACCTCTGCTGGGAAGGTAGCCATCTGTTAAAAGCTCTTTTACAGAACTGAACAGAGATCTTAGTTATCTTCTAAAAGATAGGTAATAGCAGCTGTTATATATGTGTGTACATATAAATACATACATACATACATATTTATATATTTATAAATAAATAAACAAAAGCTAATAGGGAATTTTCCAGGCTCCAAGGCCAGGTCATTTTTCCATATGTTGAGAATTGCCATATCTGTATCTTCTATTTCCTTCTTTAAACAAAAAACTTTTTCAGGGGTCAGGAGGGAACTTGAGACAAGTTGGACACAGGAAGTTGAATAGAAATGTTTTATTCATATATTTGAAACGCTATCAGTACTAGTCAAAAAAAAAAAAATAAAAAACCACAACAAAAACAAATTAAAATTAAGTTTCCTGAGATGGAGAGAGTGATTTGAAGGGAGTACAGTTTAACCATACTATTTTTTTTAGCGCATCTATTTGAAAAAAAGGCAAACTGAGATTCTTCTCTTCTCTCAGAACAATTTCTATATTTTTTCAAATAGTATTTCAAGTAAGTCACAAAAACCCCTTGAATTAGGGATTTTTTCTTTTTTTTTGCAAGGCCCTTGATTTTATACCCCTGAATGATTAAAACAGAATATCTAGTAACTCCCTGTCACATCATATCAATTCACAGCAGCATCCTGCAGTAATGTGTCTTCTTTTCTTGTATTTTTTAGTGCTTATGCAAACCTTCTCAGAAAGATGATTTCTACACCTGAGGTATACTGCAATTAGTATGCTGTAGATAGAGAAGTGCATAATATGCACAGTGTATCATTTGTCAATGGTAGCCTAAAGAATTAGTTTCTAGTTTTTAAGAATTCTTGAATAAAAGTATGTGATATGCCAGATCCATCTCAGAGACTTAAGAGTGAGAAAATTTAAAATTCTGTGTTTAGTGCTTTGTCTGCAGAGTACGCAGCAGATATTTTATGTGGCAAATTTTAAGTCATAACAGTATAAGAAAATATGGAAGAACTCTTCTTTTATGAAGCTAGTTATGGTGTGTATGAAATGGGAGGGTAGAGAGGGTCCTTTGGGAAAATACTATATAAATAGCAATTAAATACTGTGTTGTATTGGATATACACTAGGGGATAAAATTGAAGTTCTGCAGTAATTCTTAGTAGCATGTCCTAGTTCTCCATGGGTCTGACTTTCTTCCAGATTAATAAAAAAATTCTGTAATCACATAATGGTTTTGGTTGAAAGGAACCTTAAAGATCCTCTAGTTCCAATGCCCCTGCCACAGGCAGGGACACCTTCCACTAGACCAAGTTGCTCAGAGCCCCATCCGACCTGGCCTGGAACTCTTCCAAGGATGGGACATCCACAACTTCACTGGGCAACTGGGTTCCAAAGCCTCATCACCCTCACAGTAAATATATATTTTGTAGAGCAATCTGAAATAGTTTTCTTTTTCACATTGATAGATTCGCCTACATTTTTTTGAAGATGGTAGAACAAGCTGTTTCCAAGTAGACAGTAGTGATCTGGACTGTATTTGTATTAGCAGCAGTTGCATCTCCAGTATAAATCGTGCTGTTATTATTTTTATTTGTTATTTTTAGTATGCAATCTATAAGTCTAGGGCAGATGTTTGTATATATATTTTTTTAGGGTAGTTTGACTATAACTTTTAAATATCTATTATTAAAAGTAAAAAAATTTCTGCATTTGCAAGTTGTAGAAACAATGGGAAAGAGCATAGTGGTTTCTGAGAAATATGGTACTAATGACTGCTGTTCAGCAAAATCATTAATTTGGTAAACATGAGCAGCAGACTTCTGCCAGATTAATACTTATAGATACAACATAGGAGGACTTAATATAGACCGGGTCATTCAAAACTGTGTTTTTATCATGACAAAAATTCTCCCAGATATTGGTAGGTTTCTAGAAACATTAAGATTTCAGGTTCCATGAAACCTGAACTTAATGATTCCATTCAGTATAATGGGGAAATATATATGAGCAGAAATATGAAAATTCAAACAAAACTGGTTTGCTATTTGCAATTTTTTCTTTATTGTTAGAGCAGATCACCTTAATTCATGAAAAACACTTAAGAGTAAAGTGTAACATTGATGTCATTATCTAGTTATACAGCTGTCAGCAAACTGGTCATAGTTTGAACAAATATCAGTAAAGTTGCTGCCACTTAACTAACTAGCTCAGAAAATTAGATCCTATTTTGCTGTGTGTATTTATGTTAGTCAGTTTTAATGTTCTACTTAACAGAGGAAGCAGCAACATAGTAAGTCTTTTATCCATGGTTTCAGAAGTGTAGCAGGTTTTCTTTCATCTTTTTACTATTTTTTCCTTCTAGCAATAATAATATTAATGATAGCTAAGAAACCCTTAGTGTTGTGATTGATGTCAGTAAATGAAGACTGCACCCCTCAACTGCAAGATGTAATTGAAGTTTTCAAAGGATCTGAGAACATTCCCATGTTACTTTACCAATAAACCAGAATTTCCTGTATGCTACCCTCTTGCTTAGTGCATGAAAGAGCATGCTTGAGGGTAAAACCAAAGGCATTTTTTGAAACATCAGTTCTAAACTTCCCCAGCCTTTTAAAAGTAAATATTAAACTATATATAAAAAAATCTCTAACTTCCCTGTAATTATGAGATCAAGTGGCAATTATTTTCCTTATGTTTTGCATTGTCGTTCACAAATGAGTAATAAACGGTTAATGTATTTAATGTATATGGCTTTTGTGACTTTTCATTTTTCATACTGACATAAAATAGCTGGTTTTGGAGAGCAATGTGAGATTTTTTTACCAGAATCTCTCACAGGTAAATCCTGTGAACTACAAAACCTAATTTACAAGTCATGGAAAAAGACAAATTAAATAGCCTGTCTTCCTATGACTTATTTCTGACACACCTTTCCTCCATAGCTACATCTCCCAGAAAAATGCAAACAGCTTGCATCATTTTTCTCTCCAGCCCCTTCTCTTCTTACCTCTTTC
>VWZQ01003832.1:723073-751082 GCA_013397015.1 Myiagra hebetior | reverse complement strand
AAATTCTTCCTGGGAGTTTTTTTTTTTTTTTTTTTTTTTTTTTTTTTTTTTGTTCTGTGTGTGACTATTCTGTTCTGAAAACAGTCATTTAATGAAAGGACTAAAAATTTTAGGCATTTTTGTGTATGGTGGTGGCTGCTTAATCTGGCATAATGAGGAGCCTGTTTCAGCATTTCACTGAAAAATGTAACCTTCTGTGGGAGACTCCACTCTCCATCATTATTTTGTACTGAGACTACTTATCAGAGCAAGCTTGTAAGTCTATGAGACTAGTATAAAATTCAGTTTAAGTAGAAAACACATAGACATTACAAAACAGGACCTCCATCGAAATGAAATGGTTTTATGTTTGTCTTTTTTTATTTTTTTTTCCCCTTGGAACATTTACTTGACATTTTTCTGTGTTCATTTTTACTCCTTTTTCTCTGCTTATTTGTTCCTAACCCTGGAGAGAGCCCATTCAAAATCGATTTAAGTCGGTTCAGAATGATCTCTAAATCTAACAGTATTTCCTTGGGAGTTACTAAATTTATCTTGGTTCTTTGCAGTCACAAGTAGGTTTTCTGCTAGAGATTGAGTTAGTCTTGTAAATTCTAAATTTTCCAAACTGCTTCTTCTCCTTTGCAGTGAACCACAACTGCGTCGTTCTGAGTGGCAGAAAAGAGATCCTCAGTGAGATTAGCACCACAGAAATTACTTTTCTCCTTCCTCTTGAGCCTCTTCTAGGATCCCAAGGCCTTGAACTCCCCAGTGAGAGATGTCTGACATATCCTAATATGCAGTACCATGCATCCAGAACTTTGGTGAACAAGCACAGTTGACTTCACAGAGGATGAAGATGTGCATAAGTATGAAATGCCCAGCACTTCAGTGCCTCAGTTCTCTCACAGAGAGAGGAATATCTGCAGAAGCATCAATGGAAACGATTTTGACCTCTCGTCTCTCTCTCTGCTTTTTGTTGCTTTGATGAGTATGGCATATCCCACTGTCAGTCAGCACTTCTTCCCACTGTTAGACCTATCTTATTTGACTATCCAGCTGGATCCTGATCTCTCCTGTCTTTTTTTGTTAGACCTTCTGTAATTAGTACGCATCAATGTCACTCATCTTGAAATGCCAAAGGAAGCTAACAACTTAACCAGTACCATTTTGTATGGGACAACTTTCTGTGTCAGTTGGCTCCTTCCACCACACTAGGGTAGGAGCATCCATGCTGGATCCAGGTTTTCCAAATGTGGACCTGTAAAACCAACAACAGTCATCAAACTCTAAGAGGCCTCTCATAATCTTCTTTTTCTCCTCTGTGTCTTTGGGAATCAAACTACTTTTTGTCAACTACTTTTATTCATTGCAAGAATGCTCAAAATTCCCAGTAATTTTGGCAAATGACTTGTTTTACTGTGTCAACTACATGAATTTCTGTGATCTGTAAATCACCATGTAGGTCATTCTTTAAGCTTGTATTGCTTTAGGAAGTACAGGGCTCTGGGACTCACTAGTGAACTAACAGGAAAACATGGGAAAGTCACATTCTTTGCTGAAAACATAGGCTAAATCTCCCTCTCTTTAGTGGCTATGACTCATGTGATGAGAAAACCTAGGGTGAGAGAAGGGGAGGAAGGTATCTTTTTTTGTTGATTTTCTGGACTTTCTGCTCTTCACAAAGTACCACAGTGATACCATGACATGATGATACTGAACACATCTCTACCAGAGCATTCTGTGAGGTGACTTCTCTTATACTTCTTTCTGCTTTCTGCCACTGAAGAAAAACAAAACAAAACCCCAAAATACAGAAATAAGATTATTTCTATGTGGAAAATATAATTTTTAAAGTATTTTTGTGTCTTCAAGGAAGAAGAATTTCTCACACTCTATTTCTTTTATCTTGCCTTCACTGGTAGTTACAGTTTGATGAGTCCTGCACCAAGTCTTGACAACTTAAAAACTTTAGTCAACTTCATGGACATATACCTTGCCTGTATCAGTTCCTGCTTAAGGACAGATTTTTCATTTTCCTCTCCCTTGTCATTTTACTTCATTGTGTGGTATTCAGACTTCTGATGACAATTTACAAGATTGTTGAAAAATCTCCTCTACTTTGTAAGATGAAGTTTGGAGTACAATTTCTATAAATCAGGGAAGTTTATCCTATATTTTTTCCGTTTTGGTTTTGTTTGGGTTTCACTCCTTCCCTCTCCCCCAGTCACTTCTCTTCAGGAACATGGATTTTTATTGTCCCTTTACTTTTTCTTCTATCCCGTCTTAAGGCAGTGCCTTCAAGTTATGGAAATTGAATTCAAAGGGTAATGGATTCCTGTGTACTTTCATTTTGCAAGCAACAGGTTGAGAACATACACTCCATAACTCTTTTACTTTCACCTCCAAAAGACACAAAACAGAAATATGTATTCTTATGCCGTCAGGTTATACACTCATGCCCTGTAACTGCATCACATGCATGTACATAGCTGCCACATATTTGCAAGTTATTTTGACATTTCTGTGACACTAAATTTTTTTTTGTTTTCGACATAGTGTCACAGACCTGACATGCATCTCACAGAAAGCTCCTCAGGTGCTTGTTTGGAACCACAATCACAAACACAGACATTCTTTTCCTCAAAAAAAAAGGAGTTTAGTGTGAGGAAACTTGAGGTACATGCTTCAGGCTGGCAGAAGAGTATGATAAATGGACTAAATAAAGAATAATAAAGAAATATTTTTGACAAATAATCTGAAAGTCAACACAATAGAAAGAAAATTAGTAGGCAGGAGTGGGTTCTTATGTCTGGCTGAAGGGTCTTTGGCTGCACCATCTTTATTATTTTTATGGCTGCACCATCTTTATTATTTTTATGGCAAGAGATGAGTGCCTCAGTAGTGCACATTACATTGCAATGTGTATCTTAAGTTTCTTTCTGAAAAGCCCTGAAAAATGGCTAAGTAATAGAGAAAACTTTGAAACATTATTATTTTGGACATCGATATGTGTTGGTTTTCCTTTAAGTTGATACTAAAAATGGAAATGCTATGGATAATGTATTTCCTATATTATTGACGTTGGTTCTTTTCCATACATTTGAGGTTTTATATTTTTCTTTATTTAAACAAATGTGGATAAACCCTTCAACTCTGTTAGACCACGTGATTAATTTATATTCCTTTTATTCTGTGTGTGAAAAAAAAGCATGCATTGCATGAAAGCTTATCCAGCAAGTATATTTTAAACAAAAATATATACTTGATGGCTGCCATTAAGGATTTATGAAATATGTAAATGTACACTCCTTTAAAGGACAAGAACATTAACATCTTTAATAAAATATAGTTAGACTTTGTTTTTATTGCTTGGCTCTCTTTTATTTAAAAGAAACTATTGGCAGAATGTCTGTTTTTTCTAATTGTCTCAAAGCTTCAAAATAAGGTTATTATATAATAGCCATCCTTTTGTTATTGATATTAGTTTAATTACTCAATTTCTTTGAAAGCATATTAAAAATTGTTTTCACATCTACCAGAATAAACTTTAATAGTTCCTTAGATCCCCAGGCATCTCTCTGTTAATTCCTCTCCGTGGTCATCTGTTCACATAAAAAGGTATGTGGGAGTGAGCTTCACCATGAAACTGTACTATTACACCATATAGCAATACACATTGCCAGTCAGAGTGCATTTATTTATAATCACCTTTTCAAAATAGATTCTCTTTCTTCTACACTGCATTCCCATTACAGAGCACTCTCTCCATATCGTTCTTGCACAGTACATTGCAACCACTAATCCAATATAAGAAGACGCATTCAGAAATGGAGTATTGCACAATACGCAGTTTCCTTTGTTCAGAAAGATTGGACAGTTCTTTATGATTAACAAAGTACATGAGTAAGTGGTGTTTTTATAAATACTAATTTATTTAATAAAAATACAAAAATATAAATATACATATATAAAAATATCAGGATGAATCAACACACACATTCTTTAACTCAATAAATATGGCAGTAATATTAATCTTTTTAAAGTATATTTTTGAGATTAAGTTACAATGCAGATGCACACTGTCCAAGATAGTAGGAAAGGTAAAGCAAAGCACTTTAAAAATATGGAGTTTCCATGTCATTATTAAAGGCGCAAAAAGCCTTTTATTTTCTTTTAATTCCCTATAAAACCCATTCATTAGAGGTTTCTAGGCAGACAGGGTGAGTTACAGGTTTTTTTTTAAATCTCAATCGTTCATATTCATTTACGTTGACTTATTGATTAAGCAAACCCTTACTAAGACAACACCTATTTTTTGTAATTTTTTTTATTCCCAAGTAAGAGAGAGTAGGCCACTTTATCTAGGAACATAGACATGAATTCCACTAACACTGACCAGGTCACAGATTACTTTCTCAGTCTCGATCACTGTCCTCTCCACCATACATATCTGCTAATTTTTTAAACCGAGGTCCCCAGTCACTGAGGTAATCATAGTCTTGGTTGCCTTCTGTGGTAAGTGATTCCAGAGAGCTGAGTGAATTTGCTATGGAATCATTTCCTTCATAGGCGTATGTTGCCAGTGAATCATAAGGAGGGGCAGCCGGGTCTAAATCATTTTCCTTTAACCTTCTATGAATAAAATCTTGGACATCTATGTTTTCCCAAAGAGGTGCAGTCCGCCTTATCTGAAATATTGTTTCTGGGATAACATCCCTTCTCATCTTACTTTCCTCTCTTGCTTCTGGATTTCTCAGTGTGCCAATGTCAAAAGCCTGGGTGTCTTCTTCCCCACCTCCTTCATCATTGTAGGTCACAATATTGTCTCGAACATCATCCTTTGAGATGATCAAGGGTTCTTTCTTCCTCTGTCTCTTGAGAGCCGTAAACAAGACAACTAATACTAAAAGGAAACAAAAGATGAATAAAGAAATGGATAGTTAGAAAGTAAATAAATGAACCAAAATTCTACCTCATCTTTTCACCTGGAAAGGTTTTAAGGCTGGAATATGATTTTTAGTAGGAATATAGTGATAAAATCTATCTCCAAGTTGAACTTAATAAGGGAAAGTATTAATGATTTTATAGATTTTATAAATTATTCTACTAGCCAAAAATGTATGGATTTTTTAACCCTATGGGAGAAATGAACAAAATATATTTTATTTTAAATAGATTTACAACTAAGCTGAAGTTGAAAAGTAAACAATACCACAAAATATTATCCTAAGAAGGTTTGACTTTGATTTTAATTTTGTGAAATACCACCTTTCTGTCAGTCATTAAGGGTCCTTTAATCAAATGTAGTTGAATCACCTTGGCAAAAGTTATTCACACTCTTGAAAGCTAGTGATTTCGGTATTCCCAAGTGTCTAATTCACTTCTGAATATGGGATCCACAGGTCATTATGAAAATAAGAATCTGAAGACCTTAAGCTATCAATATTATTGACAGAACTACTTTTGCTTCAATGACTGCAAGAATTGAAATCCAGTCTTTGTTACTATATGTTTCTTTTGAAGAAACATGATCCCCTTAGTTTATGAAGTGCTAGTTGAACTAGTGCTACTCTTTCTTCTGAAGAGGTAAGGATTGACATAAAAATGAGACTCTACAAGGGGAGACAAAAAAATGAATTTAGGATTTGTAAATACATTCTGGTGTCTAAATGCTATTGATTTCAGTAGCAATTCAATACCTAAGTGCATTTTAAAATCTGACTCACTCTCCAGTAGCTGGACTAAATAGTAGAGGCCAGAAGGACCGTCTGTCAATGAGACATAACAGTGGTTACTGAACCATAAATTACAACAGTGCTGAATGGTTTTGTTGAGTCTTAGGAGCCAAGTTTTTACCCTGAATCACCTGAGTACTGATGAATAAAAGATAAGATTGGACATGCTGCAGGTAGGGAGAGGGGGAACTAAGATCTTCCATTTGCCATGGTATTATGTTATGAATATAAAGGGTGTTCCGTTCTGTTTTATTTGGGTTTTCGTCCTTGTATCTCTACAGAAGCCCTTCTTTTCAAGTTTTCATAATGCTAGATGAGTAACTACACGCTTCAGTAAGTTTAAGAACTCCATATAAGAGAAATGGGCAGATCACTGAAAGGTTATTATGAAACACAGCCTGGTACTTAATGTGTCTCATCTATGCTGGGAATGTTGACAGCAGTCTACTATTATAACACACTACTCCTTGTTGAAAAATTAAATAAGATGCTGAGCATCACACTTGCTGTAGACTAAAAAGTTCTGTTTTGATGTTCTACAGCCACGTTTCTTTGACTTCATATATGTCTGTAATACTAAGTAGAGTAGGGCCTCTAGCCATGGGGCTGAGAGACACAAAGTAGTCATACTTGTTCTGCACAGAAATGTCCCCTGATCCTCTTCTGAGTCTCATGAGCTATTCCTGTGGCCCTGAGGCACATTTTGAATTTTGATAAATTCAAAGATTAGTACAGATTTTTTCAATCTGTACTAAAGCATTGCAGCCAATCAGCAATGTTTTCATTGTGAGCATGTAAAGCCACGTGTTTCAGACTCCATTTTTTTGAGCTCTGAGCTGGGGCATGAAGAATGGCTTTAAAGATGCAGAGCTTATTGACATGGTGTTAAGAACTATGCAAGGTGAAGAGCTAGGTAGCCAGAGTTTGAGCCATAATTTTCTCCTGAAGGTGGTGCCCTGCAAGTTCTGCCTCTCAGACTATTCCTGGGCAATATCCTGGGGAATCCAAGGGGGCTAATGCTGAAACCAGGCCAGTGATGATGCCTGAACCTAAGCAGTTTGTCAATCAGTTTGTCAGAGCACAAGTATTCTCCCTTCCTTAAGCCCAGTATAGATATAGTTTCTAGATATTGACCTTCTTCTAATACCTATAGCAAATATTAAAAGGATCACATAGTTCTCTTAAATCCAGGGTAAAAACTGAAAAAAAAAGTGATCCTCTTGCAGTGATATAAACTGATGCCTGTAGCTTCTCACTGAGCCCTTGGCAAGCTGTGTTTGTTAGGACAGGTAGGAAAGAAAAGAGGTTTTCTGTGGAGTTTTACTGGAAAGTAGAGGCGATGGCACTTTTCGTGCAAAACATGCAAGTTACAATTTTTTGTTCCAAATACCAGATAATGAGTTAGAATTTATTCTACTTCCTTCATATGTCACCACATCTTTCTAATGTTTCTACCTTCCAAACATTCATTTGACTTTTGTGCTCACACTTATTTAATCAGCTATCACTGGGAAGAAATTGAACATTTCTATCCTATGCTTTTGAGCTGAGTATTTTTTGAACAGAAAAAACTCAAATCTTTCATCATTAAATAGCTAATATAATTCATAACATTTATTCATTGCAAAACAGCACTAAGCTTCAGAAATATGATTTTAAAGTTCTAGATCTAAATGAAGACATGATTATGGTATGAACATTACTCAAATGAGCACGGTAACTAAAACTGCCCCTATATTTTCAAATTTATTTAATCTAAATAGCACAGTCTCACTTTATTCACACAATCTTCTAAAGAGTAATGATGATATTTTTCTGCAGGGTCACGTGAATAAGGGTTTTAAAAATATTAGGGCTCTCAAAGTGACTGAAGAGCAAAGTAAGCATCTCATCACAGGCACTTACCTAGCAGGATAATGATGCAGAGGAGAATGGCCACCAGTGCCCCCGTGCTGAGGCCGGCAGGCAGCAGCAAGGCCTCGGCGCTGCAGGACTGCATGTTCCCCCGGCTGTCACAGGCGCACACCCGGATGGTCAGCGTGCCCGTGCTGCTCTGGATCGGGTAGTCGTTGTCGAATATTATGATTGGCAGAAGATACGTACTTGTCTTACTACGGCTGTATCCATTTCTTCTGGTCATAATTCCTGCTGTGTTATCTAGAATGGAAAAGCAGAATCAATAAATGTCTCTGAATTAAGATTTATATGATATTGGGGAGGAGGGTGGTAGGGTCAGCAGTTACCTTTGTTGTCTACAACAGAGAAGTTTGGATGAACTGCAAATTCTGGCACCAACTCAAAGAAAAATTTGTGTCCTCGAGGAGGCTGATCTTTGTCAATTGCACTCACAGTCTGTATGAGCTATAAAGAAAAGAGTATTTCATGCTATTTTAGAAACCTTGTGTTTCAATTCTTTTCACGTCCAGTAAAAATCCAATGAATCTCTATTTGAAGACAAAAACTGATGTCCTAAGCCAAATATTTCCCATATAAAAACAGTAGAGGTTATAGTAAACAAATTGTTTTATCGTTTAAACATATAACAGAAGATGAAAAAGGGTCCAGTCCTCACTGCAAAACAGCCATGTGCTTTGATTTGTACTCAGTATCTTGCAGTGATACAGAAACATTTGCCCTTCTGAATAAGCCATAAACCTCCTGCGGCCTCATGTAGCAATGACAGAGAGTACTGTGTAAACCAGTTGTTAAGTGGGTCTAATTCTCAATCCACCTCATCTGCTCCTGGCGATAAATTGGAGTATTGCACTGGCAGGATGCTCGATTCTCCTGGGGTAATAAAAAGAGAAGCTTTGCTCCCTACTAAATTGAAACCTCTGGCTGTGGAGCTTAATAGCTGCCCTAACAAGACCACTCAAGCCCAGCTGGGAAGGAGTGATAATAGTGCCAGAATAGGGTCAGAGCAAAGTGGACTGAAAAAAGAGAGGCTTCAGCAGTACCTCTGAAAGAACAAGCTTTCCTGTTGCATCAAAACATGCAAATGTGTGTACTCATACTTATGTAGACACACGTAAATGCTAACAATTTGGCTCTTTTTTTATCTATCTGCTGCTGGACTGACAGAGAGAGGCTGAGGGAAACAGCTGCAGTACTGAGGAAGGAAAAACTACCTGAGAATAGATGTGGTTTATGAATTGATTCACAACAGTTAACACCACCCCACATTGTGTGAGTCACAGTAATTCCAGAAAGCTCTGTGAGTGGCTGCTCTGTCCTTTGCTCTTCCTGGTGGGTGTCATACTAGAGAGTAACCCAACAAAGTCGAGCTTGGCTTGCAAGGACAGGTTTGCATTCAGTCACAAGATGACAAAAATTGGTGGCATAAGAGCAGGAGTAAGTCTCAACTGAGGATGCTGTAACTCAGTGCAGGTGCATTTCTATGGCACCAAAACTTAAAGGCAGAATGAGTTCAGCAGTCAGACATTTTTCTTTCAAAGCCAAGAAGGAGCCAATGACTCTTGAGTTTTCAGGTGTTTCCAATGTTCAGGGTGTCTTGAAATCCCACAGATATCAAAGCCACTTATTACCAAAGATTTTGTTCCTTATTTTTCTCTTATTTCTAGAGAAGGTGCAGTTTGACTTCTTTCAGAAAAACAGTAATTGACAAGTAGCACTAATATGACCTGTAAGCTTTGCACCAATAAAATAAGGAATTCCTTTTTCTTATATACTTTCTCTGAACATTGTCTTGGGCGAGACTAAAAGGTTTTTTTTGCTGTATCATTCAGAAACTTTCTACTGCTAGTGCTGAACTGCACCATTAATTTTTTGACCCACTTTTTCTAGTTTGGAATAATTTGATTACAGTTAATAATATTGAATTGTAATTTAAAAAACACAATCAAAAAACCAAACCCAAAACACAACTCGAAAATAGTTGAGGGGTCTGAGTTTAGCTCATTCAATTTCTAGCAGCTCTTTTTAAAACAAGAACAAATTTTTTTTTATAATTTCTTTTTATTTTTGAGTCATATTGAAGAACTTGAAAGGTAAATTGTGAACATCAGCCTTGCGCAAGAGGATGTGACTATGCTGAAAGCAGGATTATGCAGTTTTTCTAAGAGGATGTGACTATGCTGAAAGCAGGATTATGCAGTTTTTCTAAGTGTGATTAGAATAATAACTACACATAAAAATCTCTTCACTTTTATGATTTAATGAATGATCATTGCTTTTTTGATTATTTTTCTTTAAGTTTTAGCTGTTTCACATGGTAAGTCCTTGTGTGTGGTGTTTAATGTGTTTCTAAATCTCAGTTTATACCAACAACTATCCAATATTCAATTGCTTTTGTCTTTCCTGTTATCTACCTCTGAGAGTGTTAGTACAAAAAGCAAGACCAGGATGGATTTTAATTTTAATTTCCCACAGTTTAACATATTTTCAAAAAATCCCAAAACATTCTGAAGGGGCTAAGATGTGAAACTTAAAATGAGAAAATTATCCTTTGACATTAGTACAAGTTTGAAAAGAAAGAAGAAATAGAAAAGTACCAGGAAGAAGAGAGAATTAGAGTTAATGGAAACATTTGTGCAGTTTACAATTACTTGCTGAAAAACTCAAGGAGAAAATATCCTGGTGTAACAACTACCAGAAACTGTAGTTGAGTATCTTGGGTCTTTTTGAGATGTAATCAGTGGGTGTTTGTAAGATTTGATTCCCTTCCTGTGCAAATCACAGGGAGAAGCACAATTGTAACAGGCACAGAGGAACCTAATTACAATGAAGAAATAATGTTCAGGGTAAGGCTGAAGAAGAAGAAAAAAACCCAGCCTTATTACCTGATCTAACCATTGGCAACATAAATTGAGAACCAGCTGTTTGCCTACCAGAAAAAATGGGAGATAAAAAGAACAATGAGAAACCATGATTGCAGGTGAATTGTTCCAAAGGATGAACAGGTGAAAGGAAATTAGAAATCTTATCTAATTAAGGATTTTTTTTTCTTTCAGTTATACAGCTGTAAATAAAAGACAATGATGCCAGTGATAATCACCACAGAAATGAAAGTGATCTGGCTATTTTTAAGTATCTTATTTATATGAAAAATGTTAGTGCTCTTTTGTACACGTTTTGTAATTTCATTTTGGAAATATATTCATCTGTTTTGAGGCACTTATGGACTTTGAATTATGATCACTCTTCACCAGGACTTCAGAGTAAGATCTCTGATGCTGTAGGGTTTATGACAGCAGAGTTATTTCAAGAAAATTATTTTTACTCAAATGTATTTCAAGCATATCAGGTTTACAGAAGACAAAAACATTCCCATTCTTCTCTTTCTTCATACTTTCCCACATGAATGAGCACAGTCTAGAAAATACAGCATTATTGTCACTATTTTGAGGGCTGCCTATGCACGTGCATGTGCACTTCTGTGTGTTTAAAAAAAGAGCATCGTACTCTCGAGTGGATCTTAATAGGTCAATTCAAGTTTTTAAGTGTCACTTTTCTTTGAGGCTAATGAAAATTTAAACATAAGCATTGACATTAACTTTTCTCTTTTACATTTAATACAAGAGGTTTGCAGAAGTTTGACTATATTAAATTATTAACAAATGAAGAATTACTCCCAATGGAAACATTTCTTAAAGATCAGGGACCAGTGCTCTTCAGCCATGCTGTTTGCCAGTGCTCTGACAATGACTGGTGCCTTGGGACAAATGTTCTTTAATATCCTTATCCATGGCACAGGCAGTGAGATCAAGTGCACCCTCAGAAAGTTTGCTGATGACATGAAGATGAGTGGTGTGGTTGACACAACAGAAGGAAGGGATCCTATCCAGAGTGACCTGGGAAATCTTGAGAAGTAGACCTATGAGAATGTCACAAAGTTCAACAAGTCCAAGTGCAAGGTGCTGCATCTGGGTGAGGGCAACCCCAGACAAGAGCACAGACTGGGAGGACTCATTTGAGAGCAGCCCTGCAGAGAAGAACTTGAGGGTTCTGGTGGAAAAAAAGCTGGACAGGAGCCAACAATGTGCACTCAGAGCCCAGAAGGCCAACTGAATCCTGGGCTGCAGGCTGCAAAGAGGAGTGGCCAACAAGTCAAGGGAGGTGATTCTGCTGCTCTACTCTTTCCTTGTGAGATCCAACCTGGGGTCCTCAGCACAACAGAGATATGGGTCTGTTGGAGCAAGTCCAGAGTAGGGAATCAAAGATGATTAGGGGTCTAAAGCAGCTCTCCTATAAAGACAGGCTGAGAAAGTTGGGGTTGTTCAGCATGGAGAAGAGAAGGCTTTAGAGACATTTTATTGTCATCCTTCAGTACTTTAAGAGGGCTTATAAAAGAGAGGAAGATTCACTTCTTATGCAGGCAGATGGGGATAGGACAAGGGGGAATGGTTTTTAACTAAAAGAGGAGAGATTTAGATTAGAGGTTAGAAAGGAATTCTTCCGTCAAAGAACAGCAAGGCACTAAAAGATGTTGTCCAGAGACATTGTGAATGATTGATCCCTGGAAGTGTTCCAAGCCAGGTTATATGGAGCCCTGAGGAACCCAACCAGTCTAGTCAGTCACATTCCTGGCCATGGCCAAGGGGGTTGGAACTACATGATCTTTAAGGTCCTTTTCAATCCAAATCATTGTATGATTCCATGATTCTATTTATTTCTTTCATGATAAAGACAGAGATTCTGCTAAAGCGTTTGGACCTATTTCCCACTGAAATAATTTTTTTCAAACATGGAAATAGTTCAATTATAATCCTATTTCATGTTGTTTGTTTTTTTGTCCTGGATGCTGTGATTTTAGGGCCATTACTTACATCACAGTCAAAACTATGATTGTAGTTCATGTTCAGGCTATTTTATAGTTATTCATAGTCATGTCCAGAAAAGTGTTTGGGGGTGAGTGAACTGCCTAGAAACATATTCGTTATGTGTATCTCATACATCCTTAGGCAAAGGCTGCTCTTCAAGTTGTTTTAAAGATAGCAAGCAAGTAAAAGCTAGGTGGGGGAATTCTGAAATAGGAAGGGTCCCTGTGCACTTCAGAGCATGCTGTTAGTGTTCCTGAGGCAGTATTTTTATACACAGAGTGTTGTACAAGTAGAAGGCTTTGGTCATAGGCTCAGCTTTGGGAATGCCTTTAAAAGAAATATAGGAACCATTAAAGCAAATGTTAAGCTTTACCAGCACAGAGATCAGCACCAGCTGGCTGCTTTTAAGATGGGCTTTTCAGTTTGTGCTGGCTCGGCATGTCATGCAAATAAATGGCTGTTGCATCTTTGCTCCAGGGTATACTCTTTAAAAACTGCAGCCATTTGCTTTGAAAAGTTCCTTGGAGAAAGATGAACAAGGTGAGGTCCATGGGTGGACAGATATATGTTTCAGGTTAAACATTTCTACTAATAAAACAAAACCTGAGACAAATAGAATGTTTGCAAAGAGTTCTGCTGCTAGTTCTTTTCAAAACAGTAACATATTGGTGGATACTATTTTATCTCTAAACCTTTTTCTTTTCCAAAATTCCTTCTTTCAAAACTCATTATAAATGGTGAAAACTAATGTCACTTTCACAGAAACTTAAAGATGGTCAGTGTTGTAGACTGCCTTTCTGAAGTTTAAATACAACATGATTATCATAAATAATGAAAATCATGCTTCCAGTCACAAAGACCACTGGAGGCAGATATTGTTAAGGTAGAGATACAGGATACAGTAAAACTGCTGAAGTTTGTTGTTTCTGTATGCAACAGAAGAGAGGAGCAGACCTTCAATCCACTTGAATCATTTGGGCTTTCATTCTTGTTATATCATGCTCTTAGTTACACCTGGTTATTGTACAACAGATAAATGTCTCAAAAGTCACTTAACTCCTTTCAGCTGCTTCTGAGATTAGACTTAAAAAATATCACTAAGTACTTGAGAAAGGGAAATGTTAGTGTTTGGGTTTTTTTAACACATTTTTTGGAAGTGGTATGGGAGAAAACAGAACAAATTCTGGATCTCGAAGCACTGGCTCTCTTGAAAGTTATTGAACTTGTTTGGCACTGCAAGTGTTTCTCTAGGAATCTGGAAAGATCTCACCACTTTCTCTGCAATAAACTGGGGAAAAAATTCCTGTGAGAGAAACTATTTTTGGCAATCGTGAGAACAAAGTGTGAAAATGTTATGGCTAAATTGTGGAAGGACAGTTTTGTCCTTTCTTCCTATTACCCCTTTTTCTGACTATATGATCTGGTAGGGTCAATCACTAACTAACCTTGAATGTATTAGTAATAGCACAGTGTAAATATGGGGGATGCAGATTATGTAAAAGATGTGATGATATGACCCATAGGAGTGTTTCAAAATCAATCCAGCTGTCAGTGGATATCCATCTTTGTCATTATGGAGCTTGAGTGATCACACTTGTACAGACACAATTCCAGGCTATACACCTGCAAGGAACTAGCTGCAGAAAACAGCCTCTATCCTGCATGTGCAAGCTTGAATAGATGCCTGCCACTTAACAAAACTTCATGTTCAGTAATGCAAAACAGTTTGGTTTCCAGATCTAGGCTCTGTTCCACAAATGTGTTGGCAGTTTTAAGCGGGACTGAATGCTTATGAAAAGTTGGATAACTCTCACTTCAATTCTTACTTAAAAAGACAGGCTGTAAGCATGGGTCTCTCACTAAAATAAGCCGAAAGGTGTCTACTCAGTGGAGCAGCTACAATGTATATAAAGCCATGACTGATAATTAGCAACGTACACTTGAGAAAAAGTGATCCCTCTCTGCTCTATTTTAAAAAGCAAGGCAGGGTATGGAGAGTAATGAAAAGAAAAATCAGCCAGATCTCTGAAGGAGGACACAAACTTTCTACATTTTTACGTCTGAAAGCCCACGAATTGCAGAAATGAATATAGCATCAGAGGGGAAAAAATGTGACCCAGGTTGTTTTCTTGATGGGTGTTTAAATTAGCTAAATTATTGCCAACAATAAACTATGCAATAAAGTATGGAGCTAAATTTTTACCAACAAATTGTTCAGTTAAATCAGCTTCCTTCTCAATTATGACTTCCTGGTTTCCATGGAGAGTAGTCATCCTCTAATCCAGCTAAAAAGACCCAATTAATTCCCGTGACAAGGGCATGAGAGAACTTGTACCAAAGCCTTCCCGACAACAGTCCCTGGGGCTTCAGGATTAGGGATTTCTAAATTGCATGAGAGGAAGGCTGCTCCCTACTTTTCTTTAGCCTGTGTACTAGCCGGTGGAATGAGATTCTCATGGTGACAAATGTGTTTCAGCCTAATGAATATAGATTTTTATTAACCTTTAGTGATAAGGTTTCTCCCAAGTCATACCATTGTTGTTTAAGAGACAAAAGAGGAGGAGCGACTTTCTTTCCTCTGACCCTCCTAAGGCTATCTGAAAAATACAAGTGAAACCTCTAATATCTGTTGATGCTAAGAATGAGTAATGTTGCTTGGTGGCAGAGAACAATATTTGATCATTCTGACTGCTTCCTGATACACCTGAGACTTAGAGAGCAATGGGACTAATAACTGGTCCTGGCTTAAAAAAAAAAAAAGAATTAACTAAATATATTTATCTTCTCAATCAGACTCTTTCTATGGTACATAATGTAGAAGCAGTGCTGTGATGTGTCAAGAAGCAAAAACGATTCTAATAAAAAAACTGCTTTAGGTGATCTCTAAAATAGGTTGGAGTAGTACTAAATGAACACGATTCTATCTTTCTTATATTATACAGGGATTGCTAAACATGAGCAACACAGGCTCTCTGGAACTTAACATCCTTGGCCAAAACATTCAAATTTGTATTTCTATATTAATTTCTGGTTTTAAGCACCAAAATAAAAGTCCTATCATGTATTGAAGGTAGTCTGTTTTCTGAAATACTGAGTCAACTCTGTGTAAATGTCCAGATATGAACTCAGGTGCCTCTCTTGAGGACCCCAGCTGTTAACAAACAGAAAAACAGAATGGATCTCTCATTTTTCTGTGGTTACTCTTGGTGCACACTGTCTTTTAAGTATTTTTGTGGGTTTTTCCAATGAGGGAAAATGATGCTGAAATTACATTGGTAAACTAGATGTATGGGAGGTCTGAACAGCAACATGCCTATCTAATGGGTCTCTGTCATATCTGTTGCTAGATAAGCACAGAATTTACCAGAAAGGTAAATGAAATGTCATACACTAATGGATATTTCATCAAGTATGCTAGACTAGATGGAAATTGGGTTAAGGAAACTGACAGCCAGTATGCCTGGGTTGAACTTCTTCAAGTATATGACAAAACCTGTGTTTGCTGGTTGACCAAATTCCACAAGATTAATTTCAACTAGATCTTCATTTGTAAGTTTTGGAACCTTTCTTTGTGTTATGCAATTAAAATACATGACTGACTATTCTATTAGTCGTTACACTGAGGTTTTAAGATTTATTTACCTCAATTTTGTCTTGTACAATGAGACATTATTACGCTGACAGAATTTAGGTTCTATGGCAGCTGTTTGAACTTAATGGCTAGAATTATCTGAATGTATACAACCTGAAAAAAGCAGCTTATAAGTCATAAACTAAAACTATATGGGTTTAATAGCCAAAAGCTTAGAGAATTTTTGTACCTTCTGTAAGACTTGAACTGTATTCTTAAGTGACAATTTATGTCACTGGTTAAGACAGGATGATGTGATCATAAACCTTAGTTGTTGTGAAAAACACTCTTTTATCATTTTTCTGAGATGATAATTCCTTCGACTGTTTTAATTGAATTCATCACTGCCTTTGATATGTATATTCATCTATTTATTAAATTTACATGAAAAATAGTAAAACTTTCTTAAAAAATAATGAAAAACTTGTCAAATACCTCTTCAAAGGCAAGTGGTTTTAATCAAAGTATCCTCTGCCATTCTAAACTATTTTGCCTGAATTCTGATATTATGTGTAATGAATGAAAAATAAATAGGAACAAATGCAGTCTCCCAACAACTTATTATTATACCCCCTTTTTCTCCTTTTTTTTTTTTTTCTGTCTGTTAAACAATCCATAAAAGATCACTTGAATTGCAACTGAAATATTACATGTTTTTGCTTTGCATAGAGTTCTGCAGTACCTAAAATGCTAAACTCATCTCAGGTACCATCCATGCTACTTTCAGTGAAGCCTCTGAGACTTAAATAAAACACTGGGCAGAAAATCAGGTTGATCTGTATCTATATCACCCATCTTTGTAAAATCTTTGAATATTGCATGGTCACTGTGCTCTAAAGAAAAAAATAATATAATACATTTTGATTCTTTCCACATACTTTCTGTGAAGTCAGCCATCTTTGTATGGATGACGACAGCCAAAAGCTAGTGAGATAAGAGAATAGACCGAAGTTGATCTTAGGGCTTCATCCTGGGTTGTCTCTCCTAGAGCAGGAACCCACTCATGCTTGTGCTAACAAAAATAATGATCTAAGATTTTTCTTCCAGTCAAAAGTGAATCAGTCTGGAGAAGAGACCCATACATGGTCTCAGGTCCATTTTGGAGAGATAATCTTAAAGTACCCGAGCTGCTACTAAATCCAATTCATTTGTAAATACTTTCAGAATTTAAAAATCTTTCTTCACAGGATTTAAAACCGAAAGACTGACTGGCATTAGCATAAATAGATGCATTTATAATCACAGCAACATTAAGGCATTTCTATAATATGCTGGCTCTGAGTTCTCTTGGTTTATCTACTTACTCAAAAAAAAAATTATAACTTTGTTTTATCTTGAATTTTTTTTTTTTTTTGTTTTTAGATTTTTTACAGAATTGCTGAGGTAAATTAGAAAGGGATACACATGACCTTTGACCAGACTTGACTCAATACCAAACTGAGTTTTAACCTACAATGGAAACTGTTGCATTGCCCTTTATTTTTGAAAAAGTTTGGTTTTCATGTCTTCTTTACCAAGACATAATAAAGGTTTTCCTGCTTTGTGTACTTGAAGGTGTGGCTATATTAACCAAGCTAATGATAAAAACCCAAACATAAATGGAATTATTGAACAGGGTGAAGGATTTTATACCATTATGCACAACTATTTCTGAAAAATATTTTCTGATATTAGAAATGGAAAACCACCTTAAAGTATCATTTTTTATTATATTCTATGTTATTATGCCAGGATATTATCCTTCATCTTTTATCTCCTCCTTTTTTGAATCAACTTGTATTTTCTGTAGAAGATAGGAAATGAAGACGCTGGGTTAGTCTGCTGCTGTTCAAACTAAAATATGTTGAAGCCTTCATGATGGCAATGCAGGATAATTTCCTTATAAGTTCTTTGGTAATATAAGTATTGCTTTACCTGTCCTGCTTTTGNAAAATATAAAGTATGCTTAAATTGATTTGCATTAAAAACAGGTCACTGAGTTGTTATGGAGTTGTATTCTATATACCAGTACAGCAAATGATTCATTGCAAAAGTTGTTTCATGAGGTTGAGCTGTTAAGAATATTCACTTTTTCCTTCAGCAGAAACACACACAAACATAAACCCACAAAAAACCCAAACTGAAGTTGTCCTTTCTCCCCTAACTGTAAAAAAAACCCCAGTAAAATGACATATACAGGATACGATCATCAATCACTCTTCGCAAACCTCCAAACTCAAGGTATTACCAGAGAGGATTCTTGTACTATACATATTGAAAATGTAGAACATGTTTGACCAAAGAACAAAAAGCATTTAAGAAGAAAAGATAAAAGATCTAATTTTTTCTGAAAATGGGGTTATGATTCATCTCTTCATATGACCCAACTCCCAGATNAAGACATAATAAAGGTTTTCCTGCTTTGTGTACTTGAAGGTGTGGCTATATTAACCAAGCTAATGATAAAAACCCAAACATAAATGGAATTATTGAACAGGGTGAAGGATTTTATACCATTATGCACAACTATTTCTGAAAAATATTTTCTGATATTAGAAATGGAAAACCACCTTAAAGTATCATTTTTTATTATATTCTATGTTATTATGCCAGGATATTATCCTTCATCTTTTATCTCCTCCTTTTTTGAATCAACTTGTATTTTCTGTAGAAGATAGGAAATGAAGACGCTGGGTTAGTCTGCTGCTGTTCAAACTAAAATATGTTGAAGCCTTCATGATGGCAATGCAGGATAATTTCCTTATAAGTTCTTTGGTAATATAAGTATTGCTTTACCTGTCCTGCTTTTGCATTTTCACAAACAAATGTTTCATAGTAGTTGGCAAACTCTGGTGCATGATCATTTATGTCTAAAATCCGAATGAAGACGGGTATCTGGCTACTTTGTTTAGGATTATCTGAAAAAAGAAAATTATTTATATTACTATACAAAGAGAGATGTATATAAAAATAATCCAATACAGTTTTTTCCAATAGATGTTATAGATGTTCAATTTTCTTGATTGCACTAAAACAATTATATTTCATTTTCTGCTGACATACACTACATACACATGAAAGTCCTATTTATAATTGAAACAAGTTTTTCTGTTATTANAGAACATGTTTGACCAAAGAACAAAAAGCATTTAAGAAGAAAAGATAAAAGATCTAATTTTTTCTGAAAATGGGGTTATGATTCATCTCTTCATATGACCCAACTCCCAGATTCTTAAGCACATTTGACTCCAGGGGAATCTATATGGAGTATAATGGAAGGGAGAAAAGTTTTTCAAATCCATGTCTGTTTCTGCCTTCTATGACTGTTGCCTCGGAAAAAAGCTAGGCAAGAGACATCCATATCTAAAAGTATCTGACAGAATAGTAAAGAATCCAGGCGAAAGATTAGGCCCAGGTTTTACTTCAGACATGGAAGGCAAAGAATTTCCTCTAGTTTTGGCTTCAAACAAAGTCATTTTCTGAGATAAGGTAAATCAGGTGAGGTAAAGTGTAATTTGTTCCCATTTAGAGAGGTTGTTCTGACAATGAATTTGTATGTCATGGACATTTTTTTTCCCCTTTCCCCAAGGATTTTCCCAAAGGCTTAGCTTGGGATAGAGCCAGTGCATCACACCTGCACCAAATTGTTTGATGTGAATTCTCAGGCAACCAGTAAACTTGTCTAATATATACTGTACATGGTTTTGTTGAGCCTGAGAATTCCAAAGTATCTTTTAAAAAATGGACAAAACATATCTTAAAATAATAATTTGGACTTTTAGATGTGCGTCCAAAGATGTCTTGTCCATTGATAATATATGGATAAGGACAAAACTAATGAAACAAGCCATAGATACTGTAGAATTTAATTCTTTTCTCTGTTCAAATATTCTTCTGAAATAAATTTTATCTTCAACTTACTGATTTCAGTTGCTATGACAGTGATGTTGTGCCAGGGAATTTCTTCTCGGTCAAGTGGCTTTGAGAGGAATAAGGATCCATTTCCTGAATAGATGTTGAATATTCTGTCAAGGTCAGTGTGTCGATCTACAGAATATCTGTCAAGATACAGTACAACTGAACATCACTATCTCCTGTTGCAGTCTCCAGTTTAGCTCACAGCCACCTCTAAAAGTTTTCTCATTTTAACTGTGCTTAATCAAGAATGTTTTCTTTACAATTAACCTAAGCTTCCCCATAGTTGCCTGCATGCTACAAATATTTAGAAACAATTTTAAGGCTAGTGAGCAGGATGAAGAACAAATTATTATGTGGGCAGATTTTAGACTGATAATTGAAATTACATTTTGGCTCATAAAGTGGATTCTGGAAGAACAACTAAAAGTGGATATTTTTAGATAAGACTTTTTTGCAAAATAATTGTTTCTTAGAGAACTTTGGACACATACTAGAGATATAAGGACACATACTAGAGACATAAGGAAGTACCAAGTTATAAAAAAAAATATTTTTGAGGTGTCACAATGACCACCAAACTCAACAGAAAAATCTTTCAATTAGTTGTTCTTTTGGATGAAATGTCTTCAAATCTTGTTTCATGGTACTTGCTTTTGCTTTGTTCTTACCCAGTAAGGAAAAACTTGTTTTACAGATGTTTTTTAATTAGCCTATTAGTTGGCAGTCATTATCAGGTTGAATTGAGATTTCATACATATTTTACTTAAAAATATTTTATTCTCTTCCTCCTCTCACACCTCCTACATCAAAGTATACTGCTGCAGGACATAGAAGGCTTGTTCAGAAATGCAGAGATTCATAAATACTTGCATGGTAAGTACACAAATTTAAATGCTGTGTTTGCCACTACAGATAATAATAGCAGATTGGTAACAATTACAGCAATTTCACTGTGCTGAACTCTTACCTCTAATTGTTATGACTTTCTCACAATCATTTCTTATTCAATATACTGTGATCATTAAATAGTTAAGCTATGGAACATGGATATTATGTACAGAAGTCTGACTGTTATCAAGCATCAGGGAGCATAGAAGTACACCATTTTGAGAATTTTAAATTGTATAAAAACAATTTTATGAACAGTTTGGTGAAACTACTAGAACATTCTGGTAATTAAATGCTGACATCTCTTTTCTTTTTACCTGGTGTTTATAGACTGTTCTTCAAAAGCATTGTCTGCACTGCTCATTGTGCTAATTGTATTTGCCTTCACAAGCTCATATAGATATTTCCCTGTTCAACAGTTCTTAACAGCGCCCATGTGCTTAATTACCCAAACAGCCTCTTAACACCTTGCACTCTCATCACTCTCTGTGCATGAGGCTTGACCCATATCTGAAGAATTTTATACTGTGTAATGTCTTACTTTATTGCATTCTTTGCTACATCTGGATCTTGGGCTACAACCTGCCCGATAATGCTTCCTTCCTTGGCATCTTCATCTACCTCAATTAAATACCAGGGTCTGCTGAACACTGGAGGTTCATCAATGTCTTCAACAGAAATTTTGACCAAAGCCGTGTCTTTGAATGGCCCCAGCTGAAGAAAACGAGGATCAGGATGAGTGTTGGTTGCTTCTACTCTTAGGGTATATAACACCTTGTTTTCAAAATCCAGATGCTGAGGAGCAAATAATAATAATAAAGAAAATTATATCACTTTACAAAAAAAGTGTAAGTTTTACAGTGCTGAATCAAAAGTTGAAACATTTTCAGGAGCAAAAGGTCTAAACTTCAATCCATCTTGGGGAAGATGGAGTGTATTAAGTCTTATTCTAGTCATTAAAAAGTAAGGATTATTACAGGATAGCAAGGCAACTATGATCCCTCTGCCTACTAATTGTTCAGGTTCCTGAAAAAAACAGGAGACTTTGACCTGTATAAAAATAGAAAGAAAGAAACTGGGAAGTTTTACTAAGTCCACCACAAGGAGTTGTGTAAAGTCTAATTTGTCTCATTTAACTGGCAGTAAAAGAAACAAATTATTCCAGTTCTTGAACGCTCTCTGTCCTATTTACCTTTTCTTTACTCTTCCCCCATTAGTATCTACCCTTGCCTGTTTGGCACTAGGAGCAACCCAAACTTGTCCCTGGTCTCAGTGTTCTGCAGTGAGAAGAAAATCTGTGAAGTCTGATTTTCAATCTATGTGACATTTAAATCATGCATATCCATATATGCCTATGTATATAGATGTTCGCATATACATATATATAAAAAAGTATACATGTTTCCAAATATGTTTATAGATCTATATTTTATTTATCAGTGGATATCAATTAATGTTACTGGTATATTTAATAACACTAGAATCAAAAAGAATATTCAAAGTTTAACAGGCTGAATTCTGAAAAGCAACCAATAAATCTATCAGAGATGGTATTTTAAAATAAATTTCTGTGAATGTCTTTGGTATTTGAACATTCATTGACATCATATGCAACAACTGAAGTATCACCAAGACTGGACTTACACCAAGACAGATTTTAGGTACTGGAGATAACTGGCTGTTGGACTGATCAGAGAGGGAGAGTTTAGCCTTGGATGTGTAAATTCATGAAACTCCAGGTAAGCCTCCTACCCCTGTAAGTCTTACCACAGCAATCAGCTGATAAACCCCACTGTGAACTGAACCCCTCCAGGATTTCACAGCCCTAATTTGAAAGTTCTGTGTGTGAGACTCTATATATTGAACAGACAGCAGCCACTGAAATATTGCTTTATGTGAAGTGACATGCCAGTAAATTTCCCTTGAGACTTGAAAATAACAGATACCTGCTGAAGAAAGAGAAGAACGAAACTAATACAACAGCTCCTTGGCAGCCTGACCCCTTGTGAGAGCTACCCTCCCTTCCCCTGGAAAAAGAAAAATAACTGTAACACCTGAAGAGCTAAGTACATATAAAAGAGAGGGAGAAAAAAATAAACCTTTTTGACAGTTATAATCCCTTCCTGTGTGTCCTTGTCAGTGATGATATCAAACATGTCTGATCCATCCCCATTGGAGATGCTGTACTCAATCTCTGCATTTTCTCCCACATCGGGGTCATTGGCTTTAATTCTGCCAAGAGGAGTCCCAGGTGGTGCAGATTCAGGAGAGCTGAACTGGTAGGAGCCTGGAAGAGCAAAATCAAACATTTATCGTTTTCAGAAACTTTTTTTCTGAATAAAAACCATTTTCAATCTCTCCTAGATTTTTTTAATGTAACTTGAAGTTCCAAACACTTTAAGAAAAATGCTGCTAGTCATCACACTAAACTTTAAAACAGGATTCAGAGTTGATTTACTGTCAAAAAAATTTCAAATTATTCTTCAAAGGCGTTTAAGACTGTGCTGGTTTTTTTTTTCAGTTTGAAGGGACAGATGAGCTAAACGATAAGGTACCAGTTTTTACCCTGCTTATTAACATTATATATATAATTTTTTTCTCTAGAAATGTTCCTAGATGCATTTAGAAATATGAGAAAATTTTGTTTTGTTTTCTCAAGGTACAATAGTTGTAGAAATCGGCGAGGATTTTAGAAAGACACTAAAATAGAATAGCCTTTTCTTTTAATTATTTTGAAATATATTCAAGTAAGTGTTCTGTTTGAAAATAATTCATTAATCTCTTTTTGATAATAATTACTAAAGAGTCATGGTATTGGTAATTACTAAAGAGAGCATTTGTATACATATTCGTGTTAATTGTTACTGCTGTTTTTATAATCAGAGTCTTCTAGAAAGAAATCTGATGACACAGATATTTTACTCTTTCTTGTGTGTATGAAAAGTGAATTCATATTTATTTTCTGACAACATAAGAAAAAAAGACCTAACTGTAAAGACATGCCGTAGCAGAAAAGGTATTAATCAGATGCATTTTTTGACCAGTAAGAATCAGACATTGAAGATGTTTCATCATTAGCAAGACAAAAATAAATTCTAAATTTCTATTTTCTGTTATTTGTTATCAAGAAAATGAAAAAAAAAAAAAAAAACACTGATGGGTTCAGATTTTGTACATAACATGCCAGAATCTGATGATTCTTTTGATCTTTTTTTTCATGTAAATTCATATTACTTTACTGAGTGAAGTAGTAGCATTGGAGAAATACCTTAAGAATCTGAAAAAATTAGGACCTAATAAAATGTACAACATTTTCCCAAAGAATCCAATAAGAACACATATAGTTAATTGACTTGTAGTGAAGTACAGTCAACTCTCTTTCCTTCAAAACCCCTACTCCCTATATTTACATGCCCTTTGCCTTTTAAGACAGCTAAAGGCTCCTGAATATTCCATTTAGTACAAGGAATATATCAAACTTCTGAGTGCAGAATGAGTTTCTGTCTGCAGTTGTAAAGACTAAGTACAAAAGAGAGTCACTGAAAATACCTTGTATTTATATAGATGTGTAGCAAAATGGAAGCTAATGCCCGATGCTAAATTGTGATTGCTGTTACAAATTCAAGGTTATAAGTGAAAACTCAGCAGTAGACTGTTTGATTGCAATCCACACAGGCTAAAATGTATATTGTTCCCTTAAACCAGTCTGCAAATGGGATGAAGGTAGGATTCCTGGCAGCTAAAATATGAGTTTGAAGCCTTGAACCCTTGACAAATTCAATCATTTAGCAGCTGAGCCAGAAATACCATAAGAACATGTTCAATCATGCTACTTATTACTCCTTCCAGATAAATACCTCCCTTTAGTGCTTTTTCATTTGAAAGCATTCCTATTTTGTGGAGCTGTGTGAATGTTGCACATTTTCGGCATGTGAGGTGGCTATTTGGTTTGGAGTACAGTAGAACTCAAAATGTGTAAGGTTTTCATTATAGTACCATTTAAATTCCATTTAGGCATATGTCTTCTAATTTTCCACGATTCCTTTCAGGAAACAAAACAGAAAAAGCTTCTTCTTAACACAGTCTGAACAACCAGTACTTCACAGTGCTATTTTACTTTCTCCTGTCCCTCTAAAAATTTAATTTTTGGCTCTTAAATACCTTGATATTAACTGGTATTATTTGCAACTGCTATTGATCCTCTAGTTTGGGCAACATTTTTACTTATTGTTGCCTCACATAAGAGAAAATTGAAGAGAGATGTTTTTGTAAAAAGCAAACTTCCACAACAGATCATTTTTTGAAGGTGTGCCCCTCTTCGTAACTACCTAAAAATGAGTCAGATATGCCAGATTGTTGTCAAACCAAGACACAGATATTCCTCTATCTTTGATTTCCTAGAAAGTGTTAAAAACCACCCTGCTGAAGAGAAAGAGTGAGTGGGAAGGGTCTCCAGTGAAATTGAAATTGCAGCATTGGAAGATCCCACAACAGGCCTTCTGTAGGCCAAGCAATGCGTTTCAGTGATGTTCAAAGTAGAACACTACAGGGAATATTGTATGAGGCATCAAATTGTGTCAGTTTTTCTAAAAAGTACCCATCCCAAAGCTTATTGAAATAATCAGAAAAACTTTTATAAACATGAGGTTTCAGTTAATTTTGAAAGAGAAGCATCATAAGGAACACAGGCTAAGGAGACTGGAAGCCTTAAATTATTTTGCAGTTCTCTACATTCTTCATTCTTTATTTTATCTTATTTTACCTTATTCAACAGTGAGGCTTAAAATTCAATGTGCTACATTATAATTTACATTCAAGAATTTCTATTTGCTAAAATATTATAGGCTACATCATGCTACACATGTTTAAAAAGTATACCCTCATAAAGTCAAACAGGAAGTTTGGTTAAAAATTGCTGTCTGAATTTGCCTTGTGAAGGTGATTCTCATCAAGTGAACTCCGAATATGAATTCAAATTATTATTTTTTTATAAGGGTCGAAGTACTTCCCCTTCCCTCTTTTCTTTTAAAACAATGTTTTTTCATGGATAGAGAGTAAAACAGTAATTGATAATTCCAAGGATCCATTCTTCCATACTCTCAGAGTTTACCAATTTTTTTTTTTTTTTTAAATCCAGGCTAGATTGAACAGTTTGCGACAGTTTGCGCTGTTCTGGGTGTACTTATTGCCATGGTACTGAAGTGTTTTTCAAATCTGGGAGAGCATTTTCTAAATCAGCTCTCTTTGTTCACTCCTTAGTGGATCTGTAAAGAGAGCCAGGTCCCTCATCACTGTGAACAAGCAATTCAAATTTTATTATGTGGACATTTTTCTGGCAGGCACAGAACCAAGGCTGTAAATTTCTCCTGTCTGCAGCCTATCAAACAGTAATCAGACACTGACTGTAATAATGTGAGATTGGATTTAAACACTGGCCAAGGATAAAAAGATCTGTAATGTGCTACTCTGAAGCTTTCTGTATTGTGCAGCTTTCTGCTATTTACCATTTTTTTTTCTTCTACAGAGGTATTTAAGAAAAACCAACGCTATTGTGTCAGACTGGCCTAGATTATCAAAACCATTCAAGAATTGAACACAGATTACAAGTACCTAAAGCAAATGCTTAGACTGCCAGCAGAACATTCCACCTCATCAGCTCTGCCTGTGCAAGGTAGAATATTAGAAAACCTGCAACATATTTGCTTGCCTAAACATGTGAAACTAAAATTGTTTCCAAGAACAGATTTATATATTTTGTAGCTAAATTCCTCTAAAGTCCCTGCAGTTGGCCTAAATTATTGTTACAGTTTATATTTCTATAAGCAGAGTAATAATGAGAAAGAAGTCTATCATTCCAACAAATAATTTGATATTAAAAAATGTAGGTAGACATTCCTGTTGGCCCTAATAGTGCTGCAACATAAACAGACACAGTAGTCAGTAAGTACTACAAAATGAGTGATAAAAAAGAATCTTTCAGAAGGCCAAATCAAAACAGCTGATTTTTGAGAGGTTGTTTGGAAAACTGAACTATTAGATGCTCCATACTCTGGGGAAAGCGAGGTGGGTTGTCGTTTACGTCAGTCAGTGTGATGTTCACGGTGGTGGTCCCTGATAGTCCTCCCATCTGGCCGCCCATGTCTTTAGCCTGGATGACCACTTGGTACTGCTCCCTGTTTTCTCTGCTCATGTCCGGTAAAGCAGTCTTGATTATGCCTTGAAGGAGTGAAAAAAAAAAAAAAGGAGAGACAGAGCAGTGAAGGAGAAGCACCATCCAATTTAATCTCAGGCCTCTTAAATGGCTTCATGTCAGTTATACTGTGTGAATGATAATCCATAGCAATCACAACAAGGTATACTGCAATAAGCCTTGCAATCTATGGCTGCTTTAATGTGATTTTAAGACAAAAGACAAAAAGTATATAACAGACGCATCATTCATTGTTTTTGTTGTGTTAAATAAATTTGATTATTCTTTTAATGACAAAACGATCAATATGGTCATTGAATTAATGACATTTTTCAGTTTCTATCCCCAGTTATTATTTTAATATATTGCGTAACCTCCAGCCCTGGTGATATTTTGATATTATAGCACAAGGCTGAACTCTAAAAAGCCCAGGATTTATTGTTCTGGGCTGTAATAGATCATAGATTGTAACGCTCAGTGATGGACACTGCAAGTCAGCTGGGGCTATAGCTAAAAGAAGAATACGACAAGACTCTAAAATTAGTTTTGAAATTTCTTTTTTGGGGTGTCCAATTTCAAAAATTTCATAACTGTAATTTATGTCTCAAACATTTTTATGGTGCACAAAAAGAATAGGGGTCTCAGCTGAGAAAACAAAAAGTGGCGCTGTTCACCACTTTTCATTAAAGTGGGCATGCACACGTTTTCTTTTAGAAAACCAAGTAGAGATTTTTATTTTTATTTTTATTTTTATTTTGAAGGATGGTGGCTTTTCAAAGCTGGGGTGATGAGAACTTTCTCTTGTGAAGTGGGAAAATTTAAACATCGTGTTCTTTTCTGCTTGGAGGATTCACATCCGTACCCTTTTTTTCTCAGAAGAAGGCTCTCATTTTAGGCTCGGTTTGTT
>VWZQ01003832.1:702942-720505 GCA_013397015.1 Myiagra hebetior | reverse complement strand
TTTTTTTTGTGCCTCACTTTCTTTGAAAGAAAAAGGTCTAGTGAGCACTGTCCATTAATTGATACTATTCCCAATTACTCTTCTTGTACACCTTCAGTCTCTCTAGATTGAAGTTCACCCAGAGAGCTTGCAGTCAAATGTCTGTCTTGTCAATAAGTTTAGAAGATCCTCATTTACCTGTGATTATTGGCACTGAAGTGAATAATTTCTACTGTCGCTTTTCAGCATATCCCAGGGATTGGGAAAAGTAGAAATCCAGAGTAATCAAAACAGATTTGTGAGAGCACATTATTATTTGGTCCTGTTAGATGCAACTATTTTTTCATAGAATGTAATACAGCTCTACAAATAATAGTTTACCTACACAAAAATTCCCAATATTTTAAGTTATCTGAAGAGCTTGTCAAGAGAGGAGGAATGCTTTTTTCTCTGCAACAGACCAGCAGAAAAATGTTGTAAACATGCTTTGTCACAAATCATCAGACTCTGAAGAGAATTTTTTTCCATCAGCTATCCAGATTACTTTTTGCCTGGTTAAACAGTTGGAGATCATCTTTGTGCCAAGCTGAGCTGTAAAGATTCTCCCAAAGAAGTGAATATCTAAGGACATTTTTATCACAGTGTCCAGCAGAACTGCTCATCTGAACAAAAAGTGAAGACAATCCTTTGAGAATGGTAAAGTTCCATTAGTCTTGTCTGCTTTCAGAAAAGCAAGTAAGTGAAATCCCCTGCCTCCTCAAGATGAATAGGGAAAGAAGAGTCAATATCCCCTGCCAGCCTGCAAAAAACCGTAAAGATAATCAGTACTATCATATGCTTATATTGTGTGCCATTGTAGCATCTAGAATTTAAAAATCAAGGGGAATTTAGATGTCCACCCCCCCAAAAAAAACCAACCCCAAATACCTTAATCAGGAAAGGTTATTGGTGTGGCTTCCTGATCTGTGCAGTGTCATGGAACTGACACACAAGAGTATGGTTATAGTAACTGAATGCAGATTAATGTTCTTCCTTTCCCTAGTTCACTGTTTTGATGAAAAGAAAAATGCTGAATTTGTTTTGAGCTTTTTTATTTTTCTTTGTTTAAGACAGTTATTAAAGACCTTAGGGCAGTCTTTGGGAGACTTCTGTGTTTGTCTCATTGGAATGTCTATCTTTGTTTCCTGAGGCTCAAGTGTCACATAATGCTGATTGCTGAGGAGAGTAGATAAGATGTAACCCTACAGAAACTTTTCATGTGGTGAAAAGATAGTATTACAAAGCTCCTTCTTCTGTTAAACTAATAGTACAACTGGGAAAAATTATTAACAAGAGTATATCCTCAAAAAATTCAATGTCAGGAGGCAGTTAACTCTTTTCTCTGCCAACAGTCTGCTGTGTCATAAAGAAGGATGCTCATAAAAAAAGACAGTACCTATGCAACATTCTTTCACAAGGTAAGAAAATTCTCTTAGCTTTTTGGGTCAGAAATGACAGTGAAGTGAAAGAAGAAAAGACAGTGAAATAAAGGCAATGAAATAAAGGAGCCCAACATTAATTATGTAATATTTGGTAAAGAGGCAAAACCAGTTTGGAAATTTTTAATCAAAGAAAAATATACCTTATCTTTACCCCACTGGAATGGTACCCACAGCATGATCTTTTTATTTATTTGTTTATTTATAGTCTAGATTACCTCACAAGAAACCTCTTACCACATTTGTCAGCAGAAATCAGCTTGATTTAAAGTACGAATAGGCTGTCTGGATGAATACAGCAGGAGTGAAGGAAGGAAGTAGAGTCTGGGAAGAACTGGGGGTCGAGGAAGCTATTTTAGTGTTTAACTTGTTTCTCACTATCCAACTCTATTTTTAATGTGCAATAAATTAAATTAATTTCCCAAGTGAAGTCTGTTTTCATCCTTATGGTAATCGAGAGGTAATCACTGACTGTCTATTTCAACCCATGAGCTTTTCTATTTTTCTTTTCTTTCCCAGAGTTGAGTAGGGGGAGTGAGAGAGCAGTTGGGTGGGCTTCTGTCAGCCAGCCATGATCAAATGTGCCACAGAGCAAATTGGTGTGAAAGATGACAGAGAAAATGTGAGAATCACTGCAATAGCAGTGTAAGTAGTGATAACATCACCCTTCTGCAAAGCGAAGTCCAATTCAATACAACCCAGAAAGTCTAGTCCACTTTAGGATAGTAACTAAATTTCAGAGTTCTCAAGAGGTATGTAATCTTTTCCTTTCCTTTTATTTTTCCTTTTTTTCCTCTTCCTCTTCCTCTTCCTCTTCCTCTTCCTTTTCCTTTTCCTTTTCCTTTTCCTTTTCCTTTNTCTTCCTCTTCCTTTTCCTTTTCCTTTTCCTTTTCCTTTTCCTTTTCCTTTTCCTTTTCCTTTTCCTTTTCCTTTTCCTTTTCCTTTTCCTTTTCCTTTTCCTTTTCCTTTGTCTTGAGTCTGGAAGCTTAAGCACTTTGATAACATATCTGTTTTATATTTGGGGTCCTAATGTAGGGGTGGCAAAATGCAGAAAGTAATTTTGAAGGTAACAGGAGATAAGACAAATCTATGCTAAATCTGTGTAAGTTGTGCTTCTGTGTGTGTTTCTGTGTGCATAAATATTCATGCAAGTGCAAGTAAAAATGTAGAAACCAAAAAGGAAAACCATTAGAGCCAGAGAGAGCATCAATTCCTATCTAGGCAGTGTCAGAATTGAGTGTCACTAACACAGATTACTGGAACTCATGAAAAGTGAGATATAAATTAAAAAAAAACCCGCAACATTTGAAATGAGAATGCTTTTGTGAATTATGCTTAAAATTCTTTCTATTCCTTTGTGCTATTTAATGTTTGAAAGAGTTCCTCTGGTATAATTAGGTCTCCCAGCATGATACCATAGTCCATTGCAAAACTGAAGTAAATAGATTGAAGAGGATTGTTGCAGTGCAAAAGAGGTCTTCCACTAGAAGAGACAGGCACATATTTTGCTACCTTTTCATGTGAAGTCATGCTGTTCAGCATGCAACTCTTGTTCCTACTAGGCTTCTTTAGCAGACATGAATTAAAACAGTTTCTGCCAGTCAGAAGAATATATCTGCAACTATTCCGGAATTTTAGTTTTACAGATAACTTGTTCTGTAACCTTCATTTTAAACAGTATTCTCCATCTTGGGAGAAGAAAATGAGCAGATTATGTTGTTAGTAATGTGTGCCTCAAGATTCTACCATGAATGTTGGATAAAAAAATGACAGTGATTTNTTTTTTTTTTTTTTTACGAAATGGAAATCTGTGACTTCAAAATGCTTTTGATTCTGGCATTTTTTATAAAAGTAGTATTTGAGAACAATTCAACTTCTATGAAAGCTTAGGCTTTGGCCTTCCAGTATAAATTATTCAAAAACTAGTTTGGAAACAAAACAATCTGAAAATGCTGAAACAGGATGTTTTTTACATTATGAGACAACTTCATTTCTATTTTTTTTCAAGTCAACTTCTGTCAAAATTGGCAATTATTGAAAAGTTCTGACTTTTACAGAGGAGTTTTTTCTGTGTATGTGCAGAAAGTCTGTTTCATTTTCAGAAATAGAAGACCAGCTGGGGTAAGTGGAGAGGCAGGAAGGACTTTATCACCCTAAAGGAGAAGCTCTTATGCTTGCTTCCTGTTTTCAAGCACAATGACAATCTGCTGTTTGTCAAGTATATTTACAGAGGGAAGATTTTAGAAGAGGGTTACTTTTACAAGTGAAAAGATTTGGGTGAGCTCTGGAAAACCTCTGGAAGGCAAAATTAGGAATTTTTTCTCTGTAGAAAACTAAAGAAGATTAATGGACACACGGTTTGCTCATACAACATAACTAAGGATTATGCAGGCATACTGTGGAGATGTCCCTACTGAAAATATGAGTGAAATTTTTTGTGAGCTACAGAAATTTTGAGAGGTTTTAAACTACTTTTGTCTTTGAGAGCAGGTTGTTCTCTCTGGATTGTAGTATGTTCTTAGGAAAACAACTGGACAAATTATGAACTAGGATCTACGTGGCACTACTCAAGCCTAAAATGTTTAAGGAAACATCTCATTATCACATCAGCTGGTTGACATCACTTCTGACTACTTTGTATGCAAGGGACAGGACTAAATGAGGTTGAGATACATCTCTCATATTTTGATTGGAAGACAAACCTACTTAGTGAGCTGAAAGAATAGTGATTTGCAAAGTGAAATTTGCTCTTTTGTACAGGACCACAGTTTAGTGGGGCTTTCACTAGACTGGTCTTCCTTTTATGCAGAAAGGGCCAGAAGGTTGATGGCACGAAAGGTTTTGTAGAACAAAGAAAAAAAATGAGTAAAAGCAGAAAAGGAGTAAGTGTCAACAGGTAAATAGATATATGATCCAAGGCAGAAGAGGAGTAAATGGGCATGACCACGAAAAAAAACCAATAAAGCCAGCTTAGAACAAATAAGCAACCTGAGGAACCAGACTCAAAAGAGCAATAACATTAAAATGGAAAACTGAAAAGGATCTTAAAATGTAGTTCAGCTACATATACTGAGAAGATATTTCTTAGAATGATAAAGGAGAGGAGGTAAAAAGATGGCATAAAAGAGGGAATGTAATAAATAATTCATAAATTAAAATTTATTAAATTAACATTTTTTATAATCCATTGCATAGTTATGAGGTGAAGCTTAATTTCACTTGAAAACCTGCTGTCTTATTTTTGTGTATCATGTCTCACAAAATGTTTGATTGAGAAATCAACTAGATGATCCTAGCTACTCTACTGTGGGTACTGTACCTTAGTTTTTGATGTCCACTGTCCTCCAACCCAGGAATCACAAACTTTGCACCACGGTGGCATATGTTAAGAGTCACTGCAATCCCTGCTAATGTGACTAAAAGTAATTTGTGAGAGACTTAAGAAAACCAAGCTATGCTGCCAGCTGTAGCCTTACTTTCCCTCAGAACTATTTCTTCCTCTCTTAGTCCATATCAGTAAAAAACAGATGGACCAAACCACTCATTTCAGAAACATGAGATGCTATTTTTGCACAGCTTTACTTCAGAAACAGTACTTTATATTTTGTAAACAGAACGAGGAAACAATGCTCATAATTTCTTGTGTGTATTACATTTGGATAGTTTTGGGTTTTGTTTACCGTGTCCTTTCACTAGGGAAGAGAAGCCCCATTTCATATTGTGTTATGAAAACTTGCATTAGAACAGGAACTAAGCACCAGTGGTTGTTTCACCACACAGAGAGATGCAATGTGACTAAACTGCTCTGTCTATAATCTGCCTGAAATGCTGCATTTGCTAGTGAATGCAATACATACACCATTGTAACATAATGTCAGAAATTGAACTAGGAAAGAATGGCTAAATCTGAACAAAGCCTCCAGCCCTCACCCTCCCGCTGTTCAATACCTTGATACAGGAACTTTAGTTTTCCTTTGGCAGTAATTGTAACTGTGAAGTGCATCAGATGCTCTGCATGAGAATTTGAAAAGCATTATGGATGCTATAACAAGTGGGAAATGGAGAAAAGAATGAGGAATAGTTTGAAGGACTGGTGGGTGAACAACTCTGTGCAAGTTTATTCTTTTGTGAGGCTCCTTTTTCCCCTTCTCACCATAAAGTCACTGCTGAAACAGTAATACTGGTGCAATCAAGTGGCAGAGATGAAACAGAGGAAAGAGTAGTCAGACTCTTTCAAGTGTTAACATAGATTACCATTCGCATTGCATTTTCTAGTGACTAAAGAGGTACAGTATAAAGTGGTCTGCCATCCTTAATAAATGAGTAGCAGCTTAGAAGTCTTCTTCATTTTGTTCAATATACTGTACATCTTTACAATTAGGAAACACATCTTTTCTAAGGCCAAACAAGTATCTACAGTCTATGTTTGAAAATAAGCTAAACTCCAATTAAAATAATCACAGAATCATCCTCAAAATTTCAATTCAAAATAATAATGAAACTCACTAGTAGTATGTTTCTGGGTCTGAAGCTGCTGTATGTACAGAGGGGTTGTTCCAACTAGAAATAGTTGACAATGAAATTGACATGTGGAAGGATCCACATGAAATACTGTAATACCGCCATTAATTATTTTTGCTACTCCTAATCTGCCCACAGGGAATGTGGAAATAGGCCACCTGTATGAACTGGCAGCTGCCAGATCCATGATAGGTCAATCATAACAACTTCACCACTTGTTTCCTTCTTAAAGATGAGAGCTGGCAATTTTCACCCTTTGCCCCATCTTAATTTCTGGAATACTCCAAAAGAGAGAAAAAACGTTCATCTGCTTTTATGATTAAACACAGGAAGAGCTTGACCCTGTCGATTCTCCTAGCCAACAGTTTCAAAGAAGGCTTCTGTTTTTATTTATATTTTTTATTTATATACTAATGACATAGAAATGTTATTTCTTCACTACTCTTATCTTCCTTTGGTCATGTATTACATCTTTAAGATGCTTTCTGCTTTGCCCTTTTCTCAAAATTAGTTAATTGTGGTCCTCCAAACAATTTCTAAAGTTCTCACTTAAAAGAAAAAAAGAAAGCTTAAAATAAACAGTTTTCAAATTTTGAGTTCTGATGTATTTGCCTGCAGTGTTGAGTACTTTGCAATGCAACACCAACAGAGTTATGATTTTTTTGAGAAGGAACAAGTTAACTGTCTGCACTTATTTTTCATTTGCACCTTGAGTTCATCTTATGTAACCCCTTATGAGTTTTTGAATTTCCATCTATGATTGAGAACTAGAATAGTACTCTTATTTGCATCTTCAAAATTAGTCTATAATACAAATTAATAGAAACCTTTACAGAGGTGGTACTTTTTGCCACCTCTACAAACAAGTGCATTTTAAAGCCAGATGTGAATCTCTATTATGACAATGAAAAAAGTACATAATTATTTTTACAATGACAGGCTGGCCTTATCTTTATTTTACTTGGGATCATTTTCATCATTTGTTGGAAATCCTTTTCTGGTTTTAATAAAGTTTGTCTCTAACATTAATACAGCTATGGAAGATAGTAACTTCCATAAAAATGTAGTTAATGATGTTATTATGGCAGCCCCAAATTTACATTCATTTATAATATGTGATTCACAAAAATCTCTTGCTTTTGTCATATTTAGATATCCTGGCTGTTGTCTGTTAAAATAACAATCAAGACCTATCATTTTGAGGAGAAATGGAGTCTAAAACAAATCAAATTAATCCAATTCCAGGGTAATCTCAGTCATTTGCTTTTTAAAGTTACATTAATTACAATTTTCACACACAAGCAGAACACTTCTAGAGTGTGCATGTGTATATATGTAAATACAGATTTAAGTATATATATGTATGGGTATATCTGTGTAGGTACATGTCTAGAATATTAAGTAAGGTCAATCAAGAGACTATTATTGTTTCTAGCTATTTCATTTATCTTGAAAAATGATCAAAATTCTTAAGTATAATGCGTCAAATGATTCAAAGGCAAAGTGTTCTGCTAAAGACTGTTGGGTTTTCAGTATGTCTGCAAATAAATTAGAAGTTCATTAGCCATTTAATGCAAGACTCTGGTCACAGTAAATGATACACATCATGGGGACGATCTCATCTGGGCATATCTCACAGATTGGTATGTTTCTGGCTGAAAAAAATTAAAGGTGTTGACTACAAATTACTCGCTTGGGAAATACTCTTAAAAATGCCTGAGGCAATTTCAGAATGCTTAGGTGCTGTGGTGATTAGGACTCAGTGAAAATAGATTTAGCACATGCATTCAAACAGTTTGTTCATCTTCCTTGGGTAGACACACGTTCCTGACAGCCAAGGTGTCTTTTAGAATTGTAGCCATGAAGTCAGTATCAGTCTTCTGGATCATGAAATTTAAGATTATTTTTTAACCTTCCTCTCTCTTAAACCACCTCAGAGCGCTAAAGGGGTGGATACCCTTTAGGTGCGGAGTATATTTTTTTTCACAACTGTCACATATTTTGATTTTTATGAGGAAATAAACCTTTTTCTTTTTTTTTCTTTTTTTTTTTTTTTTTTTACTATGTACATAACCTTATTTATCACAGGCTATTTATGATTAGCCTTGGAGTAGAATGAAGTAACTGCTATTGAACTGGCTTTCTGACAGGAAGCTTTGATAAGAATGTGGGGTTTATTGGCAGTTAAATGCAAGATATTCACACATATACATACTTCAGAGGACATTAATTTAGGTTATATTATTCTGGTTTTTGGGGGGGAGGTTTGTTTGTTTTTGATCACCAATTAGGTGTGAGCAAAGTATTATAAATATGAAGATATGAGCAACTTTCATAAGGAATAAAACTAATATTTGTACAGACCTTAATCATGCTTGATCTTAATTTTACAGTGTCACATATTTATGAGGTCATACGAAATAGCTATTCTGGAAAGTGTTCTGAGGCATCTGGTAAGATAGTACAAAATTAAGTAAAAGTGAGCATCAGGATTGCTGTCATTGAGGAAACTTACAGATGTACATTTTGCAAGATGTTGAAAAAAATACATGTGAAATGCTGTGACCCATTTGTTTCACACGCTTAGTAAAAGATGAGTATCAGTGGGAATAATATCAAGTACTTTTCAAATAAGCAGGAGTAGACCAAGAGAGTCCAGGATAACACTTTTCTTACTTTCATTTTCCTGACTCTGTGAAGGCTGTGTATGGCAGAGAAAATTTCCAAAATGACTATGTGATTGGCAAGAAGGAAAAATGCTGTTTTATAATAGAATTCAAGCTGAAGTATTAATTGAACTAAGAAAACCACACATGTAACTGCCATTCCTATAATTCATCTTCTGTGTTGCTAATAACTTGTAATCAGTTATATTTTTAAAATTATTTAATGTAAAAAACATCATATTTATGCAATATATATATAAAATACGTATCTAGCGTATACATATACATATATGTATGGGCACATTTTAAGTGAGAAATTTACTTATGTAATAATACTGTATCCATTATGGAAAGATATTGTACCATATCTATTAAGGTGACTAGTGGACTTCTCGGGGGCTGGTAATCTTCTTTTCCTGTGCTTTTTTCCTACACTCTTAGGCTGCTGGAATGCTGCAGCTAAATATTTTTTAATTGAAATGGTACTAATCATTCAGATTCACACGAGAAAAAGCTGTAACTTCTTGGTAACCTTACTAAAACTGAGAATTAGGGTGGACTGGGATAACTCACAAAAACAGGTTTACAGGATAAATAAAAATTTTGGAATCTGGACCTTTGTTTCGTGAGAGATTGATCTGTTTGACAAAAGTGCTATCACTTTTGAAGACCGAGAATTATGTCAAAGCATCTTTATGTGTGTTCTATTCTTTCTGTGTGATGATTAGTTAATTTATACTATATTGGAAAAAAAATGTGTTTTATCTTGAATGCAAATATGATCCATTGTATTTTATTTATATATTTTGGAGATTCTTAGAAATTATGCAGAAATCTGGTAGGGAAAAAAAAAAAAGAAAACAAACTCAAACCAAAAAAAAAAACAACAGAAAAAACCCTGCCTATGTGTTTTACTTTCAAAATAGATGTATGCATGTGTTAGCATGGTTAAAAAAATCCAAAAAACAAATTTTACACTCAGTGGCATAATGTCAGCAACTAAGGTGTATACTCAGACATTCAGAAAGCTGTCTTTCCTTTTATAAGCAAATGAAAATATTCTGCATTCAATAGATTAGACTAAGTAAGCATCCCAGATGGGCTTTAATTAAAAAAAAAATATTAACTTTTAAAAATTATACATTTCAGTATAATTTGAAAAATCTCTTTTATAGTTGCATATTAAAAAATCTCAAACAGATTTACCTTTTATCTAATCAATTGCAATTCCTGACTCATATCTGTGCAACCAGCCTTCCCAGCCAACTACAGAACCAACATTTGAGAAATCCTATTCTCAAAAAATCATTTAAATAAAGAAAAGGATTTTTTTTAGACACCTAAAACTGCACACAGATCATAATTACATGATTTCAGAATAGAACTCTGTGTGATAGCTTGATATAAATAGTGAGACTAATGTTAGAACTTTTAATGCATAATCTGTCCTTAGACAATGTATCACCTCCTCTCCAATACTAACCTGTTTAATTTAATGTCTGGCATACTTTAGTTGTAATGAAGGCTATAAGACACATATTTGCCTCTCTTTGACATGTTCCTTCTGAAGAAGTCACAGGTGTTCCTAATATTAGTACTGCTAATTCGTGCCAGCTATTCCAGCCCGTAGTTCCAGCAGTTCAATTACTGCAGGCTTCAATAGGGTCCCATAAATGTGAGAAGGGTCTCACTGCAAGACTTATTCTGTAGCATGTCTTAAAAGAAGGAAAATTACTTGGTGGTTGGTAGCTTCAAAGGCACATAAGGGATTAAATTAGGTGAATATTAACTGGCATCATGCATAGGAATTCTATTTACTGTGGCTCTGAGAACAGGTTTCACAAGGTTGTGAATTGTAACGTGTTTATATCAAAGGGCGTACGGAAGAGTGTATGTTCACATCAAGAGGTTTGGCTGAAGCAACACGCTGTTTCAGAATATAAGTGATATTTTTAGTTTTCAGATGTGAAGCCATGAAAGATGAAGGGATTTAATGTCCAGTCAGAGGGACAGCATCTCTAACAATGCAGAACATATCCCATTGTATTACCCTGCAGTGGGAGCAAAAGTGCTGATGTAAAGAATCCAGGAGCATTATGCTTCTGTTCAGAGATTATAGTGTTATAGCTGAAAATCTAGTGAAATAAAAGTAAGGAAAATTAATGCATCAAAAAAATTTTTGGGTAGGTAAAAGACAGGAAATTGTAATGGTAGTTTCAAGCTCTAATTTAGAGATGTGCAGGTCTCTGGTTTTCAGGGTTTTTTTTTTAGTGTTTTGGGGTTTTTTGTCTTTTTTTCATTTTGTTTTGTTTTCAGTGTACACAGATAATGGGAAATAATAAATTTGCTGCAATAAAGTAGCCAGGCAAACAGTTTTGCAATGAGTCATTTCAAAGAGATAGAAAGGGGAGGCACATTTAACACAGCCCAGGTCTGAAAATTCCATTTGGCAAGATGACTGTCATTCCAAGGCTATTATTTCAGTATCCATTGCTGCAGTAGCTGAACTTATTGAGACATCTCTATAGAGTAGATCTGTTCTAGTGTTCTATGAATTGGTAGGAAATTGAGTTTAAATGAGTTTGCGGTCAGCTTAAAACTGCATCTCCAAAGTTTAGACCAGTTAGTTGACGAACCCTAAAGTCCCATATAGTGCTATAAAAGTCACCCCTCCTGCTTACTAATTGCTGCATTTGAACCTCTGGCATCTTATTTCTTCCTATGAAAAATATTTTAGAACATAATGAAAGATCAGTGGGTGGAGGTCTAAGGGATCTCTGAGGAGGTCACAGACTGACAGTGAGTTGAGAGTGGCTCAGTTCTCACAGGACAGAAATACAAAAATTGTTTATACCTTCCTGTGTTAGCAGCAAACACTAGTTATTTTTACTTGCTGATAGCACTTCTACAAAACCCCAATTTCTTGTAGCACCAAGAGTCAGCTGTTACTCATAGTGGGTGAAAAAATAGTTTTGGTTTTCCCATTGTGCTGCCTCAGACTTGTGGTGTCTTAATAGGAAACCAAACTTGCCCCCATCCCAAAACAAAAGAAAAAACAACAAAGAAAGTGGGGAATCCTGTTTAGGTTAGAAGGAGTCTGTAGCTGAAGAAAAATGAATATGTCAAGTGATTCTTTAGCTAAGGTTAGACACTGCTGGATGAAAGAGTCTCACCTGCTTTTACCTGCTATACTTTGCATATTCCTGTCACTTTCCTAGCACCAGCTCTGGCATCAAACCTCATGTGATCTGAACCAGGGAAAAAAAGTAGTAGGAAAGGAATATTGACTTTGAACAATCCCTCTTTATGATGATTTAGCTCCCTAAACTTTCTTCTTTTGGGTTCAGAGAACAGTGGGAAAGACCTAAGACAGCATACCTGGGAGGGAACAGAGAGACCAAAAGGAGAAAAGAGTGCTACTCCTTTTTCTGTAGCTTGGGATCCTGTCTGTAATGTTAAAATGTTCTGTAAACCTTAAATTTGTGAATGATTTGAAATCTTCGCAGAGATGCTACAGATGTTTTCTATCTGGGCTTTTGTAAAGCCTTTCACATGGTCCCCCGCAATTCTTTTCTCTAAATTGGAGAGAGAAGGATTTGATAGGTGGACTGTTAGGTGCATAAGGAATTTTCTGGACAGTCACATTCAGTGTGTAGTGGTCAATGCCTCAGTGTCCCTATGGACATCAGTGACAAGTGATGTCCCTCTGGAGTTTGTACTGGGACCAATGTCATTTAATATCTTAATGACTTAGATAAAGGGATCAAGCGTAGCCTCAGGAAATTTGCAGATCACCCCACATGAGTAATGTGATTGACACACCTGAAGGACAGGATGCCATCCAGAGGGATCTGGAAAGCTTGAGACCTGGGCCCATGGGAATCTCATGAGGATTAACAAGACTAAGTGCAAGGTGCTGCACCTGGATCAGAGCAATGCCCCATATCAACACAGGCTGGGAGATGAGCAGGTAGAGAGCAGCCCTGTTGATAAAGATGTGGGGGTGCTGGTGGATGGGAGGCTGGACATGACCCAGCAATGTGCACTTAGAGAAAGCCCAGAAAGCCAAGTGTGTCCTGGGCTGTATCAAAAGCATCTTGGCCAGCAGGGAGAGAGCCCACATGGAATGGTGCATCCAGCTCTGGGGTCCCCAGACCAGGAACAATATCAACCTGTTGGAGCAAGTCCAGAGAAGGCCATGAAGATGATTAGAGGGATGGAGCACCTCTTCTGTGGGGAGCTGCTGAGAGAATTGGAATTGTTCAGCTGGAGGAGACAAGGCTTCAGGGTTACCTGATTGCAGCCTTCTAGTACCTGGAGGGATCCCACAGGAAAGAGGGAGAGAGACTATTCACAAGGGCCTGTGGTGACTGGACAAAGGGGAACCATTCTAAAATGAAAAAGAGTAAGTTTAGATTACATATTAGGAAGAAATTCCTTAGTGTGAGGGTGGTGAGGAACTGAAATGGGACGCCCAGAGAAGTTGCCCCATTCTTGGGAGCATTCAAGGCTAGGTTGGATGGAGGTCTGAGAAACCTGGTCTGGTGGAAGGTGTCTCTGCCTATGGCAGGGACCTAGATATCTTTAAGGACCTTTCCAACCCAAAGCACTCTATGATTACATGATATATACAATACATACATATTAGGTTTTGATTTGATTTGATTTGATTTGATTATATTTTAGGTGTTTATTTTATCTTCAGTCTGTAACAAAGAATAATAGTAGTTGCAAATGAATATTTAAATTTTACAGAAATTATATACTTTGATCATGAAATGAACACCATGCAGGAAGATCCTAACACTTCTGCAACAATCAGCTTCAAATCAGTGGAGCTGTACAAAATCAAAATAACCTGTTTACACCACCAGAGCTGTAGTAAGTTCCTTGCAGGCATCCTTTTTGCTGGGAAAATATTGTCCATATTTTGTACATAGATGTACGCATAGACAAATGATAGAATAATTTAAGCTAAAAATAATATGATCTAATTAAGACTCCTTTGGTGTTCTAGTGGTTTTCTTTTGTACACTGGAAAAATGAAGTTTTAAAACATCCATTCGTACTACTCTAAAAGAGTTCTGCCTCATGCTAAATGCAAAATACTTATAAATACTTCTATATACTTTCCTAATAAAAATACCCTACATGTCCTTAACAGACTGCATGGCCGAAAGTGAAAGAAAAAACCCAAATTTCAAAAATTCTTTGAAAATATCCTGGAAAGATTTATGTTTTTTAACTACTTAATAAAAATAGGGTTTTGAATTTTTTACCTTAATGGTTTAAGAAAGAATTACTGGGCATTGAACTTTTTTTTTCGTAACAAAGACTTGCATGAAAATAAGAAAGAACCTGAATTAGAATAAAAAAAAATTCTGACATATACAAAGGTTTTGAAATTCTTTATAGTGGCAAATGCAAAAAGAAATATTGAAAGTATTCTAGTTACAGAATGTCTGCCATCATGCTTAGTTTAACTAAAAGGAATTCTATTTCTATCTTGTAAAATATGAACTTGTGGATAAAATATTTATTTGAAATGTATCTTTCTCTTAAAGCTAACTCAATAATTTATTTTAAAATAGAGTGCACGTTAAGAATTAGCATTCTGAAGTTTTGCAAGTTAGCAAAGTAGTTTTTGTAAGCTTGTGTCAAAGTCAAGACAGTCATTCATAGCTTCTTTTTATAAATATCTGAAACCAGGGAAAATATGCAAAGGAGAAAATATAAATATTTCCTGCTGAAACATGAAAGATGAGAGCTGCCTCCCTTTAGTTGTTTATACACATCTGTAGATTAATGGCTACTGACATAAGCAAATTCAAAAATAGAAAATATGATGGTTACTACATTTGGTTCATTTTCTTTCTTTCCTTTTTTTTTTTTTTACCATAAGCCCTACTCGTTCTTGTAAGAGCTTCCTATACATACAAAATAACACACTGTTATTGAGAAATATGCACTTGGGATTATGAGATGCTGAAAACATGGTGTAACTAAAAATAATATCAGAATGGAGCGCAGTCTTACTTCAATGAAGTAGTAGTCATGATTATTATAGATTCCCAAGAGATACTGTGGATATCTGAACAATGATAATGGAACTTCTAAGAGAATCATTCTATAATTGGTCTTTCAGGATATACTACTGTGCTCAAAGACAACAGCACAGTAATAAGAATGGTAATATTAATGTATATTACCCAGGGTGTTTTATTGCAATCTCAACTTGCTTTTTATTCATGTGTATGTCTTTTATATATATCTTTTATTTATAGATTTTATTTAGAATACCTGTTCAATACAAGACATGTTTAATCTTGCTATAATCCTGTATACCTCGGTTGAAAATGGCCATATTTGTATTTCATATTTAACATTCTTCTATCAAACCCCACTCATAAGCTACAGATAAACTCTTTTATTCTGATTATTTTCAATGAAATTGGTATAATGGAAAATTGTTTATTCTAAGTTTAGATTAATATATTTAGATTAATCTTCTCATGTAGAAATCCCAAAATATGTTAGGTGTCTTTGGTTAGATCTATACATTTAGAAAGTAGCAGTTTGAAGAAATGACTAGTAAATTAATTTAGACATTATCCCTTCTCTTAGTAGAATCCATGCAAAGACTAAAAAAATTGTTGTGAAATACTCATTAGCTGCATGCTATAGAAGCTTAATAAGAAAAAACTGGTAAGTCTTACTCATTAATATTAGCAAAACACGTACAGAGGGATGTAATAATATTGACCTGTATGCCAAAAGGGATTAACTACACAGGACATCTTATCACTAAGTTCCCTTTTCAAAAAGTTCTTAATAGTTTGATTTATAACCTGAGAAAAGTGGTTTACACAGTGATGTGCAGTGCTAGTTTTGATTTTATTTGGGGGTTTTTAGGAACATTTGACTCAGAAAAATACTTGGACTGAGCTTATACTCATGTAAGCCTCTAAGATGAAATTAATAGATTTTAAATGTGATTACGACTGTACTTTTCATTCTACATGAAGAGGAAATCAAAATATTATTCATGATGCATAATATATATTTAACTTCTCTGAAGTTTTTGGCTGTTTGGATAGGTAGTTCAGACTAGGCCATGCTTGAAATCCACCAATTCTTCATTGTGACCAAGATTGTACCTTAGCATTCCATCAGTTTAAAATCTTGAACATCTTTTGTAAATTTGCTTCCTATATTATATTTTGATTAACCTCTATGGGTCTTTCTAGCCTCTTTTTCTCATTTTTTTGAAATGATATTTTATTGAATCAATTTACTAAGTCTGATATAAATCTCAGGATTCTTCCAGGCAACTCTAGTATTGTTCAAAAATATAGCTACAGCAGTTATTATCCTCTAGTACTTCAGTACAGCAGATTATTTTAATGAGAGATTCCATTTACTGAGTTTTAGACTATTTTAAACTAACTTTCTCGTTCAACTTTTTAAGTCAGTATCAGTGTGAACATTTAACATGATCATTTTCATAAGATTTATCTGCAATGACACTGCAGTCAGCTCACTTCAATGGTTTTGATTATTCCCAGTACTAACTTTGCTACACAGCATTTTAGGTTTACCCATAATACTGCTGGATTGGATCCTATTTAGGCATAGCAGGGCTAATTTATATATAACTTGATGCCTGCACAAACTAGTGCACAAATAAGCATTCATATTTCCCCCGGGCTTGAATAGGTTGTGCTGAAAATCCACTTTAGGCTTTCACTCTTCTTGCTATCAAACTGGTTAAACATGATGGAGATTTGCTTATTGGTACTGAAAATCACACATTCTGTCAGAGGTGTTGACTTACTATTTTCCCTTGTGTGTTCTAGACAGTTATTCCAAGAAACAGTCAGTAACACACTGAGAAGTATATAGTATGATTTCAATTTGAATAACAGATATACACACAGCTGGAAACACTGCTAGTGATGATTCCTCTTCAATTTCTCAATCTTAGTGACATTTTCCTGAGCTTTCATAAATATCTGCTGTTATATTTGTTGGACTTGACAAACATGGTAAATATAATAGTTGAGAAAAAAATTGTGATTTGAGACATAAAATTGGGAAGAGATAAAGTATTGAAAGAAACTGATTTTCCTACAGATTTTTGACTTGCTTAATGTGAGTATATCTATTTCTAATAGTGTGTATAGTGCAACCATATAGTAATCTCCAGTCAGAAAACTTCTTTGATTAGGTATGCAGGAATCTCTATATACAATCTAAAATATATCCCCCATAATTGCAAGTGTTTATGTAGGTAACGCAGGAATACTTTGACTTTTTTATTTTACTTAGTCTTAATAAAGATGATCGCTCTCTTCCAGAGATTCTTGATTTTATTATATTATTCTTATTTTCAACCATTTGTTAGAGGAAAATATAGAATTAAAAGGCATTTATTTTTTTATTCTGGACTCTTCTGGTTCTGGACTCTTCTGGTTTTCTGAAATAACACTTTTGTGATTCTTTCTTTCTTTCTTTCTTTCTTTCTTTCTTTCTTTCTTTCTTTCTTTTTTTCTTTATTTCTTTCTTTCTTTCTTTCTTTCTTTCTTTTTTTCTTTCTTTCTTTCTTTTTTTCTTTCTTTCTTTCCTCTCTTTTTTTTTTTTCCTCTTCATGTTCACTATATTTGCTCTCAGTTTTTGGAGAGGCATTTCTTTTACGCAGCAATAGTAGCCCTAATATGTATTGCTCAATCAATAATGTTTCAGTTTGCTCTTACTTCATGACATGGCAGCCAGGAGCACCAGTGGTGTCCTGGGGTGCATCAGGAATGGCATTGCCAGCTGGGCAAGGGAGGGGATTGTCCTGCTCTGCTCTGCACTGATGCAACTCCCCCCTGAATACTGTGTGACGCAATAAGAAAGGAAGGAAGGAAGGAAGGAAGG
>VWZQ01003832.1:690344-702781 GCA_013397015.1 Myiagra hebetior | reverse complement strand
AGAAAGAAAGAAAGAAAGAAAGAAAGAAAGAAAGAAAGAAAGAAAGAAAGAAAGAAAGAAAGAAAGAAATTAGTGTCTTTGTACACTATTAGAGAGCATCCAAATGAGGCCATCAAAGGTGGAGAAGGGCCTCGAAGGAAAGCTGCATGAGGAGTGGCTGAGGTCACTTGGTCTGTTCAGCCTGTAGAAAAGGAGACTGAGGAGAGACCTCATTGAAGTCTACAACTTCCTTGTGAGTGGAAGAGGAGGGGCAGACACTGATCTCTGGTCTGTGGTGACCAGTTACAGGACCCCAGGGAACTGAGTGATGTTGTGTCAGGGAAGGTTTAGGTTGGATTTAAGAAAAATATTCTTCATCCAGAGGGTGGTGGGGCACTAGAACAGGTTCCAGAGGGCAGTGGTCACAGCGCCAACAGTGACAGAGTTCAATAAGAGTTTGGACAATGCCCTCAGGCACAAAGTGTCCTTAGGGTAGGCCCAGGAGCTGAACTGCATTGATGCTTGAGATTCTCTCCCATTTCAGGATATCCTATGATTTTGTGGTTCTATGATTTGTTTAACACAACCCTCTAACCTCACCAACTAAAGAACTGACTAAAAGGTTTGGGCCTACTGCTTTAGCATCTTTAGACTTTGGGCTTCTATTTAAGTTGTTTTGTTTCCAGTTCGGGCATCCAATTCCTTATCTGGAGGAATGATACAAAAGGACACCAAGAAGAAATACATGTGTGCTCAATCTTATTTATATCTGTATGTACATTCCGACACTTGAATTAGCAATCTTATGGCTGACTTAAGAAATACAGAATATCTGTTTCTAGAATGGACTGGTCTGGATTTGGATTCTTATCCTATTCCACTTAAAAAAATTACAAACCTGCTTTTATTCATTCAAATTCAAATGCTAAAAATTCCCATTCCAGTGGTTTTTATATTCCTAAATGCCAGCTAAATGTCACCTAAAAAGAGAAAATAGTACAGTACCTTCTTTTGCCTTCATATTAGAAGCCAAAGGACATTTTTTACTGTTTATATCCTTTTTCTCAAGGAAAAGGATATAAACTCTTCTTCAAAGTAAAACTCACCTTTACTTTTGTCTTTTATGGAAACTTCCTCAGCTTTAAGTACATCATGGTACTTATTCTATCATCCTCCTCATAAAATATAAACATTTCATAGACTTAATATTTCTCAGGCAGTGACAAACCACTGGATCTTATTCCCTTCTCTTTTATTCATGCCTCTCAATTGACTCCAATAAAGTTGGACTAAGTGTTAATGTTAAACATGGACATCATGCTTTTTTCCTATTTATTCCCATAGAGTTCCTTCCTTACAAATATATTTCAAATTAAATATGACAGGTGCACTGCCAACATTTTTCTTTCAGTTATTATCAGCAATGTAAATTCTGAACGGAAAGGATTTCTCTATTTTACACATATCTTTAAAAGAAGCATCCTTGGACTCTTTGCATTGCACATAGTAGTGTATTTGTTCCCTTCTCATGCTTACAAAATATTACTTTATTATTAAAATATATTTTATAACGATATAATTTATTTTATAAAACAAGTAAAAATAATATGTTACACTCTCATGTTTATAAAATAAATTCTTATTCTCTTATACTTCTTCTACTGCTCTAGGAGATATTAGTTTCTGGAAATTATTTTGTGAAAATGTATATTAATCACAAGATTCAATGGGTATTTTATTGTCTCTCTTAACAATGCAATCATCCAGGGATGATTTTGCAAACGATTATAGTAAATCACGAGAAGTAAATAACTCTTGAGAATTTATCTGTTCGTTGTTTCCCATAGCCTATGGATTTTATGCTTACTTATCTTATGAGAGAAACTATCTCTGCTGTAAGAAAGTGAAGCACTTAGGTAATCATGATAACTTCCAATTAATGTGTGCTGGTAAATATTATCTATCACTTTGTATATTTGAACAAAACTCAGAGAATTATTTTCCTGTTGTGTTTTTCACATCTACTGTAACTCCACATTTTTACTTTTCATTGCAGCAGTTATAAATAGGTGTAAATTTTTACCCATTAAGGCAAATATTTTTTATACAAAAATAGTTAATTATTTAGAGTTAGTGCTCATATATTTAGTATTAAAAAAATCACAATTAAATTAACAAGTCCATATTAAAAAAAAAAACCAAAACAACAAAAAACCCACCAACAAGAACTACCAATACTGATAACAGAAAGAAAAAAAAAAAAAGACATTTGTAAGAACATATTTTGTTCCATTTTGATGTATTAATTGATTTACATACTTACACGCTCAAAACTGTTTGTGTCTAAAGGTACACAAATTTTTGTTAAATTAGACCTTAAAAGACAAAGATGATACTCTTTATGCCAGTGATATTCTCAGCTGTGACAACAGTACTTAGTAACTGATGAGACAGCCATACATGCTGCTCTCCTTGATGGTTCCGGTGGGCTTAGAAGAGTAAAAAGTAGCTTATAGCATGGAAAAAGGATTAAAAAGTGGATAAAGATGAAACAAATGAATAAAAGCAGAAACCAATTATTTATGATACATTGCTGGCAACAGAAATTGTTCCATGGATATTCAGAGCAGCTAGTAGCAAGTGCTTCAAATAATAAATTACTAATAACTTTCCAATCAGTTCAAATCTGTTTGTATTTTACATAAGAAGAAGTTTTTACCTACCAACTCCAGACATCTCCGGAATGCTGGCGGTGTACATGTCCTTGGTGAATTTTGGTTCATTGTCATTGATATCGTGGATTTTAATGATAAATTCAGACTCTGGCTCCACTTGTCTTCCAGTTTTTCTGTCTATAGCCTTGGCACGTAGCACATACAGGGACTTTTCTTCTCTGTCCAATTTCTTTGCAGCATGAATATCTCCTGTATTTTCATCTATAATGAACAGACTGCCAGCCCCATCTCCTGTTAATATGTATTTTAAATTTCCATCTCCTTTATCTTGGTCAGTGTGTAGCTTCAGAGAGGTAGAAAAGAAGAATTTTATAAATATATGTATTGTTATTGCAGACCAAATAATTCATCATATATGAATAAGTCTGTACAATCTTGACTGTAATTGGGGTCAGCAGTGGTTATCTTCTGTCACCCTGCTAGAATAATTGAAAATTTTAGACTCAGTCATACACAAAAAATAGCTCCAAACAAACTCATAAGGACAGAGGACGATGTACAAGATATTGAAATATTATTTAAAATAACAAACTTATAGCAAAAAAATTGTATTTCTTGGAACAGTCTGACCAGAAACTATCAGAATTCTCCTTTTTGAAGATGACAGGGAGTGTAAAACTCCCAAATTTCTATTTTGCATTTACTTGCTGATAGGGTAACTAGTTACCTTGAAACAAGTGGGTTTTAAGGATTAGAGATTCTGAACTTCCCCAAATGACCTATAAGTGTTCTGATTTAAGTAACTTATGTTTCTAGTTGTATTGTTTTCTTATTTTTTTTTTTTTTTAAGAAACAGCTTTCCTCTGTTGATTACTTCTTTCTTTCTAGTCCTCTCCACACAGAAGAAATAATTTTCAAGAACACTAGGAGGCAAATGTTCAAAGCATAGAGAGGGTTTTAACAATCCTTTTCCTACTCAACCTCTTCATAAGAGTTCAAAACTCTGTCCCTGTGAACTTACAGGCACTGGTTAGTTTGCCATATAGCACCATTATGAAAAAGTGTCTAAAACCAAAGTCAAAACAAGCCATTGAAGCTGACCCCGGCATTAGAAATTCTCACATAATGGACTTCCTCAAGTGTTTATTCCTCTTATTTCATTTACATGGCCCTGTCGTTCATTTTATTAACTTCTGCAGTATATTTTCCTTATATGAATCCTTACAGTCACATCTGGCTACAGACTGGTGACGGGAGTGCTTCTCAAGCAAGGACAGAGAGAATCTTATCCTAACACCTTTTTTAATTCTCTGAGTAGAAGAACATAGTATATCATCAACCTGAGAAAATCTTGTTCAGTATCAGTAATGGTATCATTCTAGATTGTCACTAGAACAATGTTTTTTTTGGCCACATCTTTTCTTGTTTCTTTATTCCTGCCAGTTTTTTACCTCCATGTTTCGTAGCTGAGCCATTGCAAATTTTTATTACTCTACCTGTATAATGGATGATTTCAGCAGATTTTGTCCAAATTATTCACTTTAATTTTTCCTCCATTTTAACACTGTATCATAACACTAGTCACCAAGTATTATCTGATTACTGCTTTGGTCTTCCAGAGATAAGACTGGATGAGATAACTATCCAAGGTAGGTCACATCATATTAAGTATTAGGACCTAATATATTCAGTGCGTATCTGTAATAAATGGTTGTGAAAATTATTGAGGATTTCATGGTCATCTGCTAAAAAGAGGTCCTATACACCAAAAGGTGCAGATGAATAGCAGGCTGTAAACACAAATAGTAAGAGCTTGCTAACCTCATTTTGACTTCTCATATGAGCAACTCAGCTGGTAATCCAGGGTCTACAAACTCTCAAAAGGGACAACAATAAGCAAGTAGTGGGAGTGTTGATTTTTTCGATGCTAACAAGTGGTTCTGATAAAAAATCATATATGTCCATTGTCATTCCTTTACCCATCCTCTTAACAACACACAGACTTCCCAGAGAAATGGTTAATTTATTTTATCCATCTGTTCAAATTATCTACAAAGATGTTAGGTAGCTCAAACTGTGATAGTATTTTAAGCTTCCTACTTATCTCATGTTTCTACCAAATGATAAACAGAATTTTCAAACATCATAAAATTGTGAATAGAATGTGATTTCATAGCAATGAAGAGTTCCACTGCCTATTGCCAATTTACTATTAGGAAGTACTAAAATTACATTTGCAAGCTATCACTTATCCTAAATGTGACAATTTCTAATTCCTGTGTATGTTTTGTTTTGCTCTTCATATTAGAGGAATCTCCATTAATCTGTGAAGCAATTTTGCAACATCATAGCTTGTGAAAAAGAAACGGGACCATTTCCATATATAAGAATAAATAAAGCAAAACATTATCTGGCATCTTATGAAAACAAAATACTAGTTGTGTGAAACAGAGCAATTAAGCCCTCTTCTTACTATTTGAAATTCTGTAACTACAAAATATGCTTTTAACTTATGAGACAAAGTAACTGCAATCAATATTGTGAGGTTTTCTGCAAAATAAGTATAATGACATATATATATATATTTGTAAAGAGATGCGGCAATGTGTTTCTTGATGACTGGTAATCTTCTGTAAACTGTTTAAATATTTTGAATTTATAATATAAAATACAATTTCAGCTTTTCAAAAGTTAATTATTCTACATAAAGTCTACAGAAAATTGCCTGCAGTAAATCACATGCAAATATGTGGTGTGTTATAATAATCATGCCCTTTTATTGACTAAAACCAAGGAACAAGAACAGAAAAATTTTCTAATTCATATTTCCAGTTACGGTAAATCATTTTACACAAAAAATATTTTGTGGAATTTTTTTCATTAGTAACCTGTTTAGGTGTGTGAAAGAGGCTAAGATGTTCAAAATGGAAAATAATTTTAATACATGTGATCTGAAGTAATGCTTGACTGCTGCCATTTCCCTCTACATTTTACAGACTCAGCAGGTCTGGGAATGCCCACCATTTACAGAAAGCAAAAAGTCATTCCTGTTGTTTACTCTACATGACCTTTCTCTATTTGGAGTGGGGTAAGTTAGAAAGCAAAAACTCCACATGAGTGGAAAATGAATTTGTCAAGTCTTTCCTTTATCATATCACAAATAGTTCATTCTGCAAGTCAGATAACCATGAAATATTTTGATAAATGAGAAAAACAAACAAGCCAACATCCCCCTCCCCTAATCAAACCTACAAAGAAAAATCCAAACAAACCTTCAAAAAACCCCCAAACAATAGCAGATAACACATTAGAGTCCTCAGTATGTATGTATAGTCCATAGTGACCACTGATAAAAAGTTCCATCCCCATTAATTCATTTGAAACATGTTGGAATGAAGACATAACCCAGATGCACTGCTGAGTGCTTGATTTCTTAATATTCTTTTTCACATATTTCTCCCTCTGTATATTTCTGTGACTGGCTAGAGTTTTCAACACAACTTTTCCTGTGGATCATCAGGGACAAAGACATTTATAATGGTTAGGGGTGTGATAATGAGCTATTGCTATTTTTGTAACAATGTATATCTTATAAATACAGGCATACTTATAAATTCTCTCTCAATCATTTTTTTTTCCTTTTTTTTTCCTTTTTTTTTCCTTTTTTTTTTACATAGATGAAGTGTGCTGCTCAAATTAGCATGTCAATCCAGTTTTGTGAAACTGAATTTTTATGTGATGTGATAATTGAAATCTTGATGTTATCAAAAATCTTGACATAAATTTACATGTTATTCTAATTGTTACTCAAATAAATAAATAAGGAAGTAGAGATTATCTCAGAATTCTATAGCATAATTTTATTTTCCCTAAATCAAGTACCTCGCTCCTCTAGCTTACATTTCACCCTTATCTAGTACTCAATATTTATCAAAAAAGGTGTTAATGGCACATAACTTCTTTGTTTCAGGCAGTACTTTATTTGACTGTATATTCTTAGTATGTCTGAGGTTAATTCATGACTCCTCTCAAACTTGCTATTATTATACACAGTAGAAAAGACATCAGTATTCTTTGAAGTGAGAATATAACTCAAATTATTAAGCTCAGGGATTGGTATGGAATGTCAAAATACAGAGGAAAAATAAAATAGATTTGCCTTAGAAAAGAGTTCCTTAAAGGTCCACATTTCTTATTAATTCAGTTTTAATTTACTAAATTTCCTCTAAATTGTAGCTGATCACATTCTCAACTCTTTCTAATAGACAACAGCTCTTTTCAAATTAGGCAGACATATAATCAATGGAAGAGGAGAGAATCAATGGACACAGTTAACAAATTATACAGTGATATGAATGCATTTCTGCATTTAGAAGCAAGAAATTGCCAGATTTCATTTGGTTTTAATTTTATTCCAAGTTTACTTCTGTACAACTATTGTTGCAGAAGAAAAGGGTTAAAAAAGAGTAAGAGCTACTTATTACTAGCGAGATGGTTATGAATAAATACAGTGACAATATTTATTTGGTTGCCTAAATTCAGAAAAGAGGTATAATCTCCTTTGTGGAGATGGAGGAGGGGAAATTAAAGACAAAGACACATCTGAAGAGGACAGACCCATGTTTATGTTGTGGTAGGCATTTTACTAATATTTACAAATTAGGAGTTTTACAGTGTGCCTCTGTATCTTGGTATAGAAAAAGGTCTATTACTACAGATCTCTTACCTCTCCTGCCTCCACCCATACTGGTGTCTCCAGCAGAGGAATCCTGATGTCCTGTGGTCTATTTGCCTGTCAATACCTTTTAGTAGGTGTGAACAATTTTCTTTCCTTACCTTTAAAGTGAAGAAAATACAATAGGGGGTTGTTGTGGTCAAGTGAACTCTTTAGAGACACTAAATTGGTATGTCTGCATATTTTAGTGGGAGATTAAGACCATGCTAATTTCCACATCGTCCTGGTGAAACTACTATCAGAACACAAGTAAACCTTTTAAAGGATGTTGAGGAATCAGGATTGCATGGAGCAGCAATCAGAGTTAGAATACAGATGTATGTGGGAGGGCCAAAAGGTGCAAATGCAGAGTTTTAAAGTCAGGAATATTGTAAAGTGGGAAGGAGGTGTCCAAATGTTTCATAAACTTATCAGATAGGTAGGTAGGTGATTGAAATCTGATCTGGAGGACAAGTGAATCCATGGGCATGCCTAGTCCCAGACCCAAACACCTGAAACTCCGAACACTCTAATATTCTGGTCACATGGGAGTGAGCAGAAGTTCCTATTTGTCTCAGCTAATTTTGTTTCCTCTCCTCAGACCATGACAGGGAGGAATGGGAGGAAGATGCAAAGTTGAAACTTTTCTTGGCATAGGGAAGCAGTTCTGGGTACCACAGGTTAGATACAGAAATGTTATGTTACCTTTCTTCCTGAGTTCACTGTCAAACCCATGGCCTTGTATATTGTGTATTGTGCAATATTGTGCTTGACGTTCATCCTTACTCACTATTTAGTGTTGTGTATAAAGTAAAAAGTCCTTTCAGTAAAAGCCCTACAAATTACATTAGACAATCCTAATGTCCTCACAATATTTATTAAGTCCATCCTGTGGAATTGTGGAGGTATTTTCATAATTTCTGTGATTTTGCTCTGATAATCTAAAGGGATTAATTCCCCTTTTGCATTATATTTTTGTGATGGAATTCCTAAGGAATCTGGTATACAGCAGTCTTTCTTTGCGATTTCTTTCCACTTACACCAGTTAAGTTAGATTGCATTTGTATTTATACAAATCACTGAAAATGTTATTGGTAAGTTTGTGAATACCTGTATGTGTATTTCAGATATTCAGAGCAGTAGGGTATTCCATGTTGTTTGTTAATTTTGTCTGGAATAGTGTTTTAGTTTGATATATGTTATTCAAAAGTCTTTCTTAAAGGAGTTTCTTAGGGTTTGCTACCTGTGTTTTCTTCTTCCAGTTGCTGGAGGTAAAAGAATAAAATGTGAAGTGTAAATGGTGCTAGTTATTTTATTTTGAGATTATCAGAAGTCAACAGGAGAAAAGGGAAAGCTACAAAAGACAAAGATTTTTAGCCCTATGAAAATGAAATCTTATTTGTCTTATACCAAATGTATTTCTGTTTAAAGTTTTGATAAGCCAAAATGCAGATGTATGAATACACATCTGGGTTTTTTATTTCATGTGCAATTTACAAATCAGATGGAAAATATTCCTCCTCCCCTACCAAACCATGGTATATCCAGTCTCTTAGTTTCTGGTACAGCTAAGGTGTTTCCACATAGAATCACAGAATATTTTGGGTTGGAAGGGACCTTAAAGATTACGTACCTTCATCCCACCTGCCATGGGCAGGGGCCCCTTCCACATGCAAGTTGTAACTTCACCTTTGCTACAAAGTCTTTTTCTTGAATTTACCTTTTTTAACATTGCTTTCCTCATAGGTTAAAGTGAAAGACTTAAGTCATGTGTAACCTCAAAATGAAAATATTTTTCATAAAATTAACATAATGAAACATTATATTAATAGCTCTATAGCTAGAAAGTGTTGGGGTTTGGCTGTAATGTAGCCAGACCTCCTGGCTCTGGGAAATGTATAGAGAAAGAATAATAGACCGTACATGGCATGAACTATCAACCTGAAAAAGTGTCATTAACTGTCAGATTTTGTATGATGTTTCCAAATATATCTTTAAATTTTAAAACAATAAGTATTATCGAAAGATATGGGAAGGAACATGGAACATAAGAGATTCGAGTGTGTCCAAAGTGACCCTTTCTGAAAATAGAGGAAAATAAGGAAAATTTCTCTTTTTGTAGTATTCCTCAAATATCTTTCAATCACAATTTCTAGTTAAAGCTCCCGGCCTGAGGGAAGAAACATGCTAAGTACAGGAAAATGTGTGTATGTTTCTTCTACAAAGCCACATGTCTATTTACATCAAATTTGTATTCATATATGGTGATTATACTATGCTATTTATTCTGTAACCGAAAGAAATTGAGTTTTCCAAGTCATCCCAGTATGTATGAAAGCACAAATTTATTTGAGTCCAAGAAACCTGACTGTAATTATAACTCCCAGCTTGCTTCAATTAAAGAAGTTTGTGCATATAGAGGTCAGAAACAAGACAGTATTTTTGAGAGAGGATGGGTATTGCCTAAACCAAAATAATTTAATTATAATCAAAAAATGAAAGTGGTGTGCTTGTAATAAGGGCCGGCATCATCTCAGCCAAACCTAAAATCTCACACACAGTGCATTGAGTGCTAGTGACAGGTAGGATATTAACTAGTGCCCCTACTGTATGATTCCAGACCTCTGTGAGATCCTCAGCAGTTAGGATACAGCATCAACAGCAGCTCAGCCAATATTCTCCTTCATTAGCATTTTAAGTAATTAAAAACTCTAGAGACGTCTTAATAGCTGCAATAGTTCTTCAGTGTGGATTGAAGTAGCAGTATATGCAGTGCTTTAATTTTCTATTTATGTGTGTTTAATCAAAAGTTTTATGTATGTGTTAAATGGCAATGTATTTACCTGACTTGAATTTGTGACATCAGCACAAACTTCTTAATTAAACAACCAGACTCTGTGTGTGCTGGTAACCTAAGTGACTGTATATTAAACAAGGCAAATGACATTTACTTTTCTTATCTTCTGCTTTCCAGCATCTGGTTCTTGTGTTCAGCTGCCTATTGTTAGAAATTCTCTAGAGAATGATATTGTAAAAAACACTGCTGACATCAGCTGCAGGTGCTGATTTTTACTTAGTATGTGAGGGTAAATCTTGTTTCCATTCAGGAAGGGTGCAACAGAATTCTTAGTAGTCTTTTGGTTTGAATGATACAAACACAATATGAGGAAATTCCATATATATCCCCCACATACCTAGGAAGAAGTCCTGGAAATCAGAGCTGTAGTCTCAAGTGCCTCCTTTCCCTTCTTACCTTCTATATCTCCCGTGCCCTTTATGCTAAGCTGTAGTCAAACCTGCAAAAGAGGTTGCACCCTTCTTCTACACAAAGAACTGGATTTCACAGCACGTAGGATTTTTTCTTTCTCTTCTCTCCAAATCACCCTGAGTTACAGGTTTTCAGCCTGATGATAAGAGCCAACTTTTTTTATTATTATTTATGGTTGGCCATACACAGTCATTTGTCTGTTCCATAACATGAGATACAGATTTAGGGGAAGTGACTCCAATCATCAATTGTGTCCACAGGTCAGAAATTATGACATCATAACATCAAGCACTGTCACTTTAATCAATCCCTGAAACAAGTGTTAAATCCTTCATTTTTTTAAAGGCTTCAAAATAACAGAGGATTCCTTTCTCATGGATTTCTCTTTCACCAGAAAATCCTGAGTGAAATCTGCCTGTGTGCATGACTCTGCTTGCTGTTCTAGAGCCACTCAAATTGTCCTTTAGTTCCAAAAGATGTGCACAGAGATAGGCAGGAATAAAAGCTCTGGCCCTGGAAGCAACAGGAGTTTGTCATGTGGACGGATCATCCCTTACCCTCTGCAGAACTAACTGCTATGAGCTCAGCTCTATACTAATAAGCTTACAAGAAATACTCTAGTAGCGGGGAGACCAATGCTTTTTTAGCCAAGTACTTTATATCATAGGCAACAGGAGATGCTGGTTTGAGAGAGTATTCAGTTTGACCACTACTTTTTGAGTACCTTAGCATCCCTGCCTCCCAGAATTTAGAACTTTCAGATTATAATAGACCTGTGTGTGGTTTTGTAATCTCTCTTTTCTTTTCCCTTTCCTTTCCTTTCCTTTCCTTTCCTTTCCTTTCCTTTCCTTTCCTTTCCTTTCCTTTCCTTTCCTTTCCTTTCCTTTCCTTTCCTTTCCTTTCCTTCCCTTCCCTTCCCTTCCCTTCCCTTCCCTTCCCTTCCCTTCCCTTCTTTGAACTTGTCTGGTTACCCATTGCCCTAACTTTGGACAAGGACTGTATTGACTGAATATACTGAATGTTAAAGTGTTTCCAGGGATGGGTCATCCACAAAAATCTGAAGAATATATCAGTAACAGGAATATTTGAGTATTTTGTCACTCCTTATCAAAACTTCATAATTTCATATATATATGTGTGTGTGTATATATATATATATACACACACAAACCTATAGACAGTTGTGCAGTGATCAATATCGCATGATTTTTAGAAAGACATACAGTATAATGGAATAGTAAGATATTGAGGTGTAAACCAATACGATCAGAGTGTTTTTTGGCCTTATATATGTAAACAGACTTCCAGGTTTTCAGCACCAAGCAAACAAAACCAGACTGTAGATCTGCAGACTGAAATGTACATTTTTTTTAAGCTGCTGGAAATGTAGTTTCCTGAAATATTCAAATTGAGTTATTCACTATTCTTAAAACATACTTGCTTTTACATGAATGCATTTCACACCTAAAAAGTTATTATGCTGAGTGTCATGCTTATTGAGTCACAATGATCTCTACCACAAAGCTTCATTTAAAAATGATGTATTTTTCCTAAGATCCTGCTTTGCAAACTGGTAAACTAAATATTTTGTGGACACTGCACATACCTCACAAGAAGAAATTAATTAATTCCTCAATACTCAGTAAAGAATTCCATTTTTGTCTGGTGACACTTTAAATACCTTAAATTTTTATCTGAAACTGAATTTTCAGGTGAACAGTACTGGAAAGAAGGTAAGGTCATTGCTGACTTAAAGTATCACTAAGGTTCTTTGCTACTGCTTATTTATTGACAAAGTTGA
>VWZQ01003832.1:655258-690305 GCA_013397015.1 Myiagra hebetior | reverse complement strand
AAAAAAAGAAAAAGAAAAACACAGACAAATTAATTTTAAGTATTATACTCTTTCTCTGTTCTGCTGACTGAATTGATATTGCTTGTTGTCATACCAACTCAGGAGTAGTCAGTGAAAGTATACTGTAGAGTTATCCATGTCACACCTTCATCAGTCTGAGTGCAATTCCCCTGCCCCATATCTGCTCCAAAACAGATAGGCACATACCTTACTCCTGGTAAAATCCAGGAAGAAGATTCTCAAAGGTAGGTATATCAAAGAAAATGTTTTAATCAGGACAGAACATAATAAGCACCAAGCCTTAAATCTGTGTTATGATAAAGTAGCTTCCTAAGTGAAGCTATTGTTTCAAGAAGAGTGTCATGAAAACCAGTAGTTAGGAAAATATATCCAATGCATTTTTCTCTTGTTTGTCACTGATTTTGTATTTATTCAAATATGCATTACTTACTCATATGATTCTTTTTAATCTTATTTCAAAATACCATCTTTGGAAGGTCATAACTGTAAATGAGGGCAAAGACAAGGCAATGGCTGGGATAGTTATCAACACTTCTTAATGACTTCCATGGCACAACAGAAACTGGTAAGTGTAACTCCATTTGGAGGGGACCTGAGATGGACTTTGGGTTCTTCATAAACCACAGGCTGATTGTACCTGTCTGATTACACATGAAGATCATGGCTTAGAGGGGAGCCAGGATAAGGCTGCCTGGGGCTTCAGATGAAAACTCCATGAAAGAGAAGTGGTGCCTAGAGAAATCAAAAAATAAGGCCCAAATCAAGCATAAAGCCCAGCAGACCAACAGTGTTGATTCATGTTTAATTTAATAGCTGAATCTGAAAGCTGGTCAGATGAAGTGAGATTAAGAAGGAGACATTAGACAATGCAGGACTTATTTAGAAGGGATTTAAAAAAAAAAATTCCTAATGCATATATTAATTTAAAAAAAGCAGCAGGAGATGCATAAGGGAAGAGTTAAACTTTTATCAGTTTAACAGAAAGGATATTCAAAGCATTTGCATGTGGTTAAAGCAGATAAAATTCTGAATGCATTGATGCTAATTTTCTAATGACTTTATGAAAAAAAAAATTGTGAGGCCAGAACTGGAGAATTCAATGATTACTGTTCCCATTCTTTTCTGAAAACCATTTTTTATTTAAGAAAGTACTCTGTACTTTGGAGTACAGCAGACATAATAAAACTGGTTGTTTTGCTAATTATCCTACAACTTCATCTGGAGTCAAACATTGACCACGGTCTAGTTAATAATTTGAAAAGAGGTTTTAAGATAGAACTTGAGATTTTTCTATTATTTAAAATAACGGAACAGGAGTGCTCTTTTTTCTTCAAATTGTTTTCACTCTTGATGAGTGCTGTCCTTTCTGTCTTGACCTCTACAAATAGATAAGCCTTGCCATTTTGTGAATTTGTCCCTATCCGTTCTGCATCAAACTGTTGTCATTGACTTGTTCTGTGACCTCAAATCACTGTTTCAGCAATTTGTTGCAAAAATTTCAGCAAGCCTTTGTTGCAATCTTCTCCTCAGAAGAAATGTTTTGTCATTGCCTGTCTCACGATAGGTGATGTTCATTTATTGTAAAATACTTTGATAAATTTCATTGAATGACACTTAAGGAAGTGTAAATTATTAATCTTAGATTCATGATTTTAGCATTTTACTTATCCTTTTCTCTTTTATCCTCATCAAAGAGATCAATGTAAATCCTTTCTTTATCCTGAAGATTTACATGGACATACATACACACATATATTTTCAAAATTTTTAGGACCATAAAATTATTTTAAATTTCAGGGGGTTTGTGTTGTTTCCTTTAATTTTACACACTTTGAAGTTAGATCAGATTTAGCCACCTGACGTACAAAGAAAATTAATTGCAGTGTCTACAATAAGATGAAAACAGAATGGGTGATTCCTGTTTCCCTCAGTATTTCTAAGGGACTAAAAAATTTCTTCTGCTATAGATTCATATTTTGCCCTTCGCTTCACGTCTTTCTGTATGTGTTTCTAAATTTTTCATACAGAGTGTGTGGGAATCAAACCATGACCTCTTCCATTTCATAATTACTAGCCTTTACAGAGATGAATGTATTTGCATATTCTGCGAAATGCAGACTTAAAAAAAACCCCCAAGACACTTTAGTGATTTATTTTGCTTTTTTGCAACAACCCTCCTTCCATTTGCTTCAGTGACAATGTATACAGAAATACTTGCTCCCTTGTCAAATTCTTCTTTAAATTCATTTTCTTGTTCACACCACTTGTTTATATCTAATTGGTATAGGTTTAAAATTAAAGGCAAATATACACAGTTATTTCTTTTAGTCAGTTGTTTTACACAGCTCATACAGACTTTCTTTCAATTTTTTTCTTAATTATTGTTTTAAAGGAATTTTAGTCTCACCATTTTAAATGCAATGGTAGAGAGAAAAGAAAAGCAAATACTTTCAATATTTTATTTTTAATTTCTTAATTTGTCCCTAGCAGTCAGCTACCTGACCCAGTTGTATATGAACATTTAATGCTCTGTTACCTCCTGGTATTTGACAGTGTTTATTCATCAAAAATGCTTATTAAAAAGAAAAATATGTTTACTTCCACAGTACTTTTAAGACTGAACTATCAGAAGAGCACCATTTTTAAAGGTTGCATTAGTACTTGCAACATTTTTATCAGTTTGATATATTAGTGTTTAATTCCACTTTAACTGCATAGAAGTTGTAAACCAGAACATTTTTATAAGAACCAAATTTATTCTCAGTATTTGGAAATATAGTGTATTTCAGCTCTTAATCAGAAATATGTAGTGACAGCTAGAAGTTCAAAAGGCAAAAATGGCAACAGGTGGTGACAAAAAGAACAAATTTTAAGTTAGGCAGATTCATTTCATGAGTGCTTGAGTAGAAGTATAACAATATCCCACTTAGTATCTCTTTGTCATTGTTATGCGTTAGGAAAAGTTAAAGCAATCTATTATGTCACAAATTCATTCAAGCACTGTTCACCAAATAGGTAACTAGTAAATATTTGGTTCTGTATCTTCCTCCATTTCACAGTGTACTCTGATATACCATTCAGCCAAATACTTCATGGCTATTGTCATTATATTCCTGAGCTTTTGTTTTGTAATATTGTGTGAGAACACCTCATATACAGACATGTTCTGAGGGAAGCTTCACTACAGAAATGTTGGCAATTACAATTTACAGATGGAAAAAATAAAGTAAAATTTATATTTAAAAATATATAGTCAAATTTTATTAATAATTATTTCCCACATTACCAATTAGTTTTATGGCAGGAAATGGGCTAAAAATTCATTTTTGTAGCTGAATCAACCATTCCAAAGACGTCTTTGAGACTCTGTTAGGAGTTTTACAACTAAAACAAGGGTGAATTGGTGCCATTTCTCTTCCAGTTCCTCCTATGGAAATAAAGAATAAATAACAAACTTTCTCTTCAGTTAAAAAACTCTGTCAGTATTATCACCCTGGTTATCATTTCCTTGAACTCAAAATTTGACAAAATGGTTATTGTGGCTTCCAACTGAAATGGGCATACCTGTCTCTGAAATGTGAAGCAAGACAGGGATGAATTTGGAACTTCTGAAATGTTCATGGAGACTGTTATGCTTTCTTATTATTTTTACTGCATTCTGCTGTGTAGAAACAGAAAAGAGGGATTTCAGCAGTTTCTTGACCCTAGATTGATGTAAGGGTGAGCAGAAGTTAGCCCAGCGTGTTTGTGCTGCTACAGCAGTACATATTGTTACATATGTGGTTATGTATTTCCAAAAATGATAAGAGTACACAGGTTCCTCTATTGATTGATACCCAGCACAGTGTTAAATTGGCCCATAACATGGACTAGACTAACATTTTTTTTCAGTTTCCAGAAGACTGAAATGTGTGATGATTCCTGTAATAGACAAGATTTGATGTATTGGGCACATACAGGAAGAAAAGTCTTGCTGTTCTTGGCAGTTGCTTGTTGACAGCTTCCCTATTTGTTGTCAAGACGACTATTCATAACCCTCTCTGTGACAGATGAGACACTGCGCAACACCATCCTCTGATGCCATCAAATTGACCTTTTTAGGGAGTCATATTTTGTTTTGCTCTGATGGGTTTTGCACTCTATCCCTGGGCTGGCAGGTACCAGTAAACCACAATATAGTCAAAGCGCTTACCCTCTCCAGAATTGCTCCCATAATGTAATCAAGGGAGTAAATAAACAGCATAATGAAAAATATCTCATTAAATATATTTTCCTCACTCTCCCACCTTTTCATGCACAATAAATGATTGCCTGATAATAGATAATGATAAGTCTGCAGATTGCCACAAGTCTAATCTTCTTTTCCCAGGCTTGAAGCTGCAAGGTCTAGAAATACCAGCCAATGAACTTGTAACAAGATAGGATTATTCTATGCATAACAATTTCCTATTGTGCCAAGTTCCTGAGCCAGACAGATCTTCAAACCGGACCTCCTTAGGCCTTTCTGCATAACTTGACAAGAATAAGAGACTTTCAAGCTTACAAAAGTCATTTTTTATTAAAAAGAAAATTATATTTTAACTGGCAGCTGGAAATTACCACTGCAGACAGAAGAGGACTTCATTCTCCATGCCCACTATGTCTTTAAAACAGGTTGATTTACTTCAAGCTTTGTTTTTTTTATTAGTTTGTCAACATTCTCAATCGCAGTGAACTCCACAGGGGAGGCCTCCATTGTGCAGGCCCCTGTGCATCCCTGTTTCCTGGTCCCACCCCCTTGGTGCTCTGAACACACTCAGGACATCCCTGAGGAAGCTGTGACTAAGCCAAGAGCAAGCATGGAGATGAGCTATAAACTAGACTCCACACCTTTACTTCTAGGTTGGGTGTTGGGTGACCATAACTTTTTCCACAACTGGGAGACGCATGGAGGGAGAGAGGGAAAAGGGAAGAGAATTGGAGAAATATTGCTGTTTTGCCCATGCTGAATTGTCTTGCATTGACTTTGGCTTTAAAAGTAGCTTAGTAATTTTTTAGATGCCTGCATTTTTGCTGTGGATTAAGTTTGCAGTTAGTGTTGCTAAATTTTCAAAAATTATGTTGCAAATTCCCCTTTTTCCATTAAGTATCTATAAAGGCACATATTTGATAGCTTCCTGTTTTATTCTTTTAAAATTGAAAATCATTGCATACTAGATGTTCTGTCCCAAAAGAGGAGAGGGAAGGAGGGTCAAGGAAATAGAAAAACACAAGGGAAAGGAGAAAGGGAAAAGTTTACAATAAAAGGTTTGAGGACTTCCTCATTTCTTATGTTTCAGGGTTTACTTTTTGGTTCAGGTTTTTTTGTTTATTTTTTTGCCCCCAAAGCCAGTTTAGCTGATTTAGCAGTTAAACTTGGAAAACACACACAGAATCCTTGAGAACAGAATAGAGTGGGCCCTAAAGAGATGTACAGCCTCCATCCTCCAGGTAGGATCAGCATCAACTTTCTGGCATGTGTTTTTTTTAGTTTGTCATGAAAATCTCCAGTATCAATACAATCCTCTCTCTTCGAGCATTCTTTACCTAGTATTTAACTGTATTGACTGTTTTTACCATAAAACTTTTTTCTGCTGATGACTGTAAATCAACCTTATCAAAATATGAACCCAACTTCTTGCCCTGAACATGACAAGAACTTCAGATTGTTTTTCAGCAGTCTTTTATGTAGTTGAAGACACAAAAGCTGACAGATCTCATGACAGCTGCTCTATCTGTACCAAACAATGCCAACTCACTCTTGTTATTCATGTCTTTGAAGCCTCTGATCATTGCAGTTGTTTTCAAAAAATAAATCTTTATTTTATGTGAAATATGATGTTCAAATTTGACAGCAAAATTCTAGCTTAGGCCCATTATTGCAATGTAACATTTAAGATACTTCTTATTTAAACTGTTTATACATGGGTTATGCATGATGTGATTAGATCTCATCACTATTTTTGAAACTTCACTAGAAAATGTATTTAGGTTGTCAGAAATTACTGCTGCCCTCCCTCCAAAAAAGGAAAAAAAAAAAAAGAGTCCCATTGTGTTTGGAAGATGTAACAGTTGTCTTTCATAATTTTCTTCCCTGGTCCTCCAGCCTTTGTTTTAAAATAGCAAAATTTATCGAGGACTTTGCTTTTTTTTATTTTTTGACAAAAATATATTTTACTTCCAGCAATTTTTCAATATGGTTTATGTTAGAAGCCTTCAGAAAATAAATTATTTTTAAACAAGTAAAGCTAAGGCTCCTTATTGGTGTTTGCAATTAAGTTATTAATGTATCTAAGACAGGGTCTTGTTGTGGGACTTTTTTAACCTTTTTTTTTCTGTTTGCCTGTTTCAATTTAGCTTTATTTTGGTGATTCATCTGCTTAGGGATATGGCTGCTTGAAACTAGATCAAATATTTATTGAAAAAATGTGCTAACTGAAGAATGCAGTGTAAGTGGATATGATTTATTAATTTATTAATCAAAGAGGTTTTCTCTTTTGTATTTTTTAAAATATTGGTCAGACTCTTTTTGTTATTCCTTTGGTATTTACTGTATTTTTCTTTCTCTTTCTGTTTTTATGCATCATTATTTCCTTGTATTTATTTAAATACAAGGAAAAATTGAGGTCTAAGAAAGGAAAGACAAAAGGAGACCCTACTAATTTATCTTCTTTTATTTAATCTTAAAATATTGGTTTTACTTTAGGAACAGAGACTCTGATGAAAATATATTATTAGATCTTCTTCAAAAGTTGTGATTTATAAGATGGCTTTGGGATACTGTGCACACTTGAAATTCTGAAAGGATAGTGCACCTCTCATCCTTATAGGTCACTCTTAAACTGACTCTGTAGAGGGAAAATCGCAAATGCTGTAAAGAAATTTTATGGAAAAATTACATAAATTAAGGTCACAATTGAAAAAGTAAGTTCTCTCTCGCACTCCAAACACAAGATTAAGATAAAAATTTAGTGCACCAAGAAAATAATATCAGGTAATTAATAAAAACTACTGTGGAAGAGAACATTATGCTTTGGGATGGAGTAACTGAGTTTACTGCTGATTTGGGCACTGCGGTGTTGCCAAGAGCCAGCTTGTTTGGGTCACCCCTGTAGGCCATAAGCTTCTTCCTCCCAAACTGCTCAGAGCAGAGACTGAGTACAGCCAAGGCCTCAGCAACATGTGGAGAGGACATGAAAGAATGAGGATAAAGCTAATGAAGGAAGCGCTTTTTAATATGCTGCTTTGACTATGAAGAGGGAGCCTACTCTGAACTGGTAGGTGTACCAAAGGCAGACAACAAAGTAATGTGAAATAATATTTTCAGCCATTAGTACATTTACAGTTTATATTTACAAGAAAATACTATCAAATTCCATTAAATAATAAGAAAAAAAACCCCAAACCTTTCAATACAAAGGGGCAATTGATTAAAATTTTATATAAATAACCTAGTCTGGTGAGGTTGGCAATTCAATGAGACCTCTTTAATTGTTATATTAAGTTCTTCTGGTTTTGTCTCTCTCTTTTCTTATAGGACACACTGCTATAGCATACAAATTTCCTTGTAGATATCTGAATATTTATAAATGTAGATTACAATAAATAAATGGTTGCATATGTTGTACTCTTCCTCTCCAAAAACCAGACCAAATCAAATGCTTTCCCCCCCAAAAAACTAGCTTCTTACTATTTTTCTTTTCACTTTATATTTCTTGTTAAGATACACAAGCAAATGTCATGAAACAAATTCCTTGGTTAACTGGTGGTAGAAGAGAGCTATTTCTTCAGCTTGCATCCAATTTAAATGCCCCTTATGGCATGCAGAACCTAGTTAATTTATTTTTATGGAAGTTATTAAGCAGGAGGTTATTCATGAACAGCTAATTTTGATGAGTAACATTTATTTGGTATTTGATTTCGTATTTCCCCCCGTTATTATGAGAAAGAAAACTTGCAGGTGGTGTGAAAAAAAAAAAGTTTTTATTCTTGTTTGTTTTTTCTTTTTAAAATTCTGGGGTGTGGCAGATGTTTGGTTGTAAACTTTATGACTGGGTCTGAGATATATGGCATGGTACTTCACACATTATCTGCCCATCAAGATAAGCAGCCTTTGATTAGCAAAATGCCTGTTTGATATAGGGAGAGGAGAGCTTCCATCTAAAAAAAAGGAATTGAGTGTTTTAAAGGAGGGAAAATCTCATCTCTTGAAATCACTTCAATATATTGCTGCAAAACTTAAAGGACCATGTTTTCCAAAATGGCTAATGATTTTGATCAGGTCTGTTTCTTCTTGTCTAGGGAAGTTTCATAAGGACTGGAGTTAAAAGTATTTGGCCTTTTGCACAAGTGATGTCCATTCAGTGGGTATCAAGTATGTCATTTAAAAATGGAGGCACATAAAATCAATATTATCTTTGGAAAATAAAACTAATTTTCCCTCAAGGGCTACGTGGTTAGAGACTTCAGTGCAAGTTTTTTTCTTTAATTAATGAACATCATCCTCATCAACATTTTAATACTTCCTGAATTGCTTGTCCCTTTTATTTTTTTTTTTTTAGGTGGTTATCTCTTTGGGTTGTTTGTTAGGAAGTGGGTACATTTGGTACACTTTTCTCATAGATGGTCAATGTTTCAGAAACTCATTTCTCAGGTTCTGTAAGGGGCTAAAAGTTAGTAGCAACTAAGAGGCTGGATCTATGGCCCCTCCCTAATGAAAGAAAAGGAGATCCCAGATATGACATACAGTCAGGTGTTTATTTTCTCAATATTTTATCTCACAAAATAAAATCACTTTCGTTTTCTTCCTTTAAAAAGAAATTCATCTTATAAATTTAACTCTTAGTGCCATATTGTAATCCACTTTTTCTGTGAATTCTTCGTAGGCAGAGTCAGGTTTTACAGTTCCTCTCACTACATCTTCTGAAAATTCCTCACATTAGTGATCTGTTTGAGATATTCAACAGTTTCACTAAGCAACAGGCATTTTGAAAGAATATGGCCATTTTTATGTTTTAGAATTTTTTTTTTCTTCTTGGCTAATTTTTTTAAGCAGGACTCTAGTACTGCTTACCTTACATATGTCTGACTGAATATTTCAGTTGTAAACTCTCCAGAACAATGTTTATCTCCCTATGCATGTTATAAACAACGTGTAACACAATGGATCCGCTGGATGGTCTAAGCATTTCCTGAATATGATTTAGAAGGATAAGAAATTGAAAGATACCATAAGCAGTTTCTGCATTTTTACAGGCTTGACAAATAGGACCAAAAATTTTTAAAGACTCCCTATGCACTTATCTTTTATGCATTCACCTGTATTTGAGACAGATTAATCCTCTGAGTTGGCAGAAGGAAAGAAAGATGTGAGATGGACATACTGTAAGTTGTCTGGATTTACCTTGACTCCCAACACATTCACAAGGCAATGGTTCTGCATATATTCCCCATCCTTGTAGAATGGCTGCCAACAATCCAACTATAAAAATTACTGTTTGAGATGATAGCACCTCAGATATGAGGGAGAAACTCCACTCCAGGGACCCTTGAAGCTTAGTGGAGCCTAAGGACAAAGGAGTCTACTCATAGGGGCCAGACTGCCAGACAAGATTTGGACAGTTGAGTGGTGAAAGCAAGTGTCCAGTTGCCCTGCTGCTGATCTGAACTGGGTAAGGGTCTGAGCAGTGAGAATGAGAGGTGTGGGGACGTCACAGAATAGCTCTCCATCCTGTGTACACATCCTTCTTAGTAAACAAATTTTATCTCTTATGTCATACCGAGTGCTTCTTCCCCACTGCCAGTAACAGAATGCACTCATAACAAAATATCTATAAATTGACATTAGTAACAAAACACAATCAATGACCAAACAGATTAAAATTTTATGAAAATTGAAATAGGGTGGGAAAATGAAGATTTTAATATTATGACTATTATCCCCTAGAAGTTTATTTTCTGATAAAGTTTCTTGATTCAGTTTATTTAAATTTTAATACTACATTTGTTATTCTACCCCAGTAGCCCTCCTGCATGTGCATATCAATATTAAAGAGGGGATAGATAGGAATGCTTGCTATGAACTAGTCCCCATGGGTTGGAATAAAAGTGCTCTTACTTCACACATACCAGTTTGCTAATTACCATCCCTTTGAGGAGGAGAATAATAAACCTGCGATTTAAGCCTTTCTCAGAACAATGTTGTTCAATGAAGTTGTTGGGGTGTTTTTCCTTTCTTTAAAAGAATTCCTTCTTTGACTTCTTGTAGAATCTCCCTCTTGGTGCTGTATGTCACATGTACCTAGGATAATTTCAACTTATTCAAAACTAATTAACCACGCTTTTATACCACTGAGGACAGAACTGTGATCATTTCATCATGTTATAAACTGTTATAAAATTAATTCAACCACGTGGAATTAGTTCATCAATTCAATGCAACTCCTCTTTGGAACACAGGATAATATTTGGGGAGATTTACATATGTTTAGGGGACCTCTGTCTAGTGATGCTGACCTCTCTCAGGAGTCTTTCTGTATTATTTTGCAATGAAGTGCAAAAAATATCAATGTGTAATTGTAAAATGTTGTAAGAAGTGAAACATCTCAGATCCAACTGCTCTACAGCCATTTGGGTTTTCTTCCTGGACTTGAGACCATGGTAATAAGGTCCAATAGCTTTTAGTTAGTTTGGAATAAGTAAGAGGCAAATTTACCTTACTCTGGTAAGTTTGCATCTGTTGCAACAAAGCATGTAAGCATTCCTTGAGTGAAAAAGGGATGGTGGTTTTGGTCTTGATGTAAGCTTAATTAATTTGAGTCTTAAAGTGGTTTGAAGTCATTCATCTGTATTCAGTGAGACTGAAATTGGAAGCAGCTCTTATGTTCGATATTTATTTCTCCTCTATGACAGATTTCTATTGAAAAAAAAATCAGTCTATTTCTGTAAGTTCTGTAGGTAGAACTTATACCTTTTTGTACGTTTTCTTGGCAAGTCTACTCAACATTAAATAATACTTGCAAACAAGTTGTTTTTAGAAATATCTCTATGTGATTAGTTCACCCTTTATTGAAGACCCTTTTGCCTACAACAAACCTTCCTATTTTACAGACTGATAAACAGATTTAACAATAGGATTATTTGCCTTCATCTTACTTCTCCTACTTTGAGTCAGAATTGATGTCATGGAAAACAGAATTGTACAGGTGTTGGTAGGAATCAAGGTCAGAAACAAGTTCATAGTTACCAGGGTTGACTTCTTTGACATTTGTTTCTTAATAGAGGGAGATGATTTTCATGCTTTCCGATGATCATGTCTCCCTCGACCAGAGATATTAACTAATGTTCAAAAATATCTTGGAACTTTTATCTACAAATGTCCAAATCAGTTTAGCAGCTAGGCACCTGAAAATGAGAGAGCTACCTGACAATAAGAGCTAGTGACAACATTGTGGATGAATGACAGAAACTGGAAAGGGCATTGGTTAATTTAAGCCATTAAGATAAACATTTCCTTAATTGTAAGTCATTTTAGATGTATTTTAGGTTTATTTAGGTGTATTTTAGATCTCTGATATTCTAGATCTTGATAAAGATTACTAGACCATAAATCAGATCTGTGGATGGTGAGACACCAAAAGGCTAAATATCTAGAAATCTCTGAGTTGCATGTTATCAGAAAAAGTAGGACTGGAGACAACTGGAATTCAGAGGTGCAATTGTTGACAACATGGGATGTAGATAGATCTCAAAGAATGCAAGTCCTTCAAGTCATTAAGTAAAATTTTCAGTTTATTTCATAAATGACAAAACTCAGATTTATTTTTCCCTCAAACACTACACCCCTCTTTGGAATCATGGATGAACAGCAATTTTATTGTTAATAGAATTGTATATTTCACTTGAGGAAATACACAGCCCAGTATACTGGTGAATGCCACAAGGTAGATGAATGAAATAATAACATTTCTATTCTCTTATCTAATATTTATGTTTAACAGTTGAAAAAGTGATAAAACTTGCATGGGCATATGTAATAAGAAATTGGAACATTTTAGTCTGAACAGTTTCCTTCTTTTTTCACTGAACTACTTCATTTCTCTCACAACTTTGAACAATCACGGAACCTCAGGTGGTCTGTGGTGTGCTTTGACTTAATGAGAAATTGGGACCACTGCTGTACAGAAAGCAAAACAGCTGTGTAGAAGGTGTGAAAATAGCAAGGGTGTTAGACGTATCACCTTTAAAGAATCCTTTAAACACAAGGCTTACCTTGCCCACGTATTGAGTATCTGGACCTGTGTACTCCTCCAGCAAGAAAAATTGATTCCACATCCAACCACGCTTGGTGCGATGCAGTGTTTTTCCATCATTCTCTGACAATCCTGTTATCCTTTCACTGTGTGAGTGCTTGTTAGTCCTTTTTTGGGATGGCGTCATATGAATCACATAGAATACAGAGCTCCAAAGCAAAACTGTCAGAAAGGAGTGAGTCCTCATCATTTCCAGAGATGCTGTTAGCCTTCACTCCGCTAATAATTCACCAGAAAAAAAAATTCAAATGTTATATTCCTCTTGCAAGAACCTAAGGGACAGAGGAAAGTGTTGTGTAAGTTGAAATAACTTTCTCCCCTAAGGAAACAGGAACACAGTCTAGTGATCACAACAATAACCCATGGGAATGACAACCATGAAAATTACTCAGAGAGTTTTAAGTCAAGTTCTTTAACACCTTTTTCCATCTTATACTAGTTCACTCACATGGCATATAGACATTAATTTAAAACACAAGCTAGTAAAATACTTCATCTGAAAGCTTTAGCTACCAGCATCATCCTGACACAAGGAAATAGCCCAAATAGGAAACCTTCCAACCTAATCTCTTCCAGCTCAGTCTGGTGTTATCCCTCCTTAGGATCTGTTCAGAATTGTCTGCAAATCTGAATTTTCTGTTACGTTGTGATTAATACATCCCATTCTTCCCCTTTGCTAGCCCCCAATTGTCCAGAGGATTTTCCTTTATTTCTGCAGAAAGGAAGTCCAATAAAATGGAATTTGTAAATTATTATTGATGCCTTCCACAGATTCAAGAACAAAAAGTACTTGTTAGACAACTGTGGGTTCATAGGAATCCTGCTGAGGTCAGCAGAATTCTGCATTTGGAAAAGAATTCTCCATTTGGAAAGTATTTCATTTTTCCCTGAATCATGGCTGAATGAATGGGAATTTTCATGATATAGAACCTTATTGTAATTAGTATTTTTCTGAAAATTCCTCTGATATTTTCTGTGGAGATTTGTAAGCAATATTTAATCAAACCAAATAAATCTCATACTCTTTATCTTGCAGTACAAATGAAGTGCCTGATGTCCCAGCCTTTTCTATAATTTTTTCACATTAAGACTGTTTTTGCTTTAGGATATCTTTAGCTGAGCTGTCATTGTATATTACAGAAATCATAGGAAAATAATTCAGCAGCAAAAGTATATTTTCTTTGAGAATCCTGGTCCATTAACAGTGATAGCATGAGGCCACCACACTCAAAAATTTTGAAATTAAAAATACATGCAAAATGATCACCCTTTCTTCTTCAACCCATCATTACCAACAGCTATTTTCACTCTGTGTTTATTTGTTTGGGGTTTTCACAGGAGAGGGGAAGGGAGTCTTTTCTGTACAAAAAGTTCATTTTGGAAATAAGATGCTTTTTGTGAAAATTATTAGTCAGTTGAGAACCAAAACTCTTTAATGGAAGACATTCAACGAATTGTGCTCTAAAGGCCTTAATGATTAAATTACTGGAATTGTGCCCTTGTGTGAAATTGTCTTAAAATGATGATATTCTGTATGGACTCAGGGTCTTAACTAGCAATCGCGAAGGAGGATCAAAGTCTTAGCATTTTAGTAACTTCAAACAGACTTTTAGCTGAGCAAGAAGTGAAGGCTTGGAATATTTATCACTTTCTAAGATCATGTTCAAAAACAAAAAGAAAACAACCTAATAGGTGTCATATTTATGCAAAAGATCATGTATATAGTGCAGGAAATCTTGTTTTCTTTTGCTTTCTATTTTAATTGAAGAATCAAAGCACAAGTAAATTAACTCAATTTGCATAAAATCATGAATGTACATAGATCTTAGCATACATTCATGAACTTATTTTCTTTGAATTCTGATTTTCTATGTTGTAATGCTCAGTATGTTCCTGTTGCACGCAGGGGGAAAAAGTGCAACTCTCCTGTGGTTAATTTAATATCAGTAAATTTTGACATTAACTGGAAAACATGTTCAGTACATGATGATCGTGATTGAAATTTACTGGATACAGATCAAAAGAAAAAAAACCCCGAAAGTCAGCCTATCTTCTATCCATGTTTAAGTTTGATTAGTCGAATTCCCTGTAAAAATTAGACTGAAGTTGGTTTTAATCACTGAATTATTTTAATGACTATTTATTAATGTAGAGCACAAGACATAATTGGTTTTGCTTCAAATCCATTCCACTGCATCATCTGAGGTGGATTGAAGGCCCTCTTCATTCTTTGTAAATTAGATCTTACTTAAGGTATTGCAGAAGGAAAGTGGGCAGCAACGGGAACCTCTGGAAATACTGTATTCAGAAATCAGACAATCAGCTTTGTCCAGTGACTCTTATCAAGTCTCTTATCTCTTCTGGAGATATTCTTTCTTTATGTGTCCTCAGATAGTTCTCTTTCACAGCTGCATGTGGACTGTAGTTCAAGAATTCCTCTTCTTTACATTCTGAAGGATAACAGTCAAATGTTCATGTAAATCAAATTTTGGATTTGATTACTTTTGGTTTGATATGAATTATGTGTTATGTATCGATTCTGATAAATATTGTGTTTCTATGTATTTATGATCATGACTGATTTGTATCTCTAATTTCTTGGACCATGCCATTTTTTCTGCATTAAAATATAACAAACCATACACCAAAAAAAATTTCCTGAAAATAACACGCAAATTTGGCAAAATTTTAATACACAGTGAATCTATAAACTACTAAAAATGCTATAAATTGATTTTCCAAAGCTTCTAAGTATTGAAAGACTGCTGTGAAAAAGAAGTTATACAAAAATGCCAAACATTTTAAATTTTCTCTCAAAAATGTCTTTATTTCAAAACTTAGACAAACCTGACAGTCAGATGATCTAGTCTGCTTTGAGTTTACTCTTTTTTTTTTTTTTCTTTTTTAAGAGAGAGGGGTGGGTGATATCAATATATTTTCATTTGGCCTTTTAGAGATGTATGATTGCATGTTCAGTTTGGTGATAATTTAAAACATAAATAAAATTTCAAGTGCTTCACTTTTGTTATTTCAGAAGTGCACATTTTTAATTTCCTGAAATTGCGTTCATTCCTTCCTGTCCAAACACTATTTTCCATACTCATTTAAATGTAGGACATGCTTATACTACTCTTTTCTTTGTACTCAGAGAAATGCTTCAAGGTGGTCACTGGCTTATGCATCTTGTCTCATAGGCAGCTGTTCAAGCAGGTCAGGAGTTGTGCTTGGTGGACTCAGAAGGTGGAGTTTAATCCTGAAACAGAGGATTCTGGTATAGTCTGGAAAAGTAAGACAAACTTTTCCAATTCAAAGTAACCCAGTGCTTTATGCACAGATGTTCTCACCCTGCTAGAAGAAATTATCTCTGTGCAAACAGCAAGTTTTCACAGAGGTATTTTTCTCGAAGGATTCTAGGTTCCCACATTTCATCCCAGCCAGGGCAGAAGTTAAACTGAGATTGCTTTAAACGTGTGGTTTTCTGTGTAGCGCTGCCCTCTACTGATTTCCTTGATAATTAGCAGGACGTTACTACCTAGTGGAAAGGTGGAATCCTTAACGTCGAGAAGAATGAAGATCAAACAAAAACAAAAATGAAGTTACGGCCCATTTTTTCCTGCTTTTTCATTTTTACAATAATTGGACCTTTTAGGTGTAAAAAGAGACTTATTAGTCTGGGTCAGTGTGTCTGATGAACATTATGATAAACATCTAACTTGATTTCTTCTAAGAGGAGCAAAGATTTTTGGTCTGAAAACAAAGAGAATATTTTTTCCAAGCAACCGATCAATATTCTATATGCAATCTCTTCTCACTTCATTTCTGCTCCCATAATTTAATCAGTAAAATGTCAACTTCTTGTTCTTGTCAAACTACAGAAAATGGTTTTCTTTCTAGTTATCTTGAAATCATGGGCATTCATGTGTTAAACATTTTAATGCCAAATATTTCTTAGAACTTGATTTTATTCCCCATTTTGCAAATCAGTGGATCTGAGGTAAAAAGTATTTTTTCATTTGTGTGGTTTGAGAGATATGTAGGGGTAGCCTAGAACAATTGCAGTCTCTTCTTGTAGTAAGGACTCTGATGTCAGAATCCTACAATAGTTCCAGGTACATGAATTATCTCTGTATGAAGAAACATTATTCTCCTGAGCACAGTAACAACTGGAAGAAATTTATCTCTCAAAGTCCTTTTGAATGCAAAATATTCTATTTAGATTCTTCAGGTGTAGTGTGAAATAAGCCTTGCTGGGATCAATAGCAGGGATTTGTTACTGATGATGCCAATTTAAATGTTTCTATAGCAATTGCCATGGTAATGTTTTTAATTAGTGCAGCACAGTCACTCATAAGCGTGACATGAAGAAAAGCTAACCTTCGGCAACTTGATAATGTATCCCACATTAATTTGTTTTGTTTGTTAACAGTGAAGCAAAATTTGTGTTCTGAAAGAAAAGGATCAGGTGCTAAAGTAGCTAAAAATAGTAGAGTTAACTGCAGCAGCAGTGCTTCGTATTGCACTCCAATCTTTAAATAAGAGAGATGTAACTAATGTTCAGGATGATCTAAACAATCTGTAAAACTAAGTTTGTATTTTAACAGGATATATCAAACATAAATCTTGTGTAGCCTGCACACATGGAATCAGTCTCATTGGCTTTGTCAGCCTTTTTTTTTGAAACCAAAACATCTGAATGTAGCTTTCATCTACCTAGACTGAGCAGTAAGAATGGTGAAGTTGTAGTAACAAAAGGCTGTGCTATAAACAGCACACTGCCACCAGTAATACCAAGACTTAGGAAGAGGCTGGATCTGTGCCACTGCAGTCTCACTTTTATCACTTTTCCAACTAATTAAAGATATCCCAGGTATGCATAAACATGCTTCCCTCTGGCTGCAGCACTCAAATATTCTCTGAGTGCAGTCATAGTGCAGACAGGAATGTAGACTCTGGAGGTATGACTTTCTAAAAAAGGCATTCTTTTTTAGCATTCTTCTGCCCAAAAGCTGTTTTTTTTCCTTCCCTCTCTCCTATCCATGGATGAAGATGGGGTTGGGAATAAGGATGAAAAGATTAAAAGGAAAGAAACAACTAATGTACATATGGACTAAACTTGAGGTAATCAAGAAAGGTGTTTTCATTTGTTTCTAGGAGAGCTGTAGTAGCTTTTGAGGGATCCCCAAAGCTTAAGGGACAGGGTTTTTTTGGCTGATGAACACCCATTCTTTGAGTACAATTACCTCAGATCCTCTTCAGGCACAGAAACATGGGCCACATTAATAAAGGAACACTTTCCCACTCAGCAGCTCCCACTGCAAACCTTTCAGAACAAATTTTCAGAACTGCTTTTTGCCTACTGGGTTGCTGATCTGTTCAGCAATACATACAGTGAAGATAAGCTCATTTGAAAATTTTGCCAGGAAACAGCTGAAGGCAATTCTTTATTTCTGGGACACCAGTACAGGTTCCCTTAGCTACATGTCTCCAGGAGTCATATTAATAAAAATAAATTTACAGGGAATTTGAACTAATATCAATTTTTTTTGGAATGTCTGTTGAGTTAATGTCTTTAGGCAAATGAATCTATGGTTTGTAGGTGCATTAGAAGAAACATTTCTCTTGCTGTGACAAGAGAGAGTTAACATTTATTTTAGAGTTTTCCAGACTCTTGGGTATCTACATTGGAGATACAGGTCCGCTCCAGGCCAGATCATGGCCTCAGTCACCCTCTCTACAGCACTCACAGTGAGCAACTCCAATCCCCCTGGGTGGGTGGACATGGCAAGAGAATGTGTTGATTCATATTTGGACAATCCCCACTGTCAGAATTGTGCAGAGACACAGCTGTGGTTTAAAGCAACTCCCCCTGGGCAGTGAAAGTACCATCAGCCTTTCTCTGGAGCAAGTATCTTCTGAGGAGCAGATGAAACTGCTTCTGGACTGCTTGTCCTCCAAACATCCTTCCATCAGGTAGTGAACGAAGCCTGCAGTACTCCCAAACCCACCATGTAAAGGATCTCAATTCTTAACAGTGGTATTAAATGAAGTGAAAAGAGACTTTTAGAATTACTTCTGAGGCAGCAGGTCACTAGATTAAAAATGTGAAATGTGCATTTTCTCACTAAAATAAAAGACTTTTTTCTTCAATAATGAACATTTTTAGAGGATCTCCTTTTCATCAACATGAGGGGAACAAGGAAATATAGCACTTGTAAACCCTTAAAGCAAGGACTTTTGAAGATATTCCTTTGATCTTTAGTATTGATTTTTCTCCACAGGGAACACATTTCACTCTTATAATATAATGAAGGTGCATTTTAAGTTTTTATGCCACACCTTATTTACAAATGCAATACATTCATCACATTCATGGTTTTAAAGAATAGCCTTTAGAAACATGAGGAAAAAATAAGTGCTATCATCAAAGAAAAATTCTTCTCTTTTCCTCCGCTTTAAGATTGTTTCACGTTTTGTCACTCATAACCAGATTGTCTGTACTTTGACATTGATACCCTGCAGGTATCAGAATTAAGGCATTTATATTTGTTGGGTTTTAGAGGGTTGGGGTTTTCTTGTTTGCTTGCTGGTTTGGGTTTTTTTCATAAGCAGCAGTTCCTTCTATCTGCCAGATACAAACCCAAACCATATCTGGAGGCATAGGCCCTTATTTTCCAGACATATTGATTCTCATTATTCTCTCTGCATGAAGCAGATGAGATTCACCTATGGCAGCACTGTTAATGACAGGACCTACCAGTTCTCCTGATAACCAGGACCACACGCTTTCTCTAAATTTCTTTTTCTTGCTGTTTCATTATGCGTCAGTCTACTCCGGTCACACAGCCAGCTCCTAACAAAGCATTCTGAGATCCCACATCTGGTGCCTCCTATCTCTGCATATCTCCCGAGCATGGCATGTACCACAGTGAAAGCTTGCTAAACTTCCTGAGTCTACAGCTTGCATAATGGTCCAAGAAGTTGTTACAAGCAGAATTTCTCAGAATAAAGACATCTTCAAGCTAGTATCTCAAAGTCTTTTTAAAAACTTTAATCTCTGCCATACTTTTTTTTTTTTTTTTGCTCATGTACATCTGAGTCATAAGAAATCTTGTTCCTATAGAGAAGGACTTAATTACTGCCTGCAAGGGATTATACATTCACTTCTCTGGACTGGAAAAACTGAGTTGCTGACCAATTAAAGGTGGTTAGCAAATTCAGAATGCAATTCTAGCCCATTGTTGCTGCTTCCTTCCTCAGGGAATTGAGCAGCTGCTGAATGCTGTCATTTATTAGAGCTCAACCTCCTTTATGTCCTTCTGCTGTCTCCAATGCAATCACAAAATCTAGGAAAGTCTTATTCTCAGAGCTGAGCAGGACTCTTGAAAGCATAGGCATTTGTGCACAAAAATAATGCATAACCTTAACATAAATATTTGGTATTAATTTATCTCAATTTGTCTGGAAGGAGTTTGATGCTGCTGAGGTTTCATCCTGTATTTCCATAATAAACACTTTAAAATACCTACAAATGGTAATTCTCTTATTTGCAAGAATAAAATAGATCTCAGAAATATAAATTATGATAACTTTCATTTTTGTTATTTTTAGGTCTGATTCTCTTTTTAAAAATTAAAAACATTCCCCCAACAAAGAACCAAAAGCTGTTTTACTCACATGTTGTTTTAATGAAAGACAAACACGAAACATTAATAAATTCAAAGTGCAATAAAGTAGTGCTTATTCTGTTAGTAACCTGATAAAACAAAATAAGGATGTCTTCAACAAGCAGATATGATAGTGCCTAAGTGTGGGGAAGCATGTAATAGTTTTTACTCTGTATGTTTTCTCAGTCTCCAAATATTAGGTAGTAGTCCCCTGTAGATTCTCTTTGCCTTGACTTTCTCAAAGTTTTGTTTGAAAACACGTGTCTCAGAGAAACAATATTCTGCAAGGACACTCAAATTTTAACAGTCCTCTGAAAAGAACAGACCCTTTTTTTTTGTTTTTGAACGTTGTAAGTGACATCTTCATTAGACAACGAGTACAGCCATTGGAAGCCACAGTAAATAGTTATTCCCTCTCTACTCGTCTTGCCACTGATGAATGTATGGACTTGAATCAATTTCTCCTTCAGCTGTCTTTTTTCCAAGATGGAAAGCTCTGGGACTTCCTGCTTAATCATTTCTTGTATGGAAGCTGTGCCAGGCTTTTGATTGCAACTGTAGCCCCCTTCTGAATCTCTTCTTTTTTTTTTTTTTGTTTGTTTGTTTGGTGCATCTCTTGAGATTGGCAATCATAATTTGTTGCTTCATGCATATAGAAACAGCAGCTTAATCGCTCTCTCTACTTAATTTCATCATGATATATGGCATAGTTTGCTTTTTTATTGACAGCACAGCCCTGGGCTAAGGTTTTCCTGTATCATCTTTTGTTACATTATGGTGTTATTCCCCAATGGCAAGTAGTAAGAATTTATCATTTTAAATTTATAATTTGGGTTTTACCATGTGTGTGGCTTCACATAATTTCATAACAATTTCATCATGTATCATTTGGGTGTCCACTCACTGTATTGCACAGACTTCAAATGTAAGTATTGCAAACTCCTGTAGCTATTAGACCCTCGTAAGGTAGAGATTGGTTGGCATAGCAAGGCTCAAATCCCTATGGCTAAACTCTCTTCTTCTCCCCCCTGCTTCAGTCCAAAGAGGGTCTACCATGTCCATACCATCTGTGAGATTTCACAATGGGAATTTTTTGGGAGAGTGACAGTTGGTACAAGCTAAATTATGTTAGGGTCTGTAATAATATTGAAAAGTTATGGACAAGTACATTAGAAAGTTTCAAAGTTGAAGTACATTAGTATAGCCATATAGCCATAGGATTCCTTTCATATATAGACATAAAATTCCTTTGCACCCCCCCACCCTTGGCTTGATTGTGCTGTGTTGTAGTGGTTTATCCCCAGGTGGAAACTAAGCCTCACACAGCCACTCACTCAACATATGGTAGAACAGGGGAGAGATACAGAAGAGTAAAAGTGAGAAAACTCATAGGTTGATATAGGAACAGTTTAGTAGGTAAAACAAAACCTACACACACAACCAAAGCAAATCAAAGAATTCATTCACTGCTTCCCATGGGCAGGCAGGTGCTCAGTTGTCTCCAGGAGAGCAGGGCCTCATCATCACATTTAATAGTTGCTAGGGAAGACAAACAACTTTATGCTGAACGTCCCTCTTTTCCTTTTACTCAGCCCAGCTTTATATCTGAAGCATGAAGCCATTTGGTCTGGAGTATCACTTGGGCCTGTTGAGGTCAGCTGTTCTGGCCATGACCCCTCCCAGCTTCGTGTGCACCCCCAGCCTGCTCACTGGTGGGGTGCTGCGAGGAGCAGAAAAGGCCTTGGCCCTGTGCAAGCCCTGCTCAGCAGTAATGAAAACATTTCTGCCTTATCAATGCTGTTTCCACCACAAATCCAAAACACAAGCCACTATGAAATAAATTAACTTTATCCCAGCACATGCTGAATGTCACTTGCAAAGTTTTTCACCTTGATATTCAAACCTGTTTTCAGTTTATTTATGAGTAGGTGTATTTCTGGCTCTGGTACAGATCCCTGTGGAACACTGAAACAGACATTTCAATGTCAAAACTAATTATTTACTTTTCCCTGCTGGTTTCTGTCATTTAATCAATTAAATGGATTTATTATTTAATTAATATTTATTTATTTACTAAATTAAAATTAATCAAAATTGGTTTTATTTAATCAATTAATGATATATGCAGGGACCTTTACTTCTAACTCATGAGTGCTCAAGATCATTTGGGGAGTCACCCTGTCAAAAGCCTTCTAGAAGCACAACTAGATCATATCAAAGAGATCAAAGCTACCCATATGCTTAATGACTCCTCAGAGAACTTGAATAGGTCTGTGAGGCAGGACTTCCCTATTGAAGAGCTAAACTGACTTTTCTCTAGTACACCATGTGGCTATTGTGTTCTTTGTAAGTGTTGTTAACAGTTTCACTCATTTGGGCCTCAAAATTGGTTTCCGTTCTACCAGGAACAAGTTGCAGGAACAGATTTTTAAAACTTGATATTGCATATAGAGAAAATAATGAATATTTCAACAGTTTTAACACTGAGATTTTTAAGATTCCTGATAGTATGCATGAAGTGGCTGCCAACATGAAATCCCACTGTACTAACATGAGATCTTCTGCTGAGTCCCTTGTCAANCCAGGAGAGCAGGGCCTCATCATCACATTTAATAGTTGCTAGGGAAGACAAACAACTTTATGCTGAACGTCCCTCTTTTCCTTTTACTCAGCCCAGCTTTATATCTGAAGCATGAAGCCATTTGGTCTGGAGTATCACTTGGGCCTGTTGAGGTCAGCTGTTCTGGCCATGACCCCTCCCAGCTTCGTGTGCACCCCCAGCCTGCTCACTGGTGGGGTGCTGCGAGGAGCAGAAAAGGCCTTGGCCCTGTGCAAGCCCTGCTCAGCAGTAATGAAAACATTTCTGCCTTATCAATGCTGTTTCCACCACAAATCCAAAACACAAGCCACTATGAAATAAATTAACTTTATCCCAGCACATGCTGAATGTCACTTGCAAAGTTTTTCACCTTGATATTCAAACCTGTTTTCAGTTTATTTATGAGTAGGTGTATTTCTGGCTCTGGTACAGATCCCTGTGGAACACTGAAACAGACATTTCAATGTCAAAACTAATTATTTACTTTTCCCTGCTGGTTTCTGTCATTTAATCAATTAAATGGNTTTTAAAACTTGATATTGCATATAGAGAAAATAATGAATATTTCAACAGTTTTAACACTGAGATTTTTAAGATTCCTGATAGTATGCATGAAGTGGCTGCCAACATGAAATCCCACTGTACTAACATGAGATCTTCTGCTGAGTCCCTTGTCAAATAAATAAGTAAACAAATAAACAAACCAATGTGACATTCATTCCTTTGGGGTTTACAACTCCTTCTCTATTTTCCTGAAAACTGTGACAAATGAACCACAGAACACTAGGTAGCCACTGGCACAGCGCTGATGGTAAAGTGTTTCATGGAACTTCCCAAAGAAGCTTTTAATCATAGCAGTTTGTTAAAATGTTTCCCCATCCTCTGATGAAATGACAGAAAGGGTATCACACACAGCTCTGGATATCAGTTGTATACGCTTTTTTTTGTGGAGCCCTGTTCTGCTATTTGTTTCCTAAGGGTCTGTGTTTGTACTCTCTCTCAAGAGATAATAACTTGAATGTGGCCCTCTGGTGTTTGAAAGTCCTGCAGAGAAGCCCACCAAGATCTCTGAGCAGTAGCTGAGAGTTTGGCTTTAATGTTCAATTTCATATTGAAAGTCTGATTACATTTTTCCCCAATGAGGTTTTGAGATCTCCTGTAGTATTTCCTGAATTTGCCCTCCTCAAATCCGTACCGCTAGTGAAGACTTTAGATGCGGTTTATCGTTAATCCCATGGCAGGAAAGTTCAGAAGACTTCAAATCCACCTAGAACTGCATCTAAAGGTAGAGGAATATGCTGTCTGCATATGTCTTTAATGATTTAATTTTGCTCTGATGACAGCACAGCTGTTATTGCTGATACTGACTGTTTTGCTATCTGTTTTGCTATTTTGTTCATTTCTACCAGAGAAGATTTTGAAGTTACCAGAGAAGGAAATAACTGGTTTATTTCTCTTAAAATACAAGTCAGCTTTAAAATGGCATGTGACATATTTCCTTTAGTAATACCTGAACCACATTTGAGAATTTAATAATCTATATCTCAGCATGAATTCCCAGAACATTCAGACTTTCATGTGATTTATTTGGATTAATCCAAAACATACAGAATACTTTTCAGACAGCATTTCAGAACTGCCTCCTATATTTTCCTTGTCTTTTTGGTTAACAGTCAGTAAAAAGCAAAATTATAACTGCATGAAACCATGTATATGGTTCCTGTTCCAGACTGAAAAAAGAGTAGAAATAAGATTGAAAAAAGTTGATATAGCAAAGCATTAGCTTTATGGTTTCTGGTCTAGTACTTTTGGTCTATCTTTGCCTGAAATGGCAGTGCATAGTCTGGCATTAAAACTTTATTGCAGAAACTCAGATGTCTGTGACTCTCTCCCTTCCTTCTTGCATTCCTAAAAAATTGAGAGAAAAGGATATATGAAGAGTCGTATCTTTGTTTGGGCTTCATACATCTAAGACAAGTCATAAATATGTGACTTCATAGAAGACAAATTAACTCCAGCATGTAACAGGAAAAAAAGGTGCACAGTTAATCTATACATAGAGATGTCTCAGGTTCTGTTTTTTAATCTTTTCCTGGTTTAAATAGGAATACATATTTCATGTAAAACAAACGTATACCTTGTACAAGTGAATTTCTTCCCTCTTTTTATCTTTGCGATTCTGCAATCTTTATTACAGCCAAATTTTACTGTCATGTTTTAGTAGTATAGCTGGGAGTACAAAACATCACTTAGTTAAACAGCCTATTTTCTATCTTCAATAAGGCTTGCTAAATTGCCTTGTTTTTCCTAACTCTGAAACACTGTCATTATATGCACTATCCACAGGCAGTTCTTCATGGGAAAGATGTACCTTCATCTAAATCTCATTACTGCAGTGTTGATTATAAAATAAACATTTTATAGTAACTGTTACTAATAAATAGAATGAATAATAATGATCCACCATAGTCAAATGCAATTGTCCTATTGCAGTTCTGGGTGTTGAAAAGACAAGACACTGCAATGGTGTAATAAAAATGACCATCATGACATAACAATTTTAAGTTAGTTGGTATAAATCCAGCTAATTTTATAATTGTATAGCTCAACATCTTAATGAAGGTTTAGGAATGTCTATTTTTGGTAGTGGAAAGTGCTAAACAAAACCTGCAAATCCATTCATTTATATGTGCCTGCCTAACATCAATATTTTATATAAAGGCAATAAGAAAGCAATAGGAATGGGTTTTGTGCGAAATAAACTCTGCCTTCTAGCTGACGCTGCTGAAGTCATTGAATAGTGCTACTGAATTTTGCATGGGCATTTTTTGCAAAAATTTTATTTCTAGTTGTCTCACAGCAGCAGACAGGGATACATGAAGAAAATTGAACCTGTGACGGATTTATGAGTAGATATTAATGTAGAAGAATAGTGGTATGCTTCCAGTACTTGGGAAAACAAAATCCAAATTCAGAATTAGATACAACAATATCTATAAAGCCAACAACGATTACTAATCTTGCATTAGGAAAAGATCTTAAACCACAGAAGTTTAACCTCTGTCAGGAGTCATTATTTTGTGTAGATTGATACATTTTTACAGTTTTACTCTTTCCCCACCTTTACCATTTAACAAAAACCCATTTTACTTTACAGAAATTATTTTCCTTTTTTCTTTTTAACCTCTAAACATGTTACATTTCTTTTTATTCTTCAGTGGTGTTTTCAAAAACCAGTGCATATAAATCTGTGGATTTTCAACTGGGTTGCATTTACAATGGAGATTCTAAAAGAAGAACCCAAGTGACCATTCATTTTATATTTCACTCACAGTTATAAATGAAGTAATAATAGTGTAGGAGTAAAATTTGTTCCTTACTGGTCACTTGTTCAGAGGGTAAATGCTTTCATCAATCATCTCTTTATTGTTCTCTATTTTGTATTAACACTGTTAAAACAAGGAGCAATCCATCAGAGTTTCATGTTCCAGGTTTTATAGGTACTTGATAGACTTGAATGTTCAACATATTTCAAAAATATTATAACTACAGAGCTATCTTGGAAATGCATGTCTATTTTATAAAATGGACACCTACTGTGTCATTGCATTTTGCAAGAAACTTATAAAAAACTTGTTTTTATTGACTGCATTAATCATTGTTAAGGAATGTCTGGGGGAAAAATCGAGCCCTGTGGAGTTTTTTTGGTGTTAAGGACATGATGAGTTTTCTTATTATTGAATACTAGATATCTGTTATCCAAAAGAGGGAGCCATAACATTGTACTATATCTTTGCACTTTTTGAGACAGTGAAGCTACATAAATTCCTTCTATTCCATTTTCTTAAAGGTGATACTTGCTCTGAAGTATCTTTTCTTTGTTTTATATTAATAAGTATAAACCAGAACTGGATAATAGATGCTAATAATCTTATCTGATCTGAGTGAAATGGTTACACTAAAGACAAATATGATTTAGCAAATATCCTGTCATGAAAAAAAATAGTTGGACTAATTTTTCTTGATCTTGATTTCACCCACATGCACTTTTACCAATTTTGAGAAAAGAGTGTAGTGTCTTTTTTACTTATTTCCCATATATTTAAATGGAATATATATATATATATATATATATATATATAAAATAAAAATGCCTAAGGTATTTTCTAAACATACTTTGATTGCATGTCTCTGTAAAAGGTGAAATTTACATAATATATCACTCTTAATAACTGATAAGACTTCAGGTTATTAACCATTTTCTCAGAGGAACACAGTACTTATAAAGGCATTGCCCATAGTTTGGAAAACATGGACTAGATTGACTTCATATCTGAAAAGTCGGTGGACAAGAATATATGTAAAAGAGTAAAATGGAAAAGCATAGAGTGATCAATAACATGTTCTTAACTTTCACAATTTCTTTACAGCATTCTCCTCCGAGAGTTCCATGTGCCACATTGGGATTCCAGCACAGCCTTTTAACTCCTTGTGAGGAAGGACTTTTGGTATTCTCAGCATCAGAGGAGATCCCTTTCTAATATTTTTTTAACTGAAGTATATGTTTGATTTTCCTTTTGATTTACAAATAGGAAGCTCTCTTCATGGTTTATCTGTGACTATATCTGAGTATTTTGTAGCAATGTAATTGGCAGAAAGCAATGTAAATGCTGATTTTACAGACCTATTTGGTCAGTGAGAAAAGACAGGCCAAGTTAAAATTCCAGAGATGCAAGTCCAAATACAAATTCCGTGGTTGAAATGATACATGCAAAAATATGGAATGTGATTTCTTCTAGTATTTTTCTGCTTATTCCTAAGTAAAATTAAAAACTGTGGAATAATATGTCATGTAATCTAAACCACTATGTCTTTTAGTGTTTTTTTTTGTTTATGTCTTCTAGTCTTTAGTGACATGAATGCTGAGTAAATAAGAAGAAGGAGGCAAATAGAAATGGGAAAGAGCAAGTGAGAAGATGAGGAAAGCACGAAGATGATGAGGAAAAAGGAGAAGAGTGAGGATACAAACACTTGAGAACAAGAAAGGTGTAGGAAAGGAGAATAAGTGTTCTTCAAAGAGTCTAAAGTTAAATGTGAACATTCCATTCATAGCATCTATTTGTTAGATGAAGTATGGCTGTCCGTTAGGAACACTTTCCAGTTATCCAGCTCAAGAAACATGGATCTGACTTTTTCAGAGCTGCTAACTATCAGCAGGTCCACGAATTAAGCTAGTTTTGTAGATGCTCAGCAATTCTGAAAACAGTCTGTGTTACACCAGATCTATTGTTTCATTAATTATGAGATTTTTCACTGGAAATATTTATAATAGCAGTACTTTCTCCATGCATTTTAAGAACATCTGCTTCCTTTTGTGAAACTTAAAAGGTAACATTTTTCTGGGAATAAGCATCATTCACACTAATTGTATTTGGTGGTATCTGATGTCACCTAGCAGTTTCTACTGCAATAAAATATATAGATATGTTTCAGGGAAACTTCTTTGTTATTGAAGTTATGATAAGCTTTAAAAGTGACTCCACTGCAAAGCAGACAAGTAGGACTTCAGATTTTCTCAAAAAAGTAATAACTGAATAAAGCATGATGGAATAAACATTCCACCTTAAAATAGTTTAGCTGAAAAAAGCATCTAGATAGTTTCTTCTCCGCTCTGAAATTCATTAGATAGTTTTTGCTTATCTCATATCTCCTTATGACATACAAGCAATCCAGCCTATGATGCACCTCGTAACAGCTTGTGACTTGACCTCCAGGAAATTTGCTATAGCAACATATTTGAATACAAAACTTACAAAAATGAGAAGTTATTAATCTTTATCAAGTTATTATTTGTTAAGAATTGTTCACCATAATTTTGTCTCATTACCAGTGTTTTTTCAAATTTCCCACAAAAGGAAAATTCTTTAGTTGGTGTGTTTTAAAATTTGCTCTTTTGACTTTTACTATTGATATTTTATGAGCCTTTATTATATTGCCTCACAATACAAAACCAGCTTTCCACTTCATCATTTCTGTTGCGAGATGAAATGTTTTAGTAATTAAGATGAAATATTAAAATCACTTAAGTTATTGAATACATTGTATCTAATACAAAACAACTTTATCCTAATTTCCATATTGGACTCCCCCCCCCCACTTGTGCCATAATGAAAGTGAGTAACCTTGCAGAGCAGCTAATTTCATACAATTAAAAAAATACATAATCAGCTACCGTTAAGTAATCATAAAAAAAATTAGGAAATTGAGGTGAAACATATTTTTTGTCTTGAGCCTTCCCTTTTTGTCTTGATAACTACATAAGAAAATACTTTTGTTAACACGAGCTTCCATGTGTTGAAATTATAGAAGAAAATACATTGAAAAATACATTATGTGTGAAACTTACCTCATTTGGATGTGATCATTGCAACTATAATTAAAAATAAAAGTGCTTACTCTAGCCATATTTTTACTTTTTGTTTTCTCTGTTGACATTTGAAAATATGTTCATGTTTACTCCAGTAATGTTCAACAAAGTTCTTTTATGCATCATCAGGCTTACTTCGAATACTCCATAACTGAGTCAACAACAATCATAATTTCAATTTATTATCTTGTTTTAATCATCTAGGTCCTCTGTCATAAAGTGAACTAAGATTACTTAATTATTGTCTGTTTCTAATGTAGATTGTATCTGCACCTACACTAAAAAGTGGCCTTAATAAGAATTTAGGTAGTGGCTTCATAGTTGGAATTCCCAATTTCTAGTGATTTTTCTATGATGCATAAAATTATAATTTTACATTTTCTTTCTGAAAGCCAATGTATTCTGCATTTTTCTAACGTGTTTATTCCAGTATATGTCTAATTTGTTATGCATTTAAAGCTTAAGTCTGGTAAGGCACTCTTTATTTCCATTCTTTTTTGCTTCATCACTTACACAGGACATTATTTCAATAACCAATTAATCTTTGTAGGGATGTTTTGTTTTGTTTTGCTTTCTCTTACCTACATGTATTACATTTGCTCTTCCGAGGTGTGCACAATATTCTTCATATTTTTCTCTCTTTCAGTATTTGTAGGACATTTTGGAACTTTCTTCCAAGTTTTCTAAGCCAGTAAAAACATTCTGCTAACTACAGTGGTTTACAATTAGGTTTCTGTTGTATTTCTATGGTTTTTCCACTTTGCCTCCATCTCTGCCTTTTAATGACATTTTCTTCAGTAATAATACATTCTAATACCTTCTGAAGTCATGGCTTCTTCAACACATTACTAACGTATACATTTGATTTTGAATTTTTAAACTAAAGATTTTTAGCTCTGTGTATAATACGTGTTTTTCTGTTGTTCTTGTCATACAGTACTCATATATAGCAATTTATTTTATCTATTATTTATTTTAATAAAAGAATATATTACTTTTAGAAGTACTATATTCATAGTAGTATATTTATCTCATTTTAAGTTGTACTGAAATTATATTTCAATCTCATTATGGTAGCTGAACAAGATATACTTTCCCTTTCTCTCCCAGCCTATGCAGAAAGAAGCCTTTTTATATTATCTGTATTTTCATCTAACTTTATCCTCTGCTGTATCAGAAATCGCTATCTGTTGGCATTTTGCAATACTGTTTCCTCTGGCATTTACCTTGAAAGCAACATGGATTTTATTCCACTTGTTTGCTTGAATACCGATGACTGTGCAGAAGAGAATACATTAAAAAAAAAAAAATGTTTTTTTCACATTATATATTCTAATTGGCTTTGTCATTTAATGATAACTATCTACTCACATTTTCTACACATGGACATGATACAAATAATGGGGATTCTGTGCACATACCATTCCCTGTGCAGGAGCAAGGATGTGAAGATACTGGAAAGAAAAATTTCTGATAGTTTAACATTAGTCCTGATAGTGCAACAGTTGACCATTTCTACCCTGTTGCTGTTGCCCAGCTCGTGAAGCCTGATGAGGGTCAGGCACTTCAGGTGTTCTGGACAAGCTGATGCTCAGTTGTGCAGTGTATTCTGCCCTTTCTGTCCCTTTGCAGCTCTCAAGTCCTCTGTGCGGCCGCTTAATGACAGTGACAATATTTCCTCCCTTTATAAAGATTGGATCTAAATGTTACTGATGTCCAGGGGAATATTCAGCTGGACCATGATGAGCTTTCCATCAGAACTACGTGCACTTCTGTTGTTTACCTGAAGCTTATACTTGATTGCTGTCATAGAACACTTTGAAACACTTTGTTGTAATTACTGACTGGTAATTGGCAATTTCTGAGGGTCACCACAGGAATGCTAATTCGTTTGGTCTCTAATAAAACAACTACCTTCCTTCAGATCCATGAGATAGAACCATATTGTTACAAAGACATTGCATGTGATGTGCTAATATTATTTGTATAATTTTCACATGTTCTAGTATTTCTTGCTTCTTGCTTCGAGATTTAAATTGTGTTTTATTCTGAACTCAAGCACAAAATGTGTTATTTAAGCTAGCATATATTTTTTCCTAAACAATAAGCTAAGACTGTATGAGTACATACTTCCATTGTACCAGTAAATTAACAGGACTTCAAATTCAAAAGTAAAATTATTTGGTTATTCTTATCAAAGATGGAATCAAAGGCAAAACGTGAACTTGAACAGTGCAGTCTTATATCTATGCAAGGTTTTGAACTTGTTAATAGTTTCACGTTAAAACAGGAAGAGTTAAAAGGTCTTGCTTTTAAAACTGCACTGTTTGTGCCTTCCTGATTATCCTCTTGTCCTTCAGATTTCTTAGTGATATCAGAATCCCAACAAAGTATGAATAAAAAATTCTCCACTCCCTATTCTTGTACTATCTCTCCCTTTGTTTGCAGTCTATGGTCTAACAAAAACAAGGTTACTTAGGCCGCATATCTTTTTTCATAAACCTCTAATCTGTTGAAAATGCAGTAGACACGTGGTTCTAAATTGTTCCTTTTCAATTACTATGGATTACAGACACTCTAAATATTTTCCATCGGGAAAGTGCAATTCTTTGTGACAAATTTCAAGCTGTATGTAATAAGCCTGTGTATTTTTGTGTAGTTTTCTTAGTAACAGGCTCTTTAGCCGTTTGCAGACTCACAGGGTAAGAACCACTCACCTAAACCGGTGCATCCTTAGACATCTAGGCAGTGCTGTGTTGTTCTATTAGAGCTGGGTTCAGTGTCTTTAATATACAAATGACAAGGTGACTTTCACTTAAGTAATAGGCAGTATTTTCCATGTTGGGGAAATGCAGAAATATTAGCAATATTTCTAGTAGTTATTAGTTAAAATTTTTGCCAGGCAGTCAGTATCATTTGGAATAAGTGTGAAAGAGGAGTATGTAAGTCACCTTATTAATGATTGCCCTAATAGCATGAGAAGCTATGGATGTCCAGTGATATGGGTGCATGTACCTAGGCCAGGTGGGATCCTATGCTTAGCCCAATCCTTGTCCTTTTCTGGATTTCTCCTAATGATGGAGTACAGACATTAGTAACTATTCCTAAACTTCTCACTCTTTCACTGTTTCAATATCAATAAAATGTTAAGACAAAAATGTATGAAACACGGTATGAAAAGAGATAAATGCCGGAAAGGTTATGATACTGCTGCCATTCTGGCAGACAACAATTTTTGTTACTGGCTTCATGCATGTTAAGTTTCTACTGGGATCTTGTGGTATTCCTGTTCACTACTAGATAAACTCAATGAAATTATAATGTACACGACTCTTACGATATAATCTAAAGAAAGCATATGTATGTTTCTGCATTTAAATATTGATGTTTTTTACAGTGATCGTGTTGAAATTTCTTTTGCATGTAATTTCAGAGGAGTGTAGACAGTAAAACAAATGAACTTTGACAAATACTTATTAAATTCTCAGTGAGATAACCTATGACTTTTAACATCCATTTCTAGAATTAAAGAATATGGCTGGTGAAGTATTAAGATAAATCAATTTCCAGTCTTGACTGTTTGACATAACATATGGCATCATTCCACTTCTTGAGGAAAAGAGTTACAAAACATGCTGCCTTCAAAGTTGATCACCATTATATTTCAGGGCAAATAACAGGTCTTTGTTTCTGAGTGGGAATGGTGCCGCTGTTTGTCAACCACACCTGGGAAAACCATTGCTTGGATATGAAGGTGGTGTGATTTTGTCCTATGACTACCTTATCTTTAAATCTTAACAACTTCCATTGTCTTTATTATAAATACAATAAGAAATCTTGGATGCTCTGTGGCCATGCTGGAAACCTTATGCTTTCTTCAGTGTGCCTTAGAATTAACCATTACAGATTACCTGCAAAAAATTACAGAACATGTCTGTGTCTTCCTCGTTCTTCCTCTTCTCCAGATAGTGGTCACTGGGATGGAAATTTCTGTTAAAAAGGACCATGCTCACAGCAATTGACCTTCCAATTATCAGGATAAAGCTAAACTTTAGGGCCAGTTAAGTGAAGTAGGAATAAGAAATCAAATTTTATTTGCATTGTAAAGGACCATTTAAATAAAAGTTAACAGAGGTATTGTTTACCTTGGGGCTGATAATTTAGATAACCATACAGTAAGGATTAAGAATTCAAAAAATTCTATTGTAGCAGAAAGATTTCAGATTTCCTGAACCTTACCTCCTTGAGGTGAGAAACAGAAAGAGAAGCTAAAAACCCCATATTGGAATAATAGCTTAAATTTGCTGAAGGTGTGAATTTTGTCAATATTTGTAATGAGGTATAAAGTGCATGGGTATTAAAGTGCTTCACTGAAAGTTACCAATTAGTCATGCCATGTAATTGTATTAATGTGATTTAGTCAAAAGTTCCTCTTTCATAGAATTTTTGCCTCAAAACAAATTTGTGGAATGAAAAGGAATTATTTTCTAGAAATCTTGAAAGAATAAAATGGGGTTGATTTGCTGGAGGACCCTGAGAACAGCCAGCCAGTCATCTCTGTGTCTGGTATGATAACGAAATAGAGAATCCTGGGAGATACAATAAAGCATATGGAAGACGAGGTGATTAGGGATAGCAAAGATGGCTTTACCAAGGGCAAATTCTGCCTGAATGATCTCATGGCCTTCAATGATGGACTGAATACACCAGTGGATCAGGTACCTTCCAATATCATGCACCTGGACTTCTGTAAGGCCTTTGGTATGATCCACAACAGTTGTTCTGCTAAACTGGAGACCCACAGGTTTGATGGTTAGACTGTTACATGGATAAGGAATTGGCTGGTTGGCCTCATTCAAAGATTTGCAGTCAATGCCTCAGTGTCCAAGTGGAAACCAGTAATGGGTGGTGTCCCTCAAAGGTCTCTACTGGGGCCAATACTATTTAATGCCTTTTTTAACTACACAGACAGTGAGAAGGAGTGCACACTCAGCAGGTCTGCATATGGCACCAGGCTGTGTGGTGCAGTTGATACACCCGAGTGAAGTGACACCATCCAGAGGGACCTGGATGGACTTAAGGAGTGTGCCTGTGCAAATCCCATGAAATTCAGCAGAGCCAAGTCCAAGGTGCTGCACCTGGGCTGAGGCAATCCTCATAATCACCACAGACTGTGGGATGAAGAGATTGAGAGCAGCTCTGCTGAGAAGGACTTGAGGGTACTGGTAGATGAAAAACTCAATATAAGCTAATGACTTTTAACCGAAAGTGAAGAGGGTTTAAGTTGGATATAAGGAAGAAATATTTTACAACAAAGGTATTGAGACACTGGAACAGGTTACCCAGAGAATTTGTGGATATGCCATCGCTGGAAAATTCAAGGCCAGGTTGGATGGGGATTTGAGCAATCTGATCTAGAGGAAGGTGTCCCTGCACACAGCAGGGGGGTCAAACTTTGAAGTTCTTTTCCAGCCCAAACCATTCTATGATTCTGCAATGTCAGTATAGACAGAGAAAGATGTTTTTCTGTGTTTTCCTCTGATATTTACCACTCTAGGTCTGATGTTATAGAATAAAAAGAATAGAAAAATAAATAGAATAAAACCTGCAAAGACCTCCTCAACTCAGAGCACATAAGCACATTGTCTTAGCTGTTAGTAACTAGAACATACAGCTCTGAAACCTTACAATGCATGTATATGCATGACTTTCATAACACAGGTGTTGTGCACATAAAAAAGGGAAAAAAATAAAAATCTATATTGGTCATTGCACATTTAAAGGTGGAGCTATATTTATCTATATATACNGATTTCAGATTTCAGTGTGTAAAAATTATTGATTCTGATGCTATTTGCAAATAAAGGACATAAACTACAACATTCATTTTGGTCCTATTTTTATTGTAGCTACCCACAGGACTGCATTTTAAATGACCTCAAAATAAGTAATCCAGAAATCTTTATGCTGCTTCAGCTTTGTGAATCCACTCTTCTTGAAGAGGAAG
>VWZQ01003832.1:618754-654075 GCA_013397015.1 Myiagra hebetior | reverse complement strand
ACAATAACTTCAGTCTGTGGTGCACTCTAGCCACTTCCTAATTTGCTCACCCTTTTCAGCTAAATGGTGTTTTTTTCCCCCTTTCCTGAATGAATGCTTCTGGGAAAAGTTCTCAACCAGTAGATTTTTTGGCTGATGGTAGCTGAAAGCAGCTGTACCAACTTTTTTGAGAGTTCTTCTCTTTAATTGCCTTAAAAATTGATAATAACAACATTAAGCACAGCATACTTTTTTTTTATTATTATTTGAAAATACTTTTATTTACTGCAGCGATGATTTAGTATCATAAATAGATTTTTCAAGAAGACAATAACTGGAAGAGCAGGCAGTACCAGAAGCTTGGATTTTATTAAAATGTGACAAATGTAATTAAAATATCACAAAATCAATACTTCAAGAGATATGTGAGTTTTCAGCCTTGATGCTACTACTACTACTGCTACTACTACTACAAAGCAGAGAATAGTTACCTACAGTATATTAGATAAAGTAGTTCTATCTCCATGAAGGAAATTGAAGGGATTAATTAATTTTATTTAGAACACAAGGGATTTTACTTATTATCTTACTCTAGAAAAGGTGTAAATCCAACCAGAATACTGTCTTGACTAGGAAAGAAGTCATATATAACACAAATTTAAAACCATTATGAGCAAGATCAGGCTCAATTGCTGGTAATCCATGGATACCAATAACAGAAAGGAATGAAGAGACTATATTATTTTTTAGCTAGAAATCCATTTTTTCTACAAGTCTGAATTCTCATTAGTAATGAAATTACCTTTTACATTTGGGAAGCAAATGTAGGGACTATTGCAAATCTTCCAGGAAATGGGAAAATATTTTCTGTAACTTAATATTTTTATGTTCACTCTGAGGAAAATAGAATTTTTTATCAGACAGCATCATTATAAGAACACAGAATCAGCACTCATTTTTACTCTGGGTAAGGGAAATGCACAAAAGTAAGTTCACTGGCTTCAGTGGGACCAGTATTATTGCAAAATGTTACTCGTTCGGAATACAGGTTTTGGGATGTGGCACAAGCACAAACAACTCTCCTGACAAATAGTTTAAACAACTACAAGAATTTCCTTTTGAAATAAGTATGCTCTTCCTGATGTTTTTTTCCTTTTATTACACAGGCAAAATTATTTCCATCAGGTTGCCCACAACCAGCATCTATGCCTCAAAAGTAAGAAGAAAGAACATTATTACAATAGCTTTCCACTACAAAGCTTGATATTTAAATCCACTAGTATAGGAAATAATGACAAATAATTCAAACCATGTAAAAGTACTGTAATAAACAATAAAGTAAGCAAATTCAGCCAGAATGCAGCACTGTGAACTTAAGCAAACCCGTTGTAATCTATTGTCTTTTAAAAATATTTTCTTATTTTTCCGTAGAATTTGCATGATTTATGCTTGTCTCTATATGTATGCACCCATGTATGAAGGTATATATATTTAATAATTTTTTCCATAAACTGGGGCTATTTTTAGCTGTTAAAATCAGATACGAGTAGTTTACTGATACCTTCAAGTCATCCATAACTTATATCTTCTGGATTTTAAAATGTTAATGCTCATTTGCAGTGTGCCTATTTCTCCTTTCAAAACAGAAGCAATGGGATAAACTTCACCCTTATACCCAACTCAGACCTTTGTTCTTTTGCCTCTTCATCGCCTTAGGAACAAATGTTGGATGGATATACAGAGGAAATAAACCCCAGTTATTTTAGTAAGACCTGAAGCTGAGGTTTGTTTTTTTTTTTTTTAAATCATTATATTTTAAAATTTCCTTTATTGAACACTTTTATACAACTTGATGTTTTATTAAATTCTTTTTAAGATGTGCCAAAGTGTAAATGTCAAATTCTGCACCATCGACAATCAATATAATAGATCATATTTTTTTGAAAGTAATGACTAAATCCAATTATGCCTGCATATATTGCCAAAAGGCTTGTATACATAATTAATTGACTTCAACTGAACTATTAAAAATATGTAAATTCAGATAATCTGTTTTTGAGAACTGTTGTGTAATTTTTTTAAAATGATGGAAAGGCCTACTGTTTCCATCCCCAAACACAAATGCATTATCCACAATTTTCTCTATTTCATAGAATCTCTTCTTGGGTGTAATTTATGAAGATCATGTTTTCAATCTGGAAAAGTGCTTTAGGAGCTCTTTCTCAACATATTTGTATACAATGGCAAAATGCTGTCTGTAATTTTTAGAAAGTGGAATCCTTAAGTACCAATATGCGTGGCCCAAAACAGTAATATCATTAGAGTCAGTATTTCCATGAAGGTGTAAGTTCTTTCAAATACAACCTCTGAGGACAAAGCAACCTGAACACCATCTAGCATCTAGAAAATTTGTATTTATCTAAACCTCCTTGACATTTGCATATCAGGAGATAACTAATATGAAAACTATGTTTTTCTGAGATAGGGAAACAGAATCCAAAGTGAGGTTGTCTTGATGTAGCTATTACTCTTACTACTAAAAATTGTGAAATTTACTTATAGAAGTTTGCATTTTACTAGCAAAGGAATACACTTGTCATCACTTGAAGCACTCCATTTTGCAGTTGCAGAAATACGTTTTCAGAGAAATATTTGTGGTTATTGATGATGTTATTTAAGCATTCATGACAAATATAGTTTTATGAACATTGATGTAATCATACAGAGAAATTGGAGGACTGGGAAAGTGGAGGCCCCATTTCATCCCTGGCTCTGACACAGAGCTGCTCTGTAACTGAGACCAAGTCAAGTCTCTGTATGATACAGTCTGCATATGGGATGACAACAATGCCACCCATGTACTTTCGTAATCTTCCCAAGATTGCATAACAGAGATTATAAATAGCATACTTCACTTCCTGATGTTTCTATATACTGTGTATTACATACGTACTGTGTATTAAGAAACCATTTCTTTCTAAAACATTTTGAACCTTCTTCTGAGCTGCAGTATACGCCCAGTATTTTAACTTTTTCCTGAAGCTAGTAATGTTTTGCTGGAAGTAACCAAGCCTCAGTTTCGCTAGGATTTTGTTTTGTGCTGCAGACACATAGTATGATTTGATCAAGATATGCCTCTCCTGTACAATCATGTTCAGCAAGTAGTCCTCAATGCCACTGGGGTATTTTTTATGATCAGTCACTGAAAGTCAGGAAAATAACTTGCCTTTTAACATTCAGCAATTTCCTGTGTGTTTAAAAGGCAAAAGGAGAAATTACTCTCACTGTTTTTCCAAAAATTCTTTTTGTTCATTTCGCTTTGCTTTATTTTCCTTCTACTCCTACCACCTTTAGCAAAATTTTGGATTTATTCCTATAAATGATTTTCATAAACTCCCTCACTCACATACAGAATGCAGTTAGCTTTTTCTCGGGCATCCCTATTCATGTTCAAATATTAGTGCTTCTGCAGCTAACATTTGCATGTAACACCTGCTACAAGCCTTAGAAATTCAGAAGGCATTCTGAGTGGGAGATGCATTTTTCTCTAGGTTTTTGCTCCAGTTACCTTCTGCAGTTAAATAGCTCTAACTGCATTGAAGAAATGGATAAATTTATCTATCTATATTGTCTTATATCCTAGCCTATGTACTCCAGTTTTCTTATAAGATGATATCTCCTGAACAAACTCAGCCTCAGAGAAAATTGTCAGTCCTGTTAGTCTCTGGCTCTACTTCTCAAATGCTTCTGCCAGTAGATTCCCTGCACCCGTGTTGCGCAGATTCAGAAGCCACGGACCGATGGCAGAGATAAGCGAATGTCAGAATTAAGTTGTACAGTTCTTTCAGCAGCATTATGGGTGATGACATTTAAACTAGTGGATTTAGGTTATTACATTTTGCTTGGTGGATAGGTCAGGGAATGAAATCATCCTTATTGGCTGATCCCATGATGAGAGGGCGTCTCTGCCAGCACCATGCAACTGCTGCTGAGATCAGCATCCTTGTGGAGCAACAGCCGGGTGAGAGGAGAGCACAAGTCCCTGCACATGGGCTGCTGTCCGGAGGGAAGGACAGCCTTTTCAGAATGGTCTCTTCAGACAAGTGTGAAAATGCTGAAAGCTTGAAGTACTTTTAGCATATGGCAGAGATTTTTCTCCCCACATTTTCTCTACAAACTGCATCACCAAACTTCTGTGTTTAGCTGAGATGTACTGGCTACACACAAACCATAATATTCTACAATAATGGCTACAGAAAATCTCTGAAATTAAATACAGTATTTCGTTTACACGATAAACATATGAAAAATTTCGATTGCTGAACTCACTCCATCAAGTTTAAAAAGACTCGGCAACTGTTTTAGGTACAAGTAGTAATAGTACTGATACAGTTACATTTCTCCATTTTAAATTAATCTTGTTTACCTAACTTTAAAAAGCCCAAACCAAGAATTATTTCTTTCACAGATATTTGACAGTACAACATTTTATATTTTTGTTAATAGAAAATCACATTAGATATAAACATATTTAATTCTCTCTTGAATTTATATTATTACACAGTGAAGTAGAAATGACAGGACTATATATTTGATCTGTTAGATTGACATATAGATGGTAATACGTCTTTTGTAACAACCAACATAATTCTATCAATATATTTCTTAATAATCATAGACAAATTATAACACAAGCCTTCTAAATATTTAATTAGCTCACTCAATTTTCTTGAATAAAATTAACATTTCAAATATGGAGAGTGACAAGGAAACAATGATTTTTAAAGATCTGTCATTAGCTATTCCTATCAGTATGACCAATATTATTTATTAAGCAAACCTTTTGATTGCATCACCAAAATTAGTGCAAGTATTACACTTGCCCTTTTATCCACTTTTATCTTTACCATGAGTAGCTGGTGGAGTACTCAGCAATGAAGCATAATCCTGCATATTCCTAATTTCAAAAAAAATATGAGTTTTATCACTTTTATCACTTTAATCACAGCAAGACAGACACATTAGTTGTAAATTTGTCTACTGAAAATGGAAAGCATTTTAAGCAAATACCATTTTATTTTCTGACCTGTGACAAATCTGTGACAAGGTGGCTACTGTATGCACATTGCCTTGTAAGGAATACCAATTTCCTTTTAGTATATATACATCATTCTTTCTTTGAAGCTCATACAGTGAAATTGAACAGACGTGACAGCGTGGTTTTTGCATGTGAAACGAAAAGTCAAAATGTCATTCAGTTGTTTTCTGCTGGTTCCTGCAGAATCAAGTGGTCAGATTGACATTTCATGCTTTCTGCCTTGAGTTCTGTGGTACTCTCTGATTATAAATATTAGGCTGACAAGGTAGTTTGGAAGCACTTCTGGACAGCACTCTTGCGCTTTAAGCCTGTTGACTTTAACTTACTGCTATGGATATCCAAAGGGACATCTCCCTCAGCTCTCAATCTTTTTGAACCCTGAGCTGCACTTCCTCCTGTAACACATCTAAAAAGTCCCACTAATTCTGCTACATCCACTGAAGAAAAAAAAAAAATTAGTACTTCATTCTTAGTAGTAGTAAAGACCTCCTATTTTTTCATCCTTCTTAACCAGGGTTGTTTTTGTTAGATGTATTGACAAACAGAAATATGAAAAAACAGAGAAGGGGGGTAGCTTCTATCTGGACTGGTGAAAAAGCACCCTGCACAAAAATTAGGCTATGTTGTTACTCCTATATGGCAGGAACAACTGAATAATGTCTAATAGTATTGCCAAATAGCATACGCATTGCTAAATTTTTAATACGCACAAGTAATTGTTGTATATACAGTATCACAAGTTTAGATTTCAGCAATTTGGTGGGGGAGGGGGGGAGGGGTCTCAACTCTATAAGAGAAATATCCCCAAAGTGCTCTGCTGACACTGCCCCTCCACTCCGCCTTCCCTAAAAAGTATCTGTAAGGCATCTTTAACATTTTAGACACTCCTAAAGAAAGCATCTGCTCTTTTGCTGTCAGCAGCTCTCATGCTACAGAAAGTTGATGTACTCACCCTGGCTGCCTGCCTGAGCCCGGTTCTGCCCGCTCGGTGCTGCTTCTCTCTCTACCTGCTTCCTCCCTTCTGCATGTTCCCGTGTCTCCGGCGCGGAATGCACTCGCGTCTCACTGGGGCTCCCTCTCTCCCGGCATCACTTTTAAGTCAGGCAGGCAGCGAGCAGAAGCCAAAGGGACTCTCTGTCTGATTGGTTTCCATTCAGTGCCCCTGATTAATAAAAAACGTCCCTCGCAAGGAGAGGTGTTGCTGCCCCTCGCAGAGATGCTGCCGCTGATGGAGCCGCAGTGCTCAGCGAGAGAAGGTTTGGGGCTGGGGGGGGACAGCAGCACGGCTTTGCCAGGCAAACAGTGATTTGCAACTGAATGCAGTGGGAGGGTTCAGAGAGGAGGGCTTTGTTAAGGACCCTCTTATTAACTGAGGCTTAAATACAGAGGCTCTTGTTACCAGCTCAGTTTGGTCTGGTTTAATAACGGGGGCAAAGGCAGACCCATAACCTGTGAATTATGAGGAGAAAAAATTTACTCTAGATATCTCTACTAGCAACACGGGGCAGTTTGTGTGCAATACACGTTGGAGAATGCAAAATTATCCTCTAATGTTACTACGGTGACAAATGATTTTAAGGTGAAAGAAAGCAAGGAGTGTGAGATTTCCCTGTGTGCTCAATAGGTTTACAGCTCTAGTGTCACTTACAGCTATTGATAATGATGGGCTTGTCAGTGTACCTGAAAGTGAACATAATACAAAGTTGCAAGGGATGTTTTGGGAATTGTGGCTAATAATGTTCAAGTCATTCACAGAAATAAACAGTTTTGCCAGCAACAATAATGAATTTCCTGGTTTCTGGTGCAGCCTGTTTGGGTACAAGTAATCACTGCTCACTACTATGACACCAGATTATTACAGAATATTGTGGTTTGCTTGAGCTAGCATTTTCAATTAAAGCATAAAGTCGTTTACTAAAATAAGAGAACTGGACTATCCTAAGTTCTGGTTTTTGTTATTTGTGCATTTTTTGTGGGTTCCTGGGCGCTAATGACTATTTGAGTCAACCACATAAGATTAAAATTTGCAATGGGACTTCTAGAAACTGATTGCCATTACTTTCTGTACTGACAAATCCTGATGATAGCTGTTGTGGGCACCAACAGAATAGCAGGAAATGCTGCAAAATGTAATTGTCTGGTCTTGAAGCATAATTAATTTAGTACTAACGTTTTCTCTTAGAAAGATAAATCATGAGGCTAGTTTGTAGTTGGGAAATTTTATGAGGGCTGTGGTCTCAGTGGTTGGGGTGAAAAAGGATACTGCTTTAATCTGGTGGTGAAACTGTACTAGGACAAAAGGAAGGTTTACATCAGATAGCCAACTGAGAAACCTAAGTATTTTCTTTTCTTTATGCTCTTGTAATTGCTTTAGTACTGTAATTGATGAGCTCAACAGACCCATATTCACAGTTCAGTGTACCTAGTGAGAACCAATTCACCATTAGGTCCCATTTGAAATTATTAAGGGATAGATGCAATTCACAGACTCCAGTCAGAGCCTTTCCACTGAATTAAGTGGCAGTTAAATTGGGCTCTGAGTGAACAAGGTCTTCTCTGAATGCTACACATCCATGAAAACAATATTCACATATGTGTTGCAGAGTGCAGAACTGGGTCTAATATGTTGAATATCATAAAGCTAAATCCAGACCCAGAAAAAAAATCAATTGATGCAGTTCAAGTAAAGGACTTAAAGCAAAGTTCTAATTAGTATTTTCATTCCACAGTGGGTCCATTTTAGCAATAGAACTACTAGGAAAAAAATATTTAGCATAATTTTTGTCCCAGTAATTGCATGGAAGAACAAAAAAAAAACTACTGACAAGTGTATATCTCTGATGCCCTAAGGTCCTGGTGCAGATTTAAATCTTGCAGATCCTAAAAGGTATTTTCTTAATAGGAAGATGTCTGGATGATAAAAAGGCATGAGTAATGGCTCTACTTTTTTTCATTGTGCTGGCTTTTTTTCACTCTTTTGGCTTCTGTTCGAGAACATTGTGGCTACTCAAATCAATATTAGGAGACTATCCAGGTACAAAGGAAACCCTGAAACTGCAGAGATGAACAAAGTATCTTTGCACAATACTTTCTTAAGCTTTTTCAGTGCCATCTGGGGAACCGGCCCTTGCTTAAAGGTAGGCATAGATCTACTCAATTCCAGTCATTGGACACTCAGATAAATGGAAATGGCCCCATTCCTGTTGATACCATCAACAATTTTGCAGTAAAAAAAAAAATTTATTTATATTAGACAGCATAAGGTCTGCTCTCTCTGTTTTTCATTGTGTTTTAAATACAACATGGTAACTACTATAGGGAAGAAATATTGAAATTATGTGCTATACATTTACCAAAAAAAAGGAGCATTTCTAATGCAAATGGTGTTGCATGATGGGGATAAAAAGTTTTGTAATACACTGTAAGTGGAATATACATCAAAACTAGGCCAAAAAGGAAAAAGCGTAGGCGTGACAGCAAATAGGGAGAGATGGGTGGAAATCTAAGGCTGTGCTCTAACACGCAGAAGGCTACTCCATATAGGGGAGGAATATAAAATTCTCCTTCTGAAAAAGAGTGGGCAGTGAAAGAGATATGGAAAAGCAGAATGTGCACCAAAAGGATAAGGCAGGAATGCTTTTTTTTTTGCAAGACAGGCTGTACTTCAGTTTTATATCTTATGAAGTCTCTTGGATCCAGGTCTCTTCTCTTTTCATCCCTGTTCATCTTTCTTTCTTTACCTTCACAAAGATTTGTCTGCTAGCATCCATGGGAAGCAGGAAGATGTGATTACACACCTAATCTTCATTGAAATTCTAAACATTTCCTTGTTTCACAGAGGCTAAGATCCCTCAGCAATGCACAGAGTTGGGCTGGTTGCCATGTTAAATCATTCTGAGTTCAATCACTGTTTCCCATCAGTTTTTGTTTTCCTGACATATTTACACTTGACCTGTTTAAACAGAACTAAGTGCAAATAAAACTTCAGAAGGGGAAAGTGATCCATTTTTTTCCCTAGGTTTTTCCATATATATGTAGTCAGAATATGATGTCTAGGTCTGCCAGTGGGACAGTTATCTCATGTCATCTCTTCTGATACTTCTGATAAGCCAAGGCACACCTGAATTTTTACAAATCTGTGTTCCTGAATATGTCCCAGGGTCTGAAATGAAAACTTGGCCTGTGGTTTGGTAGTAAAAACTTCCCTTAAGTGTGCCACTTCAGTATGAGTTTTTTCCACTGTCAGAAATCTTAAATGTGTATTTTATCTTTCCCCAATAAGAGACGGTGTGATGTCAAAAAAGAACAGTTCTGAACAGAATAGAACAATCAAGAAACATATAAATAAACAAAGGTTTCCAGAGATTCATAAGAATAAAGCTAACAATTTTGTAACTTCAGCTCTGCTGATTTTCACTGGAGGCTTTAAGACTCTGAAACATAAAGAAACTGGATCACATAATTACCACCAGTTGAAAAACTAGTCTTTAAAACATCTGTATTTTCACTCACTCAATCAATTAGCTTCTTTTCCAGCTTTTCTCCCAGCTTCCTTCTCTCCTTCTGTGAAAGATTTTAAATGATCCATTTGTTACAGAATATGATCAAGTGTATGACTTTGAAAGATTGTTGGAACCTTAATGTGTGAGTCAACACAGGCAAGCAGCTGAAAAACCACAAAACCACAGCTGAAAAGCAAAGAGTAAATTTATTTCTTTACTCAGAAACTGGAGGATCCCGAATCACCTGGACAGAGACATCCAAGCGGGAACATGAGGCTCAGTTCATCCTACTGGGCAGTGGGCCTGTTGTCTGCACCCATTTATCAAGGGCCCTTGCATGTGTAGCTTACCACCATGCTGAAGTCTCCTCTGCTTTGATCTTCTCTCTCCCAAGACAGGGAGCTCAACACGTCTGTGATAGAGTCTCCAAATCTCTCAAAGCACGTACATCACCCCTACACAGAAATTCTGCTTCACAAAACAGACAGAGGACAAACAGCAGTAGGTGTTATATGTGTGGTTTCCCACACTGTTAGTCTCCAGGGCTTGGCATTTCCAGGTGCAAGGTTACTCGAATGAATCTCCCATCCTCCTCACCATTCTTCTGCTTTTAATAATTTCCTACCAACCATTGATAAATCAGACCTGACAAGCATGATATTTTGGCTCACCTCAGCCACACTACCCAGAGGTAAGGACATAAGAGAGAGAAAAAGAAATCTTCTCTTTCTTTTCCATAATTGAGTCTCTTTGCTAAAATTATGCAAGGAAGAGCCACTTTGTCTTGTTTGAAGGGGAGTTATATTTCTGTATATGACTCCAAGTTCCCAAAAAAGACATGAGAGGAGGGAAGGCATGTATGTGGGAAGGAACCTATATCAAGACCAAAACATGGTAAGAACAATTAGACATTGCTAAACTTTGAGCTGTTTAAAACAAAATGAAGTTAGAACACATGTATAAAGAAATCTGGTGTCACACAGACCATTCAATTAGGCTAAGATATCTCCAGGGTTTGTGTTTCTGATTTGAGAAATACAGTAGTAAAAACTTTAGTTAAAAATATGTGCAATAATCAGTTTCATAGCCTAATATATATTTTCTCTTTACAGCATTTTAATCCCTAATTTTTTTTTTTCTCAGCTTTTTAAAAGCCCAGTGATTTATTTGGATAGTTGGCACAACATGATTGGATTTATTTGCCATGCAGATGCATATTTACATGCATGTACTTCTTTTCCATTTATTTCTCTGAGAAAATTTGTTTATCTCAGTAAGTCAAGATTCAAGACTAATATCATAGTTAACTTGATTTTGTGTGTTAAATATGTAGAAAAACATCCTTAGAAATCCCTAGTAGTTTCAAATTTATTATTTATTTTGCTTTTTTTGTCATCCATAAATCAGTAATATTGATCACTCCTATCTTCCTTTCTTTCTTCAGTCCGCAGATATGCTGTTTTGAAATAGTAAAATTAGATAAATCTGGGTTAGGTTCTGCTGAACTGAAGTTTTAAAACGTCAGGCCAGATTTTATAGCAGCAAGGCCTTCACGTTTTCCAAGCATTTAATCAGTTTAAAGCTGGTAAAGGTTTTGAAAGTACATAAACCCAATCTAACTACGTATAAAAATTGAACTGTTCAGATTTTCAATCAATTTACCAAAATGACCATAGAAGAATGATTCACTACATACACAAAAAGTAAAGCACAGTATACTAAAGTAAAATTGACAAATATTGGATGGAAGGTACAAATACATGAAGAGAAAGTGAAAATAAAGCAATGTACATGGAAGTATAAGTGCCAAGCTGAGTTTCCAGTCACAATTCTTCTATGTGATTCTGAACTTTATTTTTCTGTCTTATATAAACACTTTTAGCAAGGGTAACTAGACCTGGTCACAATCTTTAATACAGATGTTCTTCTTGGAATTACTGGTTCACTGAAAGTGTTGACAAATCTCGGTTGCTTTTTGTTTATTTACTTTATCCATGCTTTGGGCACAAAATTGTGACCATATAATTCCTGCATGAAATTAAATCTTTCAAAATTATTAAAATTGTTTTGATTGACCTGATCCAAATAGATTTTCTGTGTGTCTTAGTCTGCAAATATTTTGAAACTATTTTGTTTGGGGATAAGACTTCTAATTTACCAGAAATTTGAAAAAATCACATTGAATGGAAAATTTCTTGGCCTTTCTACAGTAATTATGCACTTAATTGCAGTAGCAATACACTTTTCCAAAGTGTACTTGTGAAACAAATTAGCTTAATCTGCAGAGGTGAAATAAAGAAGTTATATATTCTTTTGGTACAAGAAATAAAGTTAAGACGATAATTTGATTTGGATAAACTGAATCTACTTTATACTAAGAAAAAAAATCCTCCTTAACTCCAAATATTATGAAAAAAGAACTTCTTAAATAGTAAGAAAAATATGAAATTTTCCTGGCCAGTCCAAAAGAGCATACATCCCAGCAAAGAGTGAACCTCCATGTACACTACTTACAGAAGAGAAAACCAAATCTACAGCGGTGCTTAAGTACCTTCTACAGAAAATAAGGGTATAAACAAAGAATGTGATGCCTTTTAGAAGCTGTGCCATTTACATGTGCAGACATAAACCATTCTCACTTTCATGCTACAGCAACATGCCTCTAATGGGCCACAGCAAAGCTCTCAGATTAGACACGTTGATCTGAAACTGCTCCCAGGCTCATTCAGGTGTACACACAAATTAACTACCTAACTGTTTCAGGGCAACAATAAAAGTTCTTGTGGTTCAGAGGAGACACAAGTAAAGTGCTCTGCAGTGTAAATGCCCCCTGCTAACTACAGACAGACTGAAAATTTCTGAAAATAAAAATAAATACTGTGGTATTTGTGGCTTGCTAAGGAACAGTTAGAAGGTACTTTAGCCCCACATGAAATTTCCATCCTTAATTCCACAGCTAAAGTCCTTAGGAGCTTTGTACGTGCATCCAAAACTTGATAAAGATGAACTGCTAACCACTCAACTGTAATTTCTTCATAAGCTTGATGCCTAAATTCTTTGCTTAGAGTGTGTGACATATGACAGTTGTGAAGAGTTACTGAAAATCGTGGGAGGAGAGTTGTTTTCCTCTAACATTGAAGAAGAAACTGGTTTCAAACACAGAAAAAAGCAGAAGCAGTTTTTTTAAAATTAAACAAAGTTCTGTCAGATGATATTTTGCCCCTTGATATGACAAAGGTAAAGGATGAAAGTAAAACTGAATAAATTGGCTTTCATTCTTTTTAAATTGGGATAAATGTCCATTCATAAATAAGTCTATTAATAATGATCTTAGTCTGTCGGTGCAGAATATTCCCAGACATCTCCCATATTGCTCTCTGTTTATGGGTGTAAAACAATGAAAAAATGCATAATCTTCTCAGCACGTGCCATTGCTGTTCTTCACCAGTTTGGGAAATATCTGTTTTTTTACTTAAGGTTATTTAGACGAACTTCTTCACCTTCTCTGTGGCAGTATTCAAGTTTCCTTCTACTACAGTCCTTGGAGCAAACCAAGATTGTGCTGTAATTGGATCTTGAGACGGAATTAATTTTATCTCTTTTATTGGTCCAGAAGTTAGGCAGCCACTTCAAGTTATTTCATGTATAATCAGTGGAAGGAGGTCTCCAGAGGAAAATTCATCCCATTTTAAGATAGCTATTTGAAGAAAACTCAAGTTGCTAAGCAACCTTATTTGAATATTTTTTCTTTCTCTCAGCTGACTATGGAGGGAACCCTGCTGAGAAACTCAACTGTTTGCCTAACTTCCAACTGCCTGTGGTAGGTCAGATGAATGCTGTCCTTCAGCTCCCAGAGTACTGCAGAGACTGTGATCCACGATGCCAGTTGTTCCAGGTAGATCATTTGCCCGGACTTGTTACTTAAGTATGCTCCTAGTCATCATGATAGGGGGGAAAGAATGAAAGTGCAACCAAAAAAAGAGGACAAGAAAGGAGATTTTATTATTTATTGTTATTACTTATTAAAACATATGCTGGTCAGTGTTATCTCGGAGCTTGGTTTTGCCATACTCATGAGTTGCAATAAGATATCTATCTACATAATAGAAATGTAGCAATACTGAGAGAATAAGCACTGTTATTAAATAATTTGACCTGGTCAAACCAGTTAGTTTTAGTGAATTCATCGACAGATTTTACTAGCCATGCTTGCATAAGACGTATGCAGATGACTGAGGTTTTTCTAATTAAAAATATTTTAGAGCAGAAAAACAAGCAAACCACTAAAACAACATCATATTTATTCATCTTGAATTTTTTAATTATTAGCTTTTTTGCTCTTAATTTTGGTTTTAAAATTAAAAAAAATCTCCCAAATACTTGAAAAATTCTGTTTCAGTCAACTCTAATAGGATTACTTTCTAATGGGAGAAGAGAAGAGAAGAGAAGAGAAGAGAAGAGAAGAGAAGAGAAGAGAAGAGAAGAGAAGAGAAGAGAAGAGAAGAGAAGAGAAGAGAAGCAGTATTGTGCTCTCATGTTTACATTCCCATGCTTTTATTATGAACACCCTATGCCCTGCTTTATGGGACTATAAACTACAGAGTGCTTGGTTTTCTGGACTTTATTTTCATAAAGCTTTGATTGATCTACCATGATTTATCTTAACTAGAAAAAATGTGGCTTCAAGTTCCACTGAATCATTTTTCTCTAAAATATATGCATTTTTGGCAGATATTACTCTAAATAGAACTGCAAAATTTTTAAAGGAGATCCCGTTTTGGGAGGCTCTGTGTAACTTATTCTTTTTAAATTTTAGAGGCAGTACTCTCTAGATTATGCTGAATTCCTGGACACTATATGTGGTTGATAGAAACCTCATAACCACATTCAACAAGGGTGCACACAGCAACAGGTGAACTCATAAGTGTTAATATAAAAATGCTACACATTTTTGTCTATATAGTCTTTATATTACATGGATTCAGTACCTTTTGTTTTCCAAGCACCTTAAGTTAGATATGAAGATGGGAGGGGAAAAAGCAAAGGGGAAGGAGAATAGATCACAGTAAGAATAAAAAGAAGAGGCAAATAAGAGTAAAATATATTAGATAAATGCATCCAAATGTGCAGCCTGATCATCTGGTTATCTTGTTGTCTAATAAGGCATCCAAAATTTTCAGATTCAGAATTTATTCAAAGTCCAAAAGATATTTCATGTTAGTGAAAAGCAATATACAATGCTTAAAGAATTCATTATTCTAAGAGGTATGGAAAAACCCAAGCTTCAAAATATCATCCTGGTTTGAATAGGTATCCTCTTAGGATGGAGGCCAGAGTATTGGAGTACTTTGTTTTCGAGTCCCTCCAAAAAGCAAAATATTCAGATTGCTTTAGCCGACATACAACATGTGGTTTAGATGCACCTGTTTTCATAAACTTGTATTTGAATGAATGTCCAACAGTGTTGGACAGTGACAATCAGACTTTACTATTACCTACTTCTATTTTTGTAGAACTTGGCAACATACTATGCTAGATGCTTTGAAAGCATGCTGTAAGACACTGATTTACTTTATTGGGTGTAGGTTTAGATTGGATATTGGGAAAAATTTTTCATGGAAAGAGTTGTCAAGCACAGGAACAGGCTGCCCCAGGAAGCAAATTACTCACCATCCCTCTGAGTATTTAAAAGACATGTAAATGTGGTGCTTAGGGACATGGTTTAGTGGTGGATTTGGCAGTGCTGGGTTAATGGTTGGCCTTGGTGGGCTCAGAGGGCTTTTCCAAACTAAACTATTCTATGATTCCCATGTACAGCTCAAATAGCCGTAGATCTCTTAGTGTGACTGTAAGGAATGGGAAGAAACAGCACATATGAAACTGCTGAAATTACTCCTCTCAGTCATATAAGAGCTTAGGGAATTTCCCTTTGCATGCTGTGTCTTCCCTACACGGTAATAGGGATTTCAGACCACTTTACAGGAACCTGTTCAAAGCTTAATTGTTGCCACATTGCCCTGGTTAGCGGGAAAGAAATGTGTGCCTTCTACTCTTGGACACAACAGTAGGACTTTAGTGTGCTGTCTACCACTGGAGCAGCAGGAGTTTTTTCCAGGGATATGTTTTGTATCTTAATGTTTGATTGTGGGTTTTTTTGGTGCAGGGAAGAGGGCTGTTTAGGGATTTTATATTTTGGTGGCAGTGATGGTGGGTTTTTGAGGTTTTCTGATAGTTTTTGTTGGTTTGGGTTTTTTGTTGTTGCTGCTATTACCTTTTCCCAGTACAATTCAAAGTACCACCTGTGCCTAAATGAGTGGTTTTTTCTTCATGTGTTCATACAACATTAGACCACTATCTGCAAAAACAGAGCATACCTTTGGCAATGTTGAGCTGTCTTACATGTTGTCAGGAGACATTCAGTATTTCCCAGCTCTAACCACTACATTCAGTGTCAAATGACGATTAGCCACTTTGGGCAGGAAAGTAAAATAGTGATAAGAGAGCTCCATTGACTTGCACATTTTGTCCAGTTGCAAATCACAGCACTCACATGAATACATTCAACCCTTCAAATTTCCGATTTCTTTATTTTTGGAACCCTTCTGTCTTTAGAAAATACTTATTGTTTACTTAAAAGAGTCTCCAGAATCATGCACCCAATACAAAGATCAAAACTCATGTAACGAGTTACTGGAATTAAAACAAAACACATCCAAAATCATTACTCTGGAAAGATGAGCCAGGAAAACTAACTGGTAGCATTGCTGAGCTTAGTTATTGTACACATCCCTTTTAAAACTTTGTTTTAGAAACAAATAAGGGAGAAAATTTAAAATTAAAACTAAACCAGCTGTAGCAGTATGGGAAATTGTATAAATAGATTTCAAAACCCAAACAGCAACAAATAACCTTTATTGAAAGGGTTGAAATATGGGAATAAGCAATACAAGCTACAAGTAATGTGTTGTAATAATTAAGCTTCCAGTAGCATTTTTTCCTTGATTTTGTTAGCAAATAGTTTATATCTCTTACAAATAACAGTTTAGTATTTTCTAATAGCCTTAGTTATTTCTGAAAACTCACTCTGTAATTTTGATTGTAGAAGTAAATTGTGGTCAATTAAGATATTAAGGCTTGATTAAGAATTATTAAGAATTATTATTGATTAAGAATTATTAAGAAATTGCTCAAATTTCAATAAGAATTTTAAAGCTTCATGGTTGTCCAGTTGCTACCAAGAAACCATTTTCATTGGTTGCATAAAAGTTACAGTATTGCCTTGAGGATAAACTGATCTACTTAGTGTATAGGGTGTTAATACAGCAATTCTCTTCTATCCTCTCAAGTCAAGCAGAGAGCTGAGGGCACTGCAATAAGGAAATCTGCAGGTTATAAGCCCTCATAGCTGGTCAAATACATAACAAAGCATTTTTTTATGCCAGTGTCATTTTACTGTTTGCTGACTTTTCTATTGTAAATGTAATTTTTCAAGCTTATCCAGTTGTTAAGGAAAATTACTCTGAGCAAATCTTAGAGTGTAAGAACTCAACAGAATAAAAGAAATGCCTGCGCTTAAATCTCAGTGCATTCAGCATTCATACAGTGTACCATTAACAGTTCCTTTGCCATAAAATATGTGGATTCAATCACTGACTTGATCTTACCATATTGCCAGTCACAATTCCTCTCCTCACACTTTGAGCCTGATATTAGCTCTGCTACTCTGAGATTACTCAGTTGGTCAGAGCATGGTGCTGGTAACACCAAGGTTGTGGGTTTGATCCCTGTATGGGCCATTCTCTTAAGAGTTGCATTCAGTGATTCTTGTGGTTCCCTTCCAACTGAATACTCTGTGATTAAAAAAGGAGCTGTGCCCTTTTGTTGGTCCGTTCAAACCAGTTCACTGGTGTGATCCTGCCTCGACCCTTTCTTTCCTCTTAATTCTCTCCTCTTTTCCTCCTTCATCTGAGAAGGTATGAGGCGACTTGCACTCTCTTCTCCTGAGTCTAAGCCTTAAGAACCACTCTGCTGCTCTTTAATTTGCAAATGGATGTTTTACAGCACATAAAAACAGTTGTAGAACTGTTAAAAAGGGGGCTCTGAATTAAAATAATTTAATTTGCATGAGTCTGAAGAGCTTGTATTGCAAAGTTAATTCTCTCCTGCTAAGCTACAAAACTAGTGCACTCAAAGGGTCCTTCGTGTCAGGAAAGATCCAATGATTGTTTATCCTTCAGACCTGTGGCCAGAATCGATGTGGGGACTAGCTTACCAGTGTCTGCTAGATTTCCCCTATTGTAAGTTGCATCCTGTTAAAACTACCCTCTGGGATTTTTTTCAAGCCTTGATTCTCTTTTTTCAGTTCTAAATTATTTGTCTTGTTGTCTTTCAGTTTATATACCTTCTGCCAAGCTTCTTAAAAGATTAAATTGAATTTGTTCCTCTTTCAATCTAGGGATGCAGTGAGAATGAGGAAAGAATTTGATAATATTCTACATGTCACCGATTAGCTTTAAACTATGTATTATCACCACAGTTTTAACCAAAGTGCCATTCATAATCCTAATGAAAAATTTAAAAAAAATCCACCTATGTGAAATTTATCCCAAGGACAAATACCCTTGTTAGCATTAAGGAGAATATAAATCCTAGGGAAATTAGACCACTGATGAAACTCAGTCTGTGTCAAGCTGCCTAAAACTGTTTGTGGTACTGTAGAGCAAAACAAGGTCTCCTGGGAAATTGCTCAGTGTGTCAGAAAAAGCATGTGGTCTCTGTGAACTGCTGTTCTGGAGACATTAAAGACCTCCAAGATAAATTAATGCAGCCCAGACGCTATGCCAGCCTCACTGTGATAATTCTGACACATTTCTTTTACCCTAAAGGAGAGCCACACTCATTTAGTCAAAGTAATTTCTCCTCTGACTGACAGTTGTTGCATTTAGAGATTAAAAATATCCCAAACCTACAACACTTCAGTTGTTGACATCTTAGCACAAGCAGCAGGCAGTCATAAAGCCTCAGATTAATAGGGCTTCAGGGCAGATTTGCTTTATTCTGACAGTTGCTGTTTCATTCTGCTGTGTTCCTCTGTTGCCATAAGGTTTGATTTCGCTAATTCATTTTTAATAAACAATAAGATTTTAATGCACAAAATGTAAATAACAAACACAGGGTAAACAGGAAAATAGCTGCCAACAGATGTCCACATTTTTGTAGGAGATAACATGGTTTTGTTTCTCTTAAACACACTTAAGGAACTGTTTGTTTAGGATTTACTATTACTGTGATTAGTCATTCCTAATACTGAATATAGTATATATATATATAGTATAGCTTCTACCATCTTTCTCAGAATGAATATATTTTTTTAGAATTGCAAATGCAAGAACATGAGTTTGGCTTCCAAAAAACATAGAGTAACAGCAGATTTGTAATAATTAGACAGGAATTCACTAATACGCTGATTTTTTTTTGATTTTTTTTTTGTGTGTGATGTTTCTTAAGTTCAATAATTGCCTTAAAGCACATACCCAGAGGCAGAATTCTCATCTTCTTACTGGCGAGAAATCAACATTCCATGTCTCTTCTCTGTGTAGATTTGGGTATCTAGTAAATGTACCTGACACTTGTGGTGCTAATAATATTTCTTAATTTGGGATGAGGTGTTTTTTGGTATCAAAAAATCTAAATTAAAAGCCAATGAATAAAATGTGAATGAAAATTACCAAAGTAAAAAAGAATTATTTTAAAACAACCAGTCACTGGTGTTGGTTTTTGTTGTTGTTTTGTTGTTGTCACCTATGCAAAACACAATATGTGAAATTAAACTGGGTATGAACTGAAAGATTAGTTGGCTCTTACTGTTTTATTTTAGGGATTTTGATTATTCTGGGCTCATTTTAAATGGGAAAATTTTGATATGTCAAAAATTCTCAAAGGACAGGTAAATTGGTTCCTGACAGCTGTACTGATATGATCAAGTTTGTATAGCTTCAGGCTAAAAATTAAGCTATCCTGCCAACTCTTTGAAACTGATGTATGATATTATAGAATATTTTTCAAAGCAGTATGGAAAAAGAATATTCATACTAAATGAATATGATATATTAAGTATATATTTAAAATTGAACATAAACTTCATGATAGCATTATTAAAGTGTACTGGGTAAGGCATTAAAATAACAGGTTTGTGTTTGACACTGAAAGATTATCTCATTCTCCTATTTATACATACTAATGTTGTCAGTGTGACATTATCATTGCTTCCCATTTAATTGCTTGTTCAGGATAATAAAACTCTCTTCTCACATACAAATATGTTATTAATTATTGCCTTTTTACACACAAAGCAGCCTTTTAACTCAGCATGAGCTTCAAAAGAGGAAATAATGGATGGTAGTGAAGATAGACTGAGCAATGTTCTGTGTGGTGAGCAAGCACGTCATGCTTTCAGATCTCTCAGTGAGAAAATTCAGAGCCTTTGCAATGTGTGTGTGAGGGGGTTGTTTGTTTTCCTGTGGTGTTTTTTCAGTCTTCCAGTACTTCAGCAAGTCAGGTGGCATGTTTTTAACAGAATCTGGGGAGGCATATGCATATGAGGATATGTGGTGATGCATCCTACAAGATTCAGCTATTTGGCTTCCAGGACAGAACCTCTCAGGATGCAAACCTTTATAAAAACAAGGAAGGAAACCAAATAACTCATGAAGATCACAGTGTGAATATAGCAAAGAGGATGAGCAGAGAGCTGCCAGAAGAGGCAAATTTTGACACTGGATAAAGAAAGCAGTCCATGCACTTCAAGAAGCATTAATTTATTTATGGATTAGTGAAAACTTGAAGCTTAGACATCAAACTTTAAAGAGGTAACTTGACACCCAGTTCTTTCCTGAATGCTCGCTGGTTAATGCTTTATCACCCAAGCACATTAGCACCTTGTAGCATTGCCATGGATTATAAGGTGATAAAAAATGTGAATTCCCCAACAGAAAAGTTAAAAACTTTCTCTAATGCTGTGATGTGTGACTGCAACATCCGAGGCAGCTCCAGGTTCCTTGAAATACCAGTGTTGCTCCCTGCTCCTTCCCACCTGTGATCACATTCTTTTACTGAATCCTTCTTCAAACCACCCCATCTTTTTACCCAGCACTGGAGCATTTCATCTATAATGTTCCTTACGTCAGGAATGTAACTCCTGATAAACCATAATGATTGCTGTTGAAATGTCAATAACTGATTGAGACGGCATGATTTTTGTGATGATGGGAAACTCGGTGCCTCTTTGTGGGAGAGAAACAGAAATCTGTGTTTTCTTTTATTTAACTTTGCTTGCCTTTTCTTTCTGAAATAAACTAAGTTGATTCATGTTATCTCTTTTTTTATGGTTACATCAGGAAGATTGCATGCAGAACAACAGTTCATCAAGGTTTTTCTCTGTGTGAGGCCATTGAAAATACAAAAAATTCAAGAGGTTTAGTCCCTTGTCCATGGTTTCTTGGCATCCTGATGCCAGTCACGGTAGTCATGTCCGCTACAGCTTGGCTGGATACTTCAGTGTTATTCTTCACAAGTAGATCAGCAGTGCAGTATGTTTATAGCAGTTCCAAGGCTTCCCAGACACAGCCATACTGCTGTTGTATGGTGAAAGGCACTTCTGATGCCTATGGATGATATGTTTCATGTTTATCAGTTCCTGTGAGTGCACAAGAGCTGTGTGCACAGCCCCTGTGTTAGTGTAGTTTTCTAATCATGAGCAAAAATATGGGAGGCTAATTCATTTAGATAGGAGGACTTATACTATGCGTTCCTACCAAAAAGATACCCAAAAAAGTACTTTTTGACCATCAACAAGTAATCTAAATTTTGCTTATTTTGATGGAAAATTTAAGTGATGAGCCTAACAAAAACTTTATTTCTGTTAAATTCAAATTTGAAATTTATTTAACAAGGTTATCCTGCTACCTTTTTGAAGTTACTTTTTATTTCCTACTTTTTGAGTTTATTTAAATTAAAACTAAAATAAAAATCCAGAAGGCAGAAAATTTCCTTGGAAATTACTTTTTTGCTTGAAGTAAATTTTTTTATGTCAGGCAAAACNTAAACAAACTTAGACTGTTTCAAAGATCCTGATTATATGAACCATTTACCCTCACAATGTTTAAAAGTTTTGGTTGTGCTACCTATCAATAATTTACCTCCACAAACAAACAAATACCTTGTTACGGAGATGTCAAATTCCCTAACATACTATTAAATGCCATGATGCCTTTGCACTGATGCTGCTCATCCCTCTGGTGTGACATCCCCATGGGACAATGTTCACAAGTGTCTTTGACAGATGAATCAAGAGATAATATGGGACTCTTCTGGCAGTAGAACTCTGATTAACCAACTGGATGTATATATGCTCCCATCTCAGCAGCAAATAATTTTTACTTCTTTGCTTCTCTCACAGCATCTGTGACACTGCCTTCAGCAACCATTTCAATAGCCCAGCTACCTTATAATCAATTTGGAAATCAGCTGATGTTTTTTCCATGGAAAACTCCATCTATTTCACAATACAGCTGCATGTAAGTGGGATTGCTGAACAAACATAACAGAATGTGTCTGCAGGAAACCATCTCTTTGTCTGAATTGCATATAACATCCCAAATATTAGATAACAGAGGGAGCTGTTGCCCTACTACGTGGTTACAATGTAAATCACCTTATAAAAACAATAATGTGCAATCTACATTGTTTGAAGAAATACACCTTGTATTTATAGTACAGTATAATGGGATGTTCAGCCTTGAACTAAGAGGTACACTTGAAAATCTAAATCAGATGTAGAAGCTTTTCAATTTGGTCAGCATGCTTTAATTTTTCCCATTATTCTGAGTTAAACAAAAGGTCCAGATAATACAAATAAACCAAAAGCAGTAGGGTTTTTTTAATGTTCCCTTTAGCTTGAAGTTTCATAATAAAAATCCTTAAATTGTGATAAATATTTTATAACATTTTCTTCCAGACTGCCTTTAATTTGTATTTCCCTATCATTAAAATATTTTCATGGGAGGTTCTCAAAGAAATTTGGAAAAGTTAGAAGTGCATATTTACACTTCCAAAGAAGAAATTATTGTAGTTATATAGCTGTCGAGAGATCAAGCATTACACATTCCAAAACTATAGTGCTAAAATTTATATTAAAAGAAATAAGAAAGGGTGTTAAAATACTTAAGTTGACTCTAAACTAGTAAAACTATTTTGCAATGAAGCTAGAGAGGAAAAATTGAAATGAGTGTCTCCTGGAAAGGCCTGAAAAATATTTACATTTTAATGTAGCAAGGTATTTAATTTTTTTAAGATCACTTTTAATTTTGAAAATCTTCTGAAGGACATTTAAACTTTCTGACTGAAATTCTAAATCCACCAGAGCTCAGAACAAATCATATGACTGTTATGGAGCCAAGCTTTCACCTATCTCTGCTGTATTAACCTCCAATTTTTAAAGATGTTTTGGGGTTTCATTCACTTAAATCCCAGTTTACTTCTTTCAATTAATTTTCAGACTCTCTGAACATGGGGCTTACATGTTGCCACAGGACAGGTTCTCTGGATTTGGGAATATATTAAATATAGCCTATTTTCATCTGAAGTGACTTTTTCCCCAAATATTTTTTTGCTCATTCCTTCTGTTTCTTTCTGTGGAGTCAACTATGTAGCCAATAGGTCTCAATGCAAGAAGTTGCAGCTTCTACAAAAGCTCCTTCAAAAAAGATTTCACAATAAATTTTTGGATGAGGAACTGGAAGAAGGAAGTGGGCTAACTTACATATGAGTAACATTTTTAATCTCAAATGTTAGGCTTAACAATAGCCTAACATGTTAGGCTGAAATGATAAGCTGTTTCTTTGACTTTGTGAAATGACTCAGTTGCACAAAATTATATGTAACCTTGGCAAACTGATATCCTTGAAGTCTTTTTCTCCACCTTTTGTTTCAAGTTCTTAAACAAGATCCATTCAGTCTTCAATAAAAATTTGGTGGGAAAAATTATCATCTTTACATATTGAGTAACCAGACCAAATTCTAAATTTCAAGGGCAGTTTCAATCACTTTAACTGAGTTGCATTGTTGAGAAATATGTGCAATATTTTCTGTATTTCTCACCTACATCATTTCTAGCTGCAAACAGCTGTTGCATATATCATGAAGTCTGGTCTTTATATTTTCTACAACTTCTACCACTCCAGTAGCATCAGGATTTGCATCTGAGCATTTTCATTCAGGAGAGGCAATCCCTGCAGACAGTGTGTGATTCTTTTCAAGCAAAACATGACACGAAAAAATAAAATTACTTTGTGACAAGTTTTGCATACCAGGTAGATTAATTTGATGCAAGTTTGTGCAGCTTCTGTGTTATTCTGATTATTAAGGATTGCACAAGTTGATAGGTTTACTTGCCTCTCCTTCCTCACTGAACATTAAATCCTTGCTTTTGTTGTGTTTTCTGTTAGTTTTGGATATCTACTTAAACACCTGCCTCAGTATTTTGAATGAAATTCACAATATGCTTCTTTCAGACACTGGGACATTAGAAACGCAGCATTGAACCGAACATATCCTGTTATATTGTAAAAGGGAATTTAAAATGTCAGTTTACTCAGTCAGGTGAAAGTAATCCTATTCAGGGAAGCAATTAAAAGGGTTTACAGATATTAGTTGTCTCAGGTCAGGATGATTAGAGAAAGAATCCTATTTATTTAAATAAGTATGGGGCATTATTATTATCTGTACTGCCAGGGTTTAAGACTTTATTGTCACTTGAAAAACCAGCTTTAAAAATTACTCCTCTATGCCAAATTAAAAAAAAATCCTTGCTTGCATAGAAGTTACTTGGCCCTATGTAATCCCAGATTTCCTTGTATTTGTTCCTATCTTAACCTACTTTTCCCCTGTCCTTCTCATTTCTTCTTCTGCTTGAGTTCTCTTCAAATTCAAATGTGACTAAGGGACAAAGTTGACAACCTGCCTTTTGTAAAGCACCATCTCATAACTGAATGTGTTTCCTAGTAGTATTTTCAGCTCATTTCAGCTGTTATTTGGGCAAAGCTATAACGCTCAACTTGTGGCTGTTTGTGTGACAGTAAATGACAAAATTTTTTTTGAGAGGAGATAAATATAGATTGGAAGTATAATAAAAATCAAGAAATAGGTGACACAGGAACACTTCCTTTTCTTTAAGACAGTGCTGAACCTCTTACCTCTGAATAATTCTGGTTTTCACCTAACTAAAATATAAAGTTTTGTATTCCTTTTTTAGTTCAAAGGAATAAGATACAACAAAAAATTTGGTGAAAGCAAAGGTGCTTGTTGCTTTAATCTGAGGTACTAGTGCAAGTTAAAGTCTTGAAGGAGAGAAGAGTTTACTTTGACATGTTTACTCATGTGAAAGTTACAAGCTACCTTGTCTCGTCCTCACATTAGTTGAACTCTGTAGTGAAGCCATATAGTGCTTGCTGCAAGGCAAGCAGGGAGAAGGTAGGGACACAACAACTCATCACATTATACTTTATTCTGTAAGATATGGAAACGATGCAGACAATAGAAAGCCTGATGGAGGGAAATGAAGGACTTTTTAGGTTTGGCATTTTGAGATGCTGATGCTTCTGCAATTATGCTCAATTCATCCTACAGAGTCTGGCTTTTCCCATATTTAATAGCTTTGTGATTTTTTCTGTATTTTTGAGCTAAAATAAGTGATTCTAGCAAACTGACTAGCTGCTTTTCCAGCAGACTTTCTTCTAGGATCTGTGGCTTGCAAGGAAAATCAAGCATTATGTGCTTGTAAATTAAAGAATCACCAAGAATCTTCAGTTTAAATAGCTGACCTTGATGATTTCCAGCAACCCACATATTAATTGCTTTTGACCACAAACATCTTCAGTATTCATATATTTTTATTTATGTATTTGTTTGCCTAAAAATCAATTCCCATTAATCCAGTTGGGATCCCAGACGGCCTTTCCACTGGAAAAAAGATCCATAAGGAAATACCCATTGCAAGGTAGTATTTTGTATAACTCATGGTCACCATGCTTTGACAGAAAGGAACAGTCCAAGTATATCTACATAAATGGCAAATTTTCTGACCATCAGTTCTGACATTGCCAAGTAACTTTTCATTTTTTGATTAACACTACTTTATTGAAAATGCTTATCTTATTTATATTCAATTATCAACAGAGGCAGCTGTTTTAGGAAATAGTAAAAGGCAGAGAATAGAGGAATTTTCATTTTCCTAAACTCAACAAAGAGGGCAGGGAGGTCACAACATGCCTATTTCTTCCCATTCAGGGAAATTACTGCAACTATTTAAACCAAATTCCTAGTAGGCAGTAGACAAAAGAAATATTTGCTGAAGAGAGAGAAATATAAAGGGGAGAGGGAAACACTTTTTTAAAATGGTATTCAAGTATTATTTTTTCAAGACTCTTCTAAATAGTTTTCCTTCTGCCTTTTCTAGCCTAGTGAAAAAACAAGAAAGAAAAAAACCTGACCAAGCAGAGGAAACAAAACAAATTATTTTGCATTTTATATTTTTGCTTTATAAAATCTATGAAAATAAGTCCAAAGCTTAATATAAGCTTAAAAGAAAAATAATGATTTTGTCCCCTCCATTAAAGGGAGAGGAGGACAAAGAAATCTCATGGAATCTTCATCTTGTCATGCATTTTTGATCCAACTCCTCTGTAATCAGTAGCAGTCGTCTCTTGACTTCAGTGGAAGCTGAAGTATACCTTGGCTAGAAATCTAATTAAAGTCCCATTGTACCTGGACTTTGCCCTCCAGCATTTTCACTTTACTTCTTTTCAGCAGCAATGCCATTCTATTAAAATGATCTTAAAAGTAAGGGCTTGGTCAGCTATGCAGACAGAGTCATAAAAGAAGTGGTTGTTACTGCAGGAAGTTATTTAATGGGCAGCATGGCCCATCATGCAGTTTCAAAATCACCACTAAGAAAATTTTGTAAGAATTCAAAACTGAATATATGTATATTTGTATGTAATTAACTGGAAGGTGTTTTGGTAAAGACTTTCATTTGAGAAATCCTAATTCATCTGATGAGTCACTGTTTTTCATGGTTCATGGGGGTTTTTCCCTTGGTTTATTTGGCTTTTGGGACTTTTTTGCATTTATCTCTTGCTGCAATGACAACACCTGATATATCCATCCATTTCTAATCATCTTTTTTTCCCTCTAATGCCTTTATTTTCTTCTTCTGCCTCAAGCTTTTTCTTCCCCTGACCTCTCTCTTGGCAATTCTGTTTTCCTCTTTTTATAACCATCTCATTTCCGTTTACTCTTCCACCACTAAAATCAGTAAATACATAATATTTTTGCAGTTTCTCTTCTCACGTTCTTCTTTATCTGAAAGGTTGTCCTGAACTGTTCTTATCTACCCAGACTATTCTTATTTTCTGTTGACATCATCCTGAATGGCATCCAATTCCATCTGGATACCATAATTAATTCATAAATTTAATAATATTTCAGTTTTGTCTGTATAATACTTCTAAAACAATTCCTTTGGTGGCTGCCTGCATACCTGAAGTTCTGTCTAGGTATTGAAACACCATACCACCTACACTTGATAATTTATTTTTTCCTGGGATTTCTATAAAATCTGGCTGCAAAATTTATTTATATTCTCTGTTACTAAGGTCATAAATGCTTCCTTGTTTTCATGCTCGTCCTCAGATGTACCTTTCTATAACTTGCCCAAAACGGCATTGCTTTTAAGGGCATCAATCACAATTTTTCTCTCTTCTTACCATTCTTTATTTTCTACCAAAAATGTTACCTGGAACGTATGATAAGATAAAAAATCAACTCCCATTATTTTCTGGCTAAACAGTGAGATAAACAGCTTCAGTACTATTTATAATACTTATACTCTAACTTAAGTACGATGGGTTGCATCATTACTTGTCAAAACCCTCTTTTACTTTCACTTGTCAAAAATTTTTCCAGGAAATTTGACATTATTTAGATGGCTAATGTTTCAAAATTGCTGACTTACAGGGCATCACATATCCATAATTGCTCTCTTATTCTTCTCATACTTCTTGTTTTAAGATTGGAATGCAGCCTCTGTGGTACACAAGTTTTTAATTACTTTACACCAGTGCAGCTCTGCATCCTGTGATGCCAGTTCAGAGCTGTGACATTTAAGTACCAGAATCAATTATAAAGAGTCAACAGAAATGAAAGATCTTTTTTTTCTGCAGAAAAAAAATCCCCAGCATTATACTCACCAATAGCCTTGATGACTTTTATTATAGTCAACCTGTTGGGAAGTGAAAACGCTGGGGTTTTAGTTCCTAGAATAAGAACGAAAGAACAGCTCTAATGTATGAGACTACATTGTACAAATCCTATCACACTGTTGCAGTATGCATTTCTTTTAATCAGTGGGAACTTTCCCCACACTCCAGCTTTTTACTGCTTCACAGTTTTATCTTTTGAATTTTACGTGCCAGTGAGGATTTTTTTCAGGCACTTTCTTGGCTATCTTCAGAAGGACCAGTTGTCTCTGAAACCCCTAACCCCTACTAGCAGGTGAAACATTCTGATGTTACTGATACTGATACTCCCTTCAGCCCAAGAAATCTCCTTTCCTCTGTTTTAGTTATGGAAATGTCCTCTGTCACAAGAGAAGACTTCCAAACATCATACTAAAAGCCTGGCACTGATGAATATGGTAGTTTAATCTGTACTTGTCATTTGAACTAACATTATTCCTCTGTTAGGCGGTATCAACTTTCTCTGAATAGAGGAAAGCAAATTGTGGGTGGAATTTCAGTCATTGTTTTATTAATAAAACTACATATTTTCATGATTAACAAACCAAACGACTATTTCATACCTGAAGCTGTTAAGTGTTAAAGTAGGAGTTTGGAGAAAACTCTCTTCTATGGAACATCTTTGAACTATGGTGCTAAGTAGACACGATGAGTCAGTGAATTGCCAAATCTTGTTCAAATTACTTCAAAGAGCAGCCAAGTAAATCAAAATTAAAACAGGGAAGAATCTATGCTGGGGACAAATATATATAATTTATTTGAATATTGAGTTTATAGAGGAATAAATTAGTCTGCTTTAAGATCAAAAAGCTATTCCATTGGTAAGAAAGATGGGCAAGATAACCCTGTAACTTCTGTTCTTATTGCTGAAGCAAATGTCGAGTCTTACAAACTCTCGTTGATCTGAAAATATATAAGAGGGATATGTCACCTTTTGTGGAATCAATTGCCTTGGAAAACATTCAAAAAGTGTTTGGACTGCTCTGTGAGTTTTTTAAATCTCATTTTGAAAGGTCTGTAATTTGACCTGTCATTAAATTTCAGTCTGCCCACAATCACTGTGGTCAGGGGCATGAAATTTCAGAGAGAATCTGAAACCCAAATCAAGACTAAAATTAGATGGAAAATTGTTCTTATTTGACTACAGTTCTACCTAACAGCCAGATCTCATGTTAATACATAACATAAGGCTTGTTTTCTCCACCAGTGGAGAGCTTATGACTTTCATTACTTTCACGACATTTCAAACCACTAAAGTTAAGAACACTTATAAATATATATGTCCTCATGAAACACCCTTTCCAAGATAGAAAAATAAATATTTCTCATTTCCAATTCAAATGACCATAAAACCATAAAACATCTGTGTCAAGTCTAGTCTTATCTTTGAATGTTAATTCCATTCTCCAGAAGTTTGAAAGAAGTTCATAATAAAGACTTAGATATATTGACTCATTTTCTATAGTTGAAGTACTTTAAAAATGCCTACAAGATATTGCATTGTAATTCCTATTTGCAGGAAATTATATACTTGGGAGATCAAGACTAAGATTTTTCTGACTACACAGGTGACTGCAACTAATATATAGATACGTTTGGAAAAACACAAAAATATTCTCTATAACTATTCAAAAAATCCCATATTATATCTGAAAAAATAAGCAATATTCAAAATTGTTCAGAACAAGTCAAGCTAACTGCACCATAAAAATATTTGTGCTTGGAATGATAACATCTTCTGTTTTGCATATGCATCTTATCATACAGAAACAGAACTTGTTAAGTCCCAGAGTATGAGGGATTGATCCCAGCTAGCAACTAAGTACCCACCAGCCAGTTGTTCACTCCCCGCTCCCAGGATGGTGGGGAAGAGAATTGGAGGGGCAAATGCAAGAGAAAAAAAAAATGGATTAAAATAAAGGCAGTTTAATATGTGAATGAAAAAAAATCACTCAAAACCCAAAAGGTGATGCAAATGCAATTACAAACCATGTCTTAGCAGCAGTCTGATGGCAACTTTTCTCTGAATAATGGTTACTTTGGAAAGACTCAGCCTCAGTCCCAAGTTTTATTAATGAGCATGATGTTTTATGGTATGGTATATCCCTTTGGTCCATCTGGGTCCATTGTTCCAGCTGTTTCTCCTCCTAAACTCTTGCTGGTACACAGCCTACTTCCTGGGGTGGGGTGCAGAGTGGGAAACAGAGAAGGCCTTGATGCTGTCCAAGCAATGTCCAGCAATAATTAAAACAGGTATGTTATCAACATTTTTCTACTCACAAATCTAAAATACAGTACTGTAGAGGTGCTGAAGAAAGTTACTTCCATCCCAACCAGACCCAATACACAGATCCTCCATAACAGACAAACAAAAACCCCCAAATAAATAAAAAATTATAATTAATTGTTAAGAGATAAGGTTATTTTGTTTGTTTTCTTTTGCTTCTAAAATAGTGCTGTTCTTATTTTTATTAATTCAAGTCAGGAGGAAAGAAACTGTAAACATTTGGGAAACCTTAAAATATTTCCTAAATAAATGTGTCAGTACTCTCAAAGTAACCTCACCCTAATACAGTTATACAGACATTTCTCTGGAACTAATGGTTGCCCTAAAAGGAATATTAATCTTTCGGGTAAATGTTGTCAGTTTAGTCACTTAGATTTTCCTGTAAAGATAGTACAGAAAGCAGTTCTGAAACACAATTGACCTGTTCTGCCTTAACCATATGACAAATAATCTGGCCGCCTGGTGATCAGCTCTCTTTGGCTTCTGGATCACTCTTTAGGAGGTGAGGAGATATATCCTGTGTAGAATCACAACCAACTCTTTCAAAAGACGTGTCTATTCTCCTTAGAACCTGTGTCCCAGTATTGTTTGTCTGCTGAGAAATAGGCTGGCTGTGAAGCCAGGAAAATTATATTTCCTATGGCTGAATGCACCACCACTAAAACGAATGAAAATGACCATCTTAGGAGAGTACAGAGAAAATTGAAATAGAAGCGCTACTTTGGGACAGGAAGCACTGGTGCAGGGACAGCCTGGGGACTGCCTGACTGGCAGCAGCTCTGCAGGGAGGGATCTGGGGGCCTTGGCAAATGCAAACTGAGCAGAAGCCAACTGTGTGCCCTGGCAGCCTGGAGATATTCACAGGGACACAGACAGGGCAACAAAGGGAAAAATTATTACTCTCTGCTGGTCACTTGTTAGATCCCATCTGAATACTGCATCTAGTCTAAAGTATCAAGAAAAGCATAGTACAAAAGTTAAGTATTCTACATCCAATATTCAATATTTCTCTATTGGTCTATTAAACTTCTAATCTTCTATTTGAGAATTTTTGCATCTGATAACTTTTTTCCCAAGAAACATGGGAAAAATCTGAAAGATTTTCTGTCATATTAGCAAATGAAGATCTACAGTTCTTTACCTAAAGTTTAATGAAATAAACACTTTTTCTTGGCATGGAAAAAAATGCTCACGGTCATCAATGAAGAGAGTTCTAGGATCCTTTCACCACAAACCAGAAAAATATCAATAAAAATGACATTTATAGTGTACCAGAAACCCAGGATTTTGATCAGTTTTTGCAATACAAGTAGAGTCCTTTTGTCACCTCATTAAAAAAAAGTTGTGTTCAGATGTGTTTGTTATAAACAGCCAAAGCAGTTTCACTGAAAAGGAATGCATCATTCATTTATGCATGCCAATTTATAGAGGTGTTTGGAACATGGGTATCTTCATAACATCTTTCCATGTTCTACAGCTCAATGTCTGTGAATATTTTATAAAAATAGACAATAAAACTGTTATTTCCTATTGGCTAACTTTTAAACAGCACCCACTGCTGCTGTGGAATATGTTCTGTCACTACATGAACACATGGGAGAAAAGGCAGCCTCAATAATTTGGATTTCTCCAGGGTCTGTCATGGTTGTACAAGCATAAGTTCTTGCAGAAGGATAATTGGCTAATTTTATCTCCTGCTAATTTCTTTCTCCTTTTTTTGTTTCCATGGTAAGGTCAGGCAGGCTAGATATCCTTATTAGGAGCAGTTGCCTGTTGCTTATCGACAGCAGTGTGCATCCATTCTGTCTCCCATTTCCACCCCAATCATTTGTTCCTTCCTGCAGACTAAAATTCCTTTTCTTTGTGGCCTGCATTTACAGAAAAAAGAATGAGAACACTTTCCACTGTTTGTCTCATTATTATTTCACTTGTGTCTGAATAAGTAACAGACTGGGCAACCTTCATTCCTCCTTTCTTGATTCAGAGATGTCTTTTGAGATAGGCTTGTATGAAGATATTAACTGGTTGATAATTTTTTTAAGATAAAGAGTGTTTCATTAAAAAATGTCATTTGTGAAACTCTGTTCTCTCTGCAGAACAAAAACCTTTGAAATTAAAAGGACAGACCAAAATATTCTCCTGATTACTTCAAGGCTCCGGGGAGTTGCCTGGCGTATTTCATAACCCAAAGAGCCCATTTTTTTATTATGTTTGCAGACTCACAATGCTCTTCCAAGGCTCATTTCATCACCTTGCAGAACTGTTACACCTGTCTTTGTTATCCAAGTAGCACTGTAATGAAACTTATATTTAAAAGATCTCAACATTAATTGAGTTCTGAATTTTGATAATCTTCAGTACGACACTAAACTTGATATGCCTGGCTTTGTGCCAGGTGTTCTGAAAATAGTACTGAAGTAGATTTTTAAGGACTAGACATTTAAAATAAGAGGGTTTTACAGGTGTCCAGTTTATTTTTATCCTTTTTCACACTTGTAAAGCTATTTATTCTCTTCAGCACAGTAGAAGGTAGTTTCATTCATTGTTCTCCCAAAGAAAGCCTATGAATTCATTAATGCCATGTTCATATTTTTAACTTTCTGTTGGAAAATTAATTACTTTTTATATGTATAAATCTATATAATTTATGTCTTATCACCCAATTAATAACTCAACTCAAGCAAGTGGCATCTCATAATTATTTAATCTCATATTAATAATTGCCTTACTTTTGTGGGGGCTTTTATTTTATTCCAGTAAATGTCAGAATTCCAAGAGAATTTCTTTATAATATACTCTTAGTGTCTTCACATTATAGAACTATTTAAATTTATTTAAAATACAATTTCTGGCAGATGTTTCTTAATCTCAACAGCTGTGACAAACCTTCCTTGACTCACCAAAAATTTTTGAAATAAAACTAACACTCACTATCCACCAGTTCATGTATTAACTCTAATATAGAGTAGACAAGAAATTGCATGTTTTAGTGATAAGAAAACTAAGGCACTGGTTACTTGTGGTCATTTAAAGTCTGGCAATTCTTTTTAGGAGAGTGTTCAGGTAGGTTAACATTGGCAAATTCCAAACTTATTTGTAGATTCCAAGCTACATTTTGTTTCTGCTGGTATTTCAGTGTGTAAAATGGAAGTTATTGTTTTGTTTTTTTTTATATACCTTCAGGCTCAATACTTTGTTCAACATGTTGGAGTGGTGAGTGACACCCACAAATAGACAGACAAGAGGCAGTCAGCCTGTGACTGTGCTTCACTCAGCAGGTAATTAACTTGGAAAAGTCTTCTGTCACAATTTGCCTTTCTAGGAAGAAAGGGGACTGGAAAATATGAAAAACTGCATCAGGGTGGAAGTACTGTAGCTAATAGCTGTTCAGAAATCTTTAGCTGAGATTATGACATAAATTACCATCACCGCTTCCAGTGGTTTTGTAGTGTACTTTTGTGATTTTAGTTTTGTAATGTACTTTTGTGATTTTAGTTAGTTAATATGACTTCTTAACTTCCTAATGACCCAGCTGTGGTGTATAATATTTAGTCCCCACATTTAAATCTTTAAAAGGCACCTACAACAATTAAAGTTTCTCTGTTTTCAGTTACTCAGAAAATTAAACTTTGTTATTGTTTCTTGAAGCCAGTCTGGTTTTGTTACAAATTTCTCTCTGTTCTGCCAAGCCAGAATCTGGGATGTTAATTTTTTTTCCATCCTTTTTGTTTTGCCTTAAGCTTCTTCTATATCTCACAGCAGAGCTAAAAGAGGAGGAGACATTATGCACGGGTTTGTCATACCAAAGAACAATGGGAGTTGTTTTGAATTTTAGTCTTTTTTCCCCCTTAGACCATCTGACTCCATATAAATTATCCGCAGCAGTGATAGGAATAGATTTGGTATCATTTTTGGTATAAAGTGAGCAAATGGAGGTCAGAGAATAACAGATATCCATGGAGTCACATAAAGAATGTGTTTACTTTTTACTAGGCTGTGTATATCTTTCCATATTATTTATTAACACCACTTTATAAAGTTTCTTGCTGCTTACTCTTTGGATTCCTTTTGACCCAAACATTAATCTCTGTAATAACATGAGCTATTTACAATAATCTCTGTCATAAACTAGGGTATATTTAGAATTTCTTACTGTAATGAAATTATAGATTTCTATTGCTCTTTGAACCACTAAAACACTGTCCTACAAAGTACTGATCATCCTCTCTTCCCATTACAATGAACAGAGTAATAAATGATGCCTTCCTGGCTTTGAAACCTGACATGTCAACTTGGGGAAGTGTAACTGTTCCCGCACATCCCCCAGATGCCCAATCCCACCTCAGTGATATCCTTTGCCAATTTTTCTACTACAGTTTCAGTAGTATTTAATTCACCAGCATTTTGAAAATTCAAGTTTGGGGTGCTAAAATGGAAATGCATAACAAAATTAAATAAGTATGTACTCTGAAACCATTCGTTAATTCTCATGTACAGTTCAAAAAAATTCTTCAGTCCATCCTTCATCTTAAGTGACCAGGATATGCAGAGGGCAGTAGTGAAATCCTTAACAAAGGGTCTTGGGGGCTGAACTAGATTTAGGTTTTTGGTCATTATTTCATACCTGTTGTGCAGAGGCATCAAAGAGGTTTTTTTCTATAATGAGATTGGTTTAGGAAGAAAATATAAGTAATATGTACAATGGCATGCCTAAAAACTCCAGCACGTATGTCCATGCATTCATGTTCATGAAAATGTGAGAGTCTTCTTTTTAAAAATGCTTCCATGTGTTTTTAATGTTGTTACTGAGAGTTAATATATATAAAATATAATAATTTGCTTCCAGTCCAGACTTCTTATAAGAAAGAAAACGTCCTGGATTGCTTTTGTTAAAAATATCTAAAATCTCACTGAATAGTTGCTGTTACAAAACTCCTTTGATTTTACACTTTTCCTTTCACAGTGTGTGGCTCTGTACTCTATTTCACAGGGCAATGCTCTGTTGAAAGCTGTCACTCTAAGAAGCAGTGTGATAGTTGTCAGTGATATCCAAAGAAGACTGAATTATATATACATATCTTTTTTTTTTTTTTTTTTTTGCA
>VWZQ01003832.1:604625-618743 GCA_013397015.1 Myiagra hebetior | reverse complement strand
TAGTGTGTCCTTAACACATTGACTTTCCTGGCTGTGGGAGCTCAGTAAAGAGAGAATCAGCATAAGGTGAAGCATATCTCCTGCTGGGTGGCCAAACTGCATGAAATCTCATGCTTCATTAATGGTGCTTCTCATACCAGCTGGTCAATGGATCATGAAAATGAATCAGAAGTATAATGGGGATTTTTTTCCAGTTGTAGCAGTCATAAACAATTATGAACTCCTGGCTCCTACTCCTGCAATACATAATGGTTTCATTGTTTTTGCCTTATCCATAAGAGAAACATGATATAATATTTTGAGTTGAGGGAGTGAGGAAAGTACTAGCAATCTGTTAATCAACAGGTTCCTTATTTTGGTTAGATACTTACCCTATCTGCGCTTCATTTTCTCATGTAGACATGACATTCTATATAATAATACAGAAATAAATTGCTCCAGCCATACCCCACCACCAAGCTTTCACCTCTCCCAAAACTTAAGGCAATGATTTGTGGCGTTTCTCTTTCTGATTTGCTCATTTAAAAGAAAGTAAAAGAGGCCTTAGAGGAGACAAGGTTTTAAAGGTGAATACTGAACCTCCTTAAAATCTGATTTTTTCAATTATTTTCAGGTATATGGATATAGGGAAATAAAATCTTAAGAAAAATGCAAGATATTAATATAAACACAGAAGAATATAGTACTTCCAAATATATCTTTAATTTCTATCTTTCCTGGTCTTTTGCTAGATGTTCTTCTCAAGCAAGAGAAGTATGCCTGTGCCAGTATCAGTCCATAGTTAAGTATGTTGCCTTCCTGTATTGTCCTTTTCCTAACAGGCCAAAATTTTGGATCAGATTGTCTCCACCAGAAGAGAATCATCAGAGAAAGAATGCAGCTTTTCTTTGTAGCATCAGCTTCTTTTCTTCTATAACTAGTCAACGCAGCTATACATATATATATGAGCCTTCTCCTTTTGTTGTCTCAATTGCCCAGCTGCAGGAATTACACTCTGTTTTTACTTTCTGATGGCACAACCTGGGCTTTCAGAGAGCAGGAAATTATATGAAATTAAGGCTTTCACCATAGCAGTGAGTATGTGTTTAGTCCAATACAGTGTGTGAAGCACTGACTGGTAAAGAGCTGGGAGCTGGACTATACCTGGCCATGTGTGCTGGCCTATGAGGAGTTTGCTCTGTGATTAACTATCATTTGAATTTGGTGTTCATGCAGAGCAGTGGGAAAGAAAATCAGTTCTAACAGTCATGGAATTGAGACATTAATGAAAAGTTTTGCCATGTTTGGACAGAGAAGAGGTTATTTTTATTTTCTGGAAAAAGGAGAGGAATCAACTAATTATGTTTTTAACATTAGCCTATTGATTTTGTCTTTTTTTCTTTTTCCTGAGTCTTCCTTCAGAGCTTCTTTCTGGTGATCACACTTCAGTCCTACTTAATCCTCTACGCTCTGGTGAATTCAATTTCTGGAGTAGGATTTGGAGTTTCAGATATTACAAGGTTCCCTTGTCTGAAATCAGCAAAGGAAATGTCTGCCACAAAAGAAGGAATAGCTTTTAAGCACTTTTCCTTTTCTTAACTTCAGCTATGTATATCTAAAGATTATAAACACTGCATAATCTATGCTATTGTTCTTTTCTTCCCTCCTCTGCTTCCTTAGCTCTAAAAGAAAGGTTATATCCTGTCTACTGAGATTATATGTTTATTAGTCTACATTGTATTTGGATTAACATAGATGAGGTTATTTTCCCTTTGGTTAGAAGAGATGTGCAGCCTGCTGTTTGTTTTGATTCATCCTTTTCCTCTGTTCACTGCAAAGGTCTGAATCTTATCATTTACCTTCCATACTAATGTAGCAGCTTTTCAGCCTAGTGATCAAATACTTGACTGAATGCAGCATATTCCTGTCTGTGTCTTACATGAAATATAAAAGGCTGCATAACTACAGGCCAAGCATATCTTTCATGCTGTTAATTCTTATCAGCAACTACAGATCTTTATAAGACTGAGTTCTGCGCTCGGAATCACATACGGAAAATGAAAGCACCGGTTAATGTACTTTTCTGTTTTTACTGTGAATGAAGAAAATAATAGCCAATATACTTCAAAGATTCACATTGTCAAAGATCAGCAGAAATTTTTATGTCCAGCTGATAAGGAACAGAAAATCTACCTTTTAACTTTGAAATTAACTTGGAGACCTACATCTTCTCTCTGCTCTTTTGTTACTACATTATAAAAAAGAAGCAGTCAAAGAAGAAATCTTTGTAATGAAATAACTCCAGTAATTTCTTTAGCCAGAAGTAATATTTTCAAACACATTGAAATGATTTAGGAATTATATCAACTTTCGCTCACTGATCTAAGGTTAAGGGAAGTTTTAAAATGTGGTTTAGATATCCATGAGACTATGAAATTTCCAGAGGCTCAAGGGATTATATCTTATGAATCTCAATATTCAAATCATACTTTGGAATGTTTATAAAGAATTTACCTTTTTATTTTCTTCTAGTATACTTAAATTATATTTAGAATATTGCTCTATATTGTTCATTATTTCTGAGAACTGTGTTGGGGGATTTTTGTACATTTCTTATCAAATGAAATGGAAAACTTGGTTTTAGTTTGTTTTCATGAGTCTGTCTCCTCGTTGAAAAGAGCATTAGTAGAAAAATATTACAGGTATTTTACAATTTAAATAGCTGCAATTTTTAGAATACTGGGAGCATGAGAAAGTAAATTCTGACTGTTATGACACTTCACTGTCAATATCTTGTAGTTCTGTAAGACCAATGCTTAATTTAAAAATTATTTTAAAACTGGTTTTGAATACTGAATCAATTATACTGTGATAGTCATCTAAGAAACATTTTTTTCCAAATATGGCACTCCCAGACTACAATGTTCTAAGGATAGTTCTGACAGTGTTACTTCTAGTTCCAAAGAAGTTGACTATTTTCACAGTATTATTGTTATGTGCTGTGACTCTCTTACCGCTACTGCCATTCAGTGTGAAGGACATCCCATGGGACTAATTATTGCCATGTTTATTAAAAAATGACCTTAACAAACAGTAGACTTTAAATACTGATTCTTTACTGCATCTCAGAAAATGAGTTTTATTATAAGGGTTGTTCTTGGTGCTTTCTTGCGTCAGTTGATCCTTGCTGAGTTGTTTCAAAGCAAAATGGTGATTTTAAACTTTCAAAAATTTATCTTCCTTTCTTTTCAAAATGTCTTAATCACTAATTTTAATCACTTTGTAAATCAACTTTTTATGCTGATAATTTAGTGAATAAAACCATAAGTATTTTCATCTTATTCTGAACTGGTGAGAATTAGCCTAGCTCCCTTTGCTTCCATAGAGCTAGACCAGTTAAAAAATAATTTACATTTCAGACTATCTTCAATTTGGAAAAGTCTAAAAGAATACATTTAACCATTTTGTTGAATTGGAACAAACTATTGAATCATCATATAATTTTTTCAAACAGGACAAGTAGAAGGTGTTGAATTAAGTACATTCATGAATAACAAGGTGACAACTCTACACAGATTGTCTGTGGATGGAGCATTTGATGCAGCTTTGTCATCTCTGAGCAATTATGAAATACAGTTGCAATCCCCATAAAATAACAGAACATTCTCAGACCGGAATAATGAGCCTATAGTTGAAAGTATAGCCCAAATGTAGACATTTACACAATAGCTGGACAAGAATTATGGGCAATGAAAAGCATGCCATAATGTTATAGTTCCTCCAGAGACACGAGCAGCAAACCCAAGATAATGCTACACCAGTAAAATATGATTGTGAAAAAAATGTTAACAATATTAAAAAAAATAGTAGCTAACAGTAAATATTAATAATTGTAACTATGTGATACACAGCCTAAGAAAACCCATACCTTGCCTGGAACTGGTTCAGACAGGGTTTTTTCACCTAAAGTTTCTGTAAACACCATTGAAGTAGGAAATAATCCTACATATATGTGGAACATTTTAGCCAAAGTTGGCCCATGCAGTGCAACATGCTCTAAAGTGCTCTAGACCATAGAGCAAATTGAACATAGCATTCAACAGAGAGCATGACACAATATAATGATTATCTTGTCTGACTGCCTTTTTTACAAGCATCTCCCACTTTTTATATTATTAATTGGACTCATCTAAGTAAGAATAATTAACACCACATATTTCATCTTACTTCATGGGTGACATTTATACCTGCCCTGTTAAAAATTGCTTTTGTGGGTTTTTACATTATAGTTTTGCTTTCTTCTTTATTGTTTTGGTTTTATTTTTTGGCATTCATATTTTAGACAAGACAGACACTAATAAAATAATTCTATTATTTATCTCTGTCATTGGCATAATAGTGACTTTAATAAAAACAAGGATAAAAACTTGGACACTGGTAATTACTCCAATCACATTTTCCACACAACGAAATACAATTCAATGCATCTTTATACTTTGTCCTTCATGTATTCACATCACAGTGAGAAATACACAGAGCTGTCACTAAGCATAAGTCAAGCTGAACGAATGGGGTTTTAATTCTGACTGGAAAATACAGCCAATCCACTGTTCATGATCTCATGTGGAAGGGCATTGCAAAGGCATGCAGTAGCTGAACTAGAGGAATCAACCTGGTTGGGAGGAAGAGATTTGAAGACGAAGAAACAGTATGATGAGAATAGGCTGCATAAGTCTGCAGTACAGTGAATATAAATTTATATGACCAAAAATAGGACAAAAAAGTTTCCAAGGCCAAGCTAGTGAAACAGCATAAATATCCAAGACAAAATTTTGGGATGTTTAGGAAAACCTGGAGAGTAGCTGATTTCATTAATTAACATCTGGAAGCTAAATAAGGACAAGTGGATCAAAATGTCAAAGGCGCTTGTAGCTTTGTGACAAATGATAAAAAATTACTGATGTTAGAAGAGTAAAAAAAAAATTGATCAATTTATAATTTATTATTTGGTGCATCCAGATCTTAGTTTTATTCATACCTGCTATTGATATCATATAAATAGAATAGAATTTCTTTGCAATTGTCAAATATACATTTTCTATACAACTTCCCAACGTGTAAGGTAATAGAGAATTTGAAAAAAAATCACTGCTGTGTTCCTTTTATGTGCTTTATTTTTCTGCAGGATTGCAGGATTCTAGCACAGGCAGTAGTCTGTAGCTTCATTTTGAATCACCTACTTTACATAATGCTTTTGTACAATGAATTAAATTCTGGTCCCATTGAAATTAATGACAAAATGGACCTTGATTTCTGAGTGATACAGATTTTACCAATTATATTCTCAACAGTACACATACATCTGCGTAAATTTAATTCTCTCATTAGCAATGGATGAACCACAACAGGTTCACTGATACGCTTCAGATAAACATCACAAAAATTTGGCTGCCTATCCAACTATCCATACTAATTGGCAAATATGTAGGAAATCTCTAGAGAATTGACTCTCTCAGGAAATTTCTAGCAATTACTACATCTGTTCAAGAGAGGAGCTATCAGGATTTTGGCAGTTGCATGAAGTATTTTTCAGAATCTAAAAGAACGGATGCCATACAAATATTTGATTTAGAAAGAAAATATTGTGAACACATTTTAAAGGAAAAAAAACTAGTCTTTGTATTTATCATTTAGATAGTCAGATATTTACAATGCCTTTTCATGTGTCTGAACTGTTTTCTATCCTAAAAAGTTCTGGGAGAAGGATTTATTTCAAAGTCATAAACATTATATTTTTTCCATGAATTCAACATTTTCTTTCTTTTTTTCCCCGTCTTGGGGTGACTTTATGATGCTGTATCCCCTAACACCTGTTCTATGCCAGACATGAATCCTGTGCCTTTCTGTGTCTTCAAAAAAGCCTTGAGAGAGAGAGTGGGGGGAAGGCAGCGGAATTCCTTCAGTGGTTGTGTTCAAAACACAGATAACTTGCTCACTTCTCCTTAGCCCTCAGCTCTCTGCAGCTGGGAAAAGAATTACATTCTCTCACTTTTTAGCTAGCTTCTTGTTCATTAGCTGAAGCAAGGGTCTTCCTGGAACTTTGGCTTTTTCTCTTCTGGACTGTTCAGCAACACCAGAACATCACTGGGAGACCTCACAGCCTGGCCTGGGGTGGGCTCCAAGCCGCACCCCAGCCCCGGAGAGAGCAGCCGTCACCTACAAAGAACTCTGAAACTACCCAGGTTTTCTTCACAGCAAGAGGGTTTATTATTTAACACTATTCTTTTTTCNCACCTGTTCTATGCCAGACATGAATCCTGTGCCTTTCTGTGTCTTCAAAAAAGCCTTGAGAGAGAGAGTGGGGGGAAGGCAGCGGAATTCCTTCAGTGGTTGTGTTCAAAACACAGATAACTTGCTCACTTCTCCTTAGCCCTCAGCTCTCTGCAGCTGGGAAAAGAATTACATTCTCTCACTTTTTAGCTAGCTTCTTGTTCATTAGCTGAAGCAAGGGTCTTCCTGGAACTTTGGCTTTTTCTCTTCTGGACTGTTCAGCAACACCAGAACATCACTGGGAGACCTCACAGCCTGGCCTGGGGTGGGCTCCAAGCCGCACCCCAGCCCCGGAGAGAGCAGCCGTCACCTACAAAGAACTCTGAAACTACCCAGGTTTTCTTCACAGCAAGAGGTTTTATTATTTAACACTATTCTTTTTTCTTTGTGCGCGTGTGCTCCCAGCTTGTTAAATAAATAACGTTTTTTCACTTTCCTCTGAGGAATATTTTTTTCCCCCTGGTGGGGGAGGGGCAGTTGAAACCTGCTTTCTATCAGAGGACATATCCTCCAATTTGTCTCACACTGGGACATTCCCCAAGATTATTCAAAAACTATATATTCAAATCCTCATATCATATTCTATAAGAAACAAATCATCCTTTTTATCAAAGAGATTTTCATGCTGTTTTACTGCAGGAAATGACCCAGAAGATGGTGAATATCTACAGCCTAAAACTCATAATGCAACCTTTTTTTGGACAGTTTGGAGGATGCTTATCTAGAACTACAGTCTGCAAAGAAATATGCATAACTTCCAATGTTATAGCCTCCTACAGACAATGTGTGCATCTAATCCCCCCAAAACCAATGAATTTAAATGTGATTTCTCTCATATAGGTAAAGATGGCCAACACAAGAATAAATTGTTTGGAATATTTTGTGATCCCTGTCAGTGGTAGATTGAGACCTGGCTGGACAAGCTTCTGTCAGGAAGTTACATAATCCACAGCAATCCTGTTTGGTGGCAGAGAGATGACTAGATATTTTCTAGATCTTAAGTTATCCTATTAACAAAATCAGTAATAAGCTTGCATGAAATCCCTGATCAAATCTCAGACAATCAGTTCCGACAATAACTCTCACTTCACTTCAAATGGAGGCCACTCAGTATTTCAGAGATTATGGTTCTGCCTCAAAATTTCCCTTCACATATGATTAAGGAGCATCAACAGTAACTCTTAAGAGTGGTCAGATACTGACATAGTAGAGATAAGTACCTGATTATAATATTTTCTTTAGAAATTTAGATTTATACACTGCCCAGTTCATTTCACTGTATTAGCTTCCACTTAATGCAACAAAGTACCATATCTACTGCTTTAAACATCCATCTAATTTTTTAAGTACTGTCAATAAAAATGTCTGAAAAAATACATCTTCTGCATGTTAAGCCAACCACATAAAATCTTACAGGCAAGTCAGAAAAATGCAACAAATAGTATTGACACAACAAAGAAAAGAAATACTGAGCTTCTTCTGTCCTCCAGCTCCCTGGCATGAACATCAATGCACACAGACATGGCCAACAAACAGGAGGAGCTGGAAGACATTGGACAGCAAGAAAACTACCACACAGCTGCCATCATGGACACATGGTGGAATGACTCTCACAATTGGAATGCTGCAATGGATGGCTATAAACTCTTCAGAGGGCATCTGCAAGGAAGGACAGGCAGTGGGGTAGCCCTGCATTTAATGGAGAAGTTTGGGTGTCTAGAGCTTAATGATGATGATGAAAGTCAAGTGTTTAGGGGTAAGAATCAGGGGGAAGGCCAACAAGGCAGACATCCTAGTGGGAGTGTGTTATATACCTCCCAACCAAGATAAAGAGACAGAAGAAATATTCTATAAGCAGCTGGGAGAAGTCTCATGACCTCCAGCCCTTGTTCTCATGGGGGACTTCCAGTTACCAGATGTCTGCTTGAAATACAACACAGCAGAGTGTAGGAGGTTCCTAGAGTAGGAATCTGGGAGTGTGTAGAAAATAACTTCCTGACACAGCTGGTGAGCTAACAAGCTAGGGAAGGTGTGCCCACCAGACCTGTTCGTGAATGGAGATGGACTGGTGATTGATATGATGGTTGGATGCTGTCCTGATAGTTTTTGATTCCTGGAGAAGTAAGGAGGGAAGTCAGAAGAATTCCTACCCTGGACTTCCAGAGTGACAAAAAAAGACTGGGGTACTTAATGATTTCTTTTTCTCAGACTTTAATATCAAGACCAGTTGTTCTTGGGGTACTCTGCCCCCTGAGCTGGAAGACAGGCACAGGGAGCAGAACAAAGCCCTGTTAATCCAAGGGGAAATGGTAAGTGACCTGCCATGCCACTTAGCTGTGCACAAGTCTATGGCACCAGATGCGAACTAAAAGTACATTTGTAAGTACTTTTTTTCCTTAACATAATAATAAAAAGTTGAAATCTGTCTAATTTAAATTAAAACTGATCAAAACATGCTTTGCTATCATTTATTCAGAAGCTATGTTAAGATATATTTGAATTAGTAAATTGTAGCAATTTGTAAAACAGTTTTCAGATTACCTCTGAAATTCATGAGATACTGGTGGTTTTTCTGAGTGATATTACTTAAAGCACCGACAGGCACAAGTATCCCACCTCTAATATCCTGCAATTAGCTGCTGTCTGTGGTTTATAGTTTTCTTCCTGATCTCTTGTCTCTTGTCTGAAGTTTGGGTACTGAGAGATTTAGTTGGAAAAAAACTGTCTTGACAAACCGTGTGTTCAGAGTTCAGAGGTGATTAATCATTCATTGATATAAATAAAAATATGTTCCATTTTCTTCTATTTGATGAAATATGTTTGGTCAAACAGTTCATCAGGCACTAGATTCTGTACAAGTGCTTACTCCCCTTCCTCCAGGCTAAGTTGTGTTATTTTACAGTCAGTGCACGATTTTGCTTTTGTGTTCTAGTGTTTTTATACTTTCATTACTTTCATACTGTGATGGTATGAAAACAGGACTTCAAGGAAAAACTGCCATTTTCCAACATGTAGGTCAATGGAATCATGAGAACTGGCCTGCTTACACTGATTCTAATGGTTCACCCTTTTTAACATAGTGTTGATGCTTTAAATTTCTATCTCGATCTTCCAGTAATTGTTCAGTCAGTGCATTTATCGGACTGGAATTAGGAACAAGAGCTTTGGCAACAGACCTTAGAAAGGGTGACAACACATCTTCGCAAGAATCAAAAGTTATGCTGGATGAGATATCTTACTGTCCTGCTTCATGTCCCTGGTTGTATTAATCTTCTTCTTGATCTGGATGTATTCATCATCCAGATCACAGGTCAAATTCTTACCTCCTGGGATTTATCTCCCAGATAGCCTTTTTGAGTATCCCTGTCTTGGGTCTGCAAGCCTTACAGCAGTGGGATATCAGACAATCATTGGAACATAGAATTCCCACTATTCCACTTTTTGTAGTGTTGTTGAAGAACCACAAAGGAATTCTGGCAGCTAACACTTCTACTGAAAGTCTCCAAAGTGAACAGACCTCTTTTACCTGAGGTGAATACATTGCTATTTAAAGGAAAAGCTTTCTAAGGGATGAAAACAAGTACCATAATAGGTGCTGCTTAGTTTAAAAACACAATTACATCCTTGCCATAATTCAGCTCCTGGTTGCTACCTCCCACCTTATGGAACATTTCTGACTGTTCTCATTTGGAACAGAAGAATGAGAAGTCAGATCCCTGTAGATCCAGGCTTTTGACCTGGCCATGGCCATATGGACGACTGAACTAGTCCGTGAAACAGTCACTTTGTTCCTCACTACCTGCATTGGGGAAATTTGCCTTAGGAGGTGCGTTCTAGCTGAACATTATTTCCAGTGGTATCAGACATTCAGAAATCCCTGCAAAGCTCACTGCAATTAGTTACAAGTTAAAAGCAGCCAGTTTCTCACAGATTTAATGGCAAAAGCTACTCTTAAATCCAGCTAGCTCCAAATCAAACAAATTCTAGGCAGACCTGAATGGGTGTTTCTACTTTCAATTTTTTAAAAATATATATGTTCTGTGAAACTCTGGAAAACTGAAATGCTTTTTGTTTCCCCCCCAGTATCTATAATTTCTTGTTTTCTCATTTCCCCTGCAGATGCCTGGTTTAGATATATTCATATTTATGTGAATTGGGAAAGCTTAAGAAAATAATTTAGCACCAAATCCTCCACTGGTATGAATTAATAATTTACAGAAGTAGGAGTTACATTTATTGACGTGTTATGAATCCAGAGTGATATTTGGAAGGGAACGCTCCCCTTATGCTTATTATCTCAACAAGTTGAGTAAATTTTTCCTTTGATACCACATGAGCAATATTTGGTGGATTGGAAATTCTATGCGCTGTATTGCCACCTAAAGCTTAAGGCTATGATATTCAACATTGAGCCTTTGCTTGTTTATAGTTCAACAGAAAGAATAACACAGACACCAAGCCTATTCCCACTGGTCATTTGTCTCTCCAGCTTTAGGGGAATAAGCTAAAAACTGGATGACTTGATTTGGCAGTGACAACTAATGTGAGCTGCTGTAGGAACACAGCTTTGAGTCTGTTATAAGATGGACACAAATTAGGAGATGGCTGCTACCACTATAGCTCTGCATCCAACTGTGTCTGTGCTGGAGGAGTCATCAAGAAAATTTCTGCTGTGTTGGCTAGTGAGAAAAGCTGGATATCAGTAAATCAAACATTTAGTTGACAAGCTCAATGGCTGCGCACAAGTCAGTGAGTATTTTCCTTATGTTTGCCTTACCTACTGTGTCTAATTAGATTGAAAATGGTTTTGTTGTAGGACCTGGTGCTTCCTCTACATTTTAACACCTTATAAATTATATACATATATTTAAGATGCTTATATTCTCAATAATGATAACAACAAAAAAGACATCTCAATGTATTTTGATGGAAATAACAGGACACATAAACCTCTAAGCACAAAAATGGGAGCTGAAACGAATATGTATTCTAATTAAAGTATTATTGATTCACTGGTGGTTGTCTTTTTGGTGGCATGACCTACTTTTCCTGAATTGCAGGGCTGTAATATGTACAGCTGAAATATCTGTACCCAGACAGAAGGAGTTGCTCCATTAATTCTGAATGGCTTTTTTTCATAAGGTATTAAATTCCTCCCATATTAGTGTAGAGTTTGTGTGTATGCACTTCAGAGGGAAGCCAGGTTTAACAAGGAAATATTTTGCAAAATATTGCAGACTTTCACAATATTGGTGAAATTTATGAAGCAGTTCTACTAGCAAAGTAGCCACTCTGTTCTAATTTGTCTTACCATTTTTATCACAGCTGTTCAAAATTATGAAACTATCATAAACTTGAGGAAACAGAGTCATAATTAGATGTATCTGATACATATTATTGCATTGATATCAAATCTTTCTGCAGTTAGATGATAATAAATGGAGAACATTCAGGAGGAAAACATGAAATAACTAAAAATTCTGAAAGCCAGTACTGGTAACGCCAAGCATGTGTACATAATAACTAGGAAATTTTATAAGTATCAATCATAATTCTGCACATTGAAGGACAGTTTGAAAAATATATCTCTTAAAAAACATTGGATATTGACTAATTTTAGAAGGCTGATTTTGCTCAAATTATGTAGAAAGGAACAAGATATTACACCAGGGTTTCCAATTTTTGTGTTTGATGTTAATAATAAATAGATACATAGATTAATAGTAGTAATGAGAAAGTGTATTGGGGGTTTTGAGGAGCTAGTGACCTGGAACATTCCACATCCACTCTACAGACTTGTACTCCGGCCTGGAGCAGACCCTATCTGTGCAGCACAAGGAGCCGCTGCAGGACAATCTCCTGGAAGCCACACAGCAACCTGCATTGATAGGTGGTATGAGATAAGAGCCCAGCCTATCAGGAAAAGATAGATGTTTTTCTTATACGGGATAAAAGACACCATGGTATGGAAAGGAAATTTAATCTTACCATAGGCAGGATCCGAGCAGTGCACAATAGGAAGATCCGTCCAGGCTCTCTCTGATGCGTGATGCAGTGTGAATTCAGGATGCCCAGAATCTGAAGGGAAGTAATATTTACTCACTATTTATATTTCTGGAATCATTTTCTCTTTCTTAAACAGCTGCCTTATTACACTATTTGCTTCTGTTTTTTTCTTATTGAGATCCAGATAGAATGTGCAAAACTCCCTCCATCCCTAATACTGAACACACAGCATGACCTAAGGCAGCATCAGTGAACATTGTTGATTTTTTGACTGTAACTCTTGCCATCAGAGGCTTGCTAGTTCTTCATATTAAAAATATAAGAGAGAAAGAAAGAGAGAAAGAAAGAGAGAGAGAAAGAGAGAGAGAAAGAAAGAGAGAAAGAAGGAGAGAGCGAAAGAGAGAGCGAAAGAGAGAGAGAGAGAGAAAGAGAGAGAAAGAGAGAAAGAGAGAAAGAGAGAAAGAGAGAAAGAGAGAAAGAAAGAGAGAAAGAAAGAAAGAAAAAAAGAAAGAAAGAAAGAAAGAAAGAGAGAAAGAGAGAAAGAGAGAAAGAGAGAAAGAGAGAAAGAGAGAAAGAAAGAAAGAAAGAAAGAAAGAAAGAAAGAAAGAAAGAAAGAAAGAAAGAAAGAAAGAAAGAAAGAAAGAAAGAAAGAAAGAAAGGAAAGAAAGAAAGAAAGAAAGACTCACATATACTTTTGGCAAAAGAAGAATAAATAATAATCTCAATAGGGAATTTAATTTATTTTTTAGAAAATGGAATCTGTTATTGAATACAATAAAAGAACACTCACTCATGACTGACCAAATCAGTTATTTATTGTGGTTTCTCACTGACAGAATTTTACATAAATTGATTTTTTAGAGTAAGTATTTATTTTTGAATAAAAGAAGGAAACATTTCTTTCTGTTTTCCTATTTATATTAAACAGATCAGAAGTTACTAGATTTTGCAATTGTTTTAAATAGCTCTTTTTATATCACTACCATATGTAAGTATAATTTTTTGCTTCTGTTTTACTCTTGATTAGCACCACTAGAAAAGTTTAGTATGTATGAACCCAAGTATTCTGTGGCTGAATAAAAGACAGCCCTGGCCCTAAGGCCAAGTGGCCCATATAGGTTAACATCCACCTGACTCCTTCTTACCTGACTCCTTCTAGAACAGACAGCACTTCCTCATCAGATAACTTTAGCTGTGAATCCTCAGTGGATCTTGTAGGACATTCTTGTAGCATGGACACATATATCACGTTTTTGTGGCTTTGTGTTCTTTATATTTTTCATTTCAACTTGTCTGAAATAGTTTAAGGACTGTGTTTAGTCCATCAGAATGGTGTTTTATAGAATGGACCTGAAAAGACCTTTATAGGTTGTTCCTATGAAGGGTATTATATACGTGAGGTTGAGAAGGACGGTGCACAGGGATGGTACCAGAAAAGTGCCAGAAGACCATAACATGAAGGAAGACAAAACCAATGCAGTCCTGCATGCTGAGCTTTTGAAGTAAGACTTTCCAAAGTATAGTATGCTCCAAACTCCACTCAGTCTTACAGGAGACTCATTCACAACCGGCCCAGATAGAAAACTGAAAAGGTGGGTGGCTGGGGGCCAGTATTCAAATTTGATTCCTGGCTTTCTATACTTTCATAGAGTGGATGTGCTTTTTTTAGGACTTTGGATTATGACATAGGGGTTTCAGGTAGGGCTTGGGTGTTTTGGTATAGCAATCATCAGAAGTCACACCTGGATATCATATTCTAAAATAGATATAATATATAATGCATAATACATAATATACAATATA
>VWZQ01003832.1:579358-604519 GCA_013397015.1 Myiagra hebetior | reverse complement strand
TATTATATATACATAATATACGTAATATATATAAAATAAATAATACGTTTCCAGATCTGAAACAACTGTTCCAGGAAACTTGAGGTCCTGTGTGTGCCTACTCTTTTTTAGCTGTGTGGAGGCCTAGTCAAGGTCCCCTTTATGGAAAGATTGTATAAAATTTACCTAACTGGAAAGATTTTCCAAGAGCTGTGCTTCTTTATTTTAATGGAAGCATTATTTATTATTTATTACTATTGAAAAATATTTCAGCTGTTCCAGCCACAAATAAATAATAATTTACAATAGTTCTATACTGTTGATACTTATTGTAATATCAATAACTAATTATATAAATCATCTTGTACAGTTCTAAATTACAGAAATTTTACTGGCTGTCAGCTCATCTTTGATTATCTATCTATATATATGAACATGCAAGCCCTTTGCTTTTCCCCCAGTACCCCAAAATATGTGTTACAAGCTTATTAAAACCAGCATCATGAAAGATTAGACAAAAATACAGAGAAAGAATGTGCCTTCCTTCCACAATTTGAAAGTACAGGGGACCTTTGATGCGGGAAACAGGAACAATTGAAAAACAAATTTTAAACTAAGAAAAATGTGCTTGATGGAAAGCAAGAAGCAAGGGAAGTGTAATTATCTTGGGTAGCATTTGAGCACACATTTTGTAAAACATCACCTTCTTTTCTACTAAACGTATTTCCATGCTGCAGTCAAAATTTCACATGGCGGATGATTCAGTAGTTCTTTAAGATAAATGATTCATAGGTGTGTAACATGTAAAATTTTCTGCAAGAAATTCAGCTTGACCCTAAAAGTCTAGCTTTTCATGTCTTTTAATTGTGACTGATGAAGGTCCCAAAGGTCTGTATGATTTACTTTAATATATTAGTAATACAGTAAAATTTATCTTATGCTCAAGATTTCCTTTGACTGAGATCATGATGAGAATTGATTATATAGAAAAGTAATAGACATAAACACTATGGTTGCAGGGAGATCTGGACTGCCTAAAAAACTCTTTGTTGATCAAAGCCCAACAATTTTCATTTTTAAACAATATTGTAGCATTTTATAATTCTTGTTAACAGCATTAACAACAAATTTGTTTGTTTGTTTGTTTGTTAGTAAATCAACACATTTCATCTTACTTTTAGAATATAAGGGGTTTTTTGCCCCTACCTTGTGAGTTAGGGATAGATGTCTGGGACAGACCTTTCCTAGATTCATTTGGATCACTATGTGTACTAATACTTCACACTAAATGAGACTCTGATCAAAATTTTTTTACAGAATTTTTGTCCATTAGTTAAACCAAAAAGAAATTTCTGGAAATGAGTGATATATTTCTCCTTTCCACATTCCGAAAAGTAAAAACAAATTAAAATGAGATGTCTCTGCTTATTATTTTTAAGTGAAAAAAACCCCAAAAACCCAAAGAGCAGCAAACCAGCAAACTTTTTCATCCAGAATATACTTCAGAGAATGAAGTAAACAGTGGTCATAAGATCATATGAAACCATTTTTATGATGAAAATGTTGACTGATGTGAATAAAAATAATTCAGTTACAGAAGATTTGCACTGTGAAAGACATATATTTTTCTTATAAAGAGAACATTGATGATACTTAACTCAGGCTAGATCCTCTTACTAATATTACCCAAATCATAAGGGAAACAGCAGAGCACACTGTCATTTGCATACACCTTCAATTCAGAAGATGTTGGATCCTATGAATTGATAAAGCCTTTTCCTGAATAGTGCATATTTCTGTAGAAGACTGGATTTTAAGAAAATTATTGCTCTTCATGTCATGAAAGTGACCATTTAGTTGACGAGAAATATGTATGTTTGCATGATTTTTACACTAGTTAATTTGCTGTTCTTTGAAATTAAGCACAACCTTGGAAATGGGCAACCATCTAATTTTTTTGTGAGTAGGAGAAAATTGCAGGGGTGCTTTCAAAGCTACAATGTGGATTATTGTATGTCAACCTCATATACCTCAGCAAAACTCAGTGTTAGTCCAGGAAAGACCTTTTGCAAAACTTGCTCTGCTATCAAATAAGGATTCAGTTTTTCATAACTGTACTGGTAAAATACTTTACAGAAACCAGGCTTACTGAAGGATTATGCTATGAATGTGTTCTATTTTAATGGTAAGTCCAGGTCTTCACTTACCATATGTATCTTCCACTAAAGTTAGAAGAGTAGAGATTTCAGTATTAGCTGAAGACTTATCACTCCTCTCACCACCATTCAGATAAAAAGATTTATATTATAAGGTTTCACCACTACCTTATAATAAGGCTAGGCAATGCTAATACTGATCAGTCAAAGAAAACCAAGTTATGTTAGACATCATCTGAGGATTGCTGCAACTCATCAATCAAGCTATCTGATAGAAGGAATAATTTTGTTCCACTCACTAGATAGATGTCAAAGGAAGAGGATAAAAGAATCCATAGAGTGAAGGCAAATAACCCTTTTGACTTATCATAAGATTTCAAAACACAAATAGCCAAAGACTGTGTCATTAGTCACCTAAAGGGTAAGTTCATTGTCAAGGGCTGCAATGTATACTAAATCAATGTCTCCTGTGAATAGGCAAAACAAAGGCAAAGGGAGCCTAATAAGTGTGAAGCAATGTTGTGGAGGGCTTTAGGTTCTCTTGGAGCTTTTGGAGCTCTGGTGCTTTTTCTTCTTATGTTGTTCATTGAAGGTACTAGGGCAACATTGTTTGCTCAGTAGTTTTCTTCCCTTAGATTCTCTACTCCAGCAGTGTTCATAAACTACTTAATTATATTCTGAAATTATTATTTCCATTCAGCCAAGGTATGTTTTTGTCTACCCTATCACATTCCCTTCTGCTCATCATGTTCTTCAAACTGTCTGGATTTATTTCTATGTTATTTTACTTCTATGCCTGGCTCATCTTTTCAACCCTTCGTTTCAAAACTTAACAGGCAAGTTTGCTCTGGGGTCTCCAGCAGTAAAAAAGAGTCTCTTCCTCTGATTACTGAAGCAGCTTCTTAGTTTTTCATGGGCAACAAAAAAAAAAAAACAAAAAACTTAAGGACTCTCTGGGATCAAGGTGAAGTAAAAATTACCCAGTCAGGACTTACAGGAAAGTATATTCAACTAGAAACAGTGGTAATGGTGGTAGGACTTCTGTGATAACATATTTAAGGAGGAGAAAAAACCTGCTGCACAACAGTAGCAGTAGAAGAGAGGAGTGAAAATATGTGAGAGAAATAACTTGTGCAGACATCAAGGTCTGTGAAGAAAGAGGGGCTAGAGGAGCTTCAGGTGTCAGAGATTCCCCTGCAGACTCTGGTGAAGACCATGCTGAGGTAGCTGTGCCCCTGCAGCCCATAGAGCACCACGGTGAAGTAAGTGCATACGCCTGAAGGAAGCAGGAATCCCATGGAGAATCTGTGCTGGAGCAGGGTCTCGGCAGAACAGATGATTCCAAGGGTGGTGTACGCTGGAGCAGTCTATTCCTGGAGGGCTGCGCCATGGGGAAGAGGCCCATGCTGGAGCAGTTTGTGAAGAGCTCTTGTAAGAGCCCATTGTAAGGACCTATGTTGAAGTTAATGGAGGACTATCTCCCACTGGAGGAACTCCTCAGTGGAACATGGGAAAAGAGTGATAAGGTAGAGTGGCAGAGACAACCCGTGATGAACTGACCACAGTCCTCATTGCCCATCCCTCTGTCCCACTCACGGAGAGTAAGTAGAGAAATAGACAATGAAGCTGAACCCATAAAAAAGTGAGAGGTGGTGGACAGGTGTTTTAAGATTTGTCTTTGTTTGAGAAACTTAACTTACTCTGATTTGATTGGTAATAGGTCAAACTAATTTTCCCAAATTTAAGCCTGTTTTCCCATGATAATGATTGATGAGATATCACTCTGTCCTTGTGTCAACCCATGAGTTTTTGTAAATTTTTTCTCCCCCACTCCTGTTGAGGAGGAGTGATAGAGTGGCTTATTGGGTACCTAGCCTTCAGCCAAGGTTAATCCGCTACAACATCCCCATTACCAGGTCAAGTCTGCCACTAGAAAGCTGCAGGTTTGGAGCCAATGGAAAAGGCAGACACTGGAGAAAAGAACAAAAGCAAAAAAAATATGAAACAAAAAATATGAAGCAAATAGCCTAAGACTGAAGATGTGAATATCCCAATTAGTATGCAAATAAATTCTATGTTAAAAAGCAAGAAACAAAAATAAAAAAATGCACAGTTGGAGACTGAATGCTTAATTCAACATACTAGGTTTTGTTGATATAATGTTTTTTATATGAGCAGTATCCTGCTGACATGAAAGTGCAATAATGAAGGTTAAACCTCAAGCATGAAATTTGACCCTGACAAAAATGTCATAGAAATTCCATCACATGTTTGCAAGAAGTTCCATTTTCAGAAGTGCCCAAGTCATTAAGTAGCCCAATCCTATTTGCTTTCAAAGAATTTCGGATTATTTGGTAAGTGACACTTATTCTCAAACTCTTTGGACTTTCTGAAACCTGTATGACCTATAAGGCATTGCAATTAATGATTGGTGTATTCCGATTATCTTCTTCAATGGCGAAAGTACATTTTTCTGTGAGTTTAGCTCAGCTGTGCAGTTGAATATTACTTAATTTGAAGAAAAATTTGGAACAACCTGACTGCAAATTTAAGTTAATCTGAAAATGGTTGAAAGTTGACTTGTCATATAAATCTATTTGATTTGAAGTTGAGTTACTGTCTATCTTCTATATTTACATTTTTAAAAATGTACTCGTTCAGTTACAATGAAAAAGTAGACAGTCACTGATTTCTACACACCTATTCACATTTTTGCGTGTTAAGGAACACCATTTATACACTATCTTCCTACAAAAAGATAAAAATGTCCATTTCTCTGTCTTTCCAACAACTCTGTTTTCCGTACCCTTCATTCTCACAGTTCTCAGCATCCATGCTAACGCTGAACATTTCTGAGAACAGAAAGTTCACAGGATAACCAGCGGAGATCTCAAGAATCATTCAAAAATCATGACTCATACAACACAAAGTTTGACTAGAGCTTAATGTTGTTACCTTTATTAACCAAGTTCAAGACAATTTAATTTCAGTATTTCTGGAAAGATAAACCTCTTATTTTTATATTATAAATATATTGTGTGTCATGATTTCACATTTGTTATTAAATATAATTATGTTTTTACATTTATAATTACAGAATCGAAAACGCTCTAGAATATACTGTGATTGTATTGTACCACTAATAGAAAGGTATAATAATTTTGAAAATTTTGTATATGATCATTCCTTAGCTGGATTTCAATTTTGGTAACTCAGACTACCTACAATGGACTTCCATTTCAATATGATGTGTGTTTTCCCTGGCAAATATGTACACAGACTTGACAGATATACTGATAATATCTATATAGTAAGTGCACAGGTGAAAAGATAGATGAAATAATCAGATAGGGTCACTCGCATCTGTTGTGATTAAGAAAAGTTCAGATGTGATAACATGTTTTACAAGCTTTCAGGTTTTCTTTCCTTGTTGTTTTTTACTAAGCTGCAGCTGTGAAACAATGATTCAGGATACTTGTTTCTAAAAAAGTTCATCCTTTTCTACCAAATATTTCACAAGTGCAGACAAAGCTCACAATCCATTGTTACACCTCTTTGCTCCTAGGTATCTTCACTTTCACCACTATAAAAATTAACCTGCAGAGTGATAAAGTCAAAGTTTATGATCTTGTGTTTATTATTTGAGTGCTATTACTTCAGATATTTGAACTGAATTCTCTGAATGTTCCTCATAAGCTTGGTTACTTCAGTACTGCTAAACAAACATTCTGAAACAAATGAGTGGACTGTTGTCATTAATTTTATTTAGAAGAATTAATATAACTGAATAATTTTGATTATCAAATTTCTAGTTGTGTAAGAAGTAAAAGCCTGGAAATCTAAATTAAATAAGAGAAAGACATAACTAAATATTCATTATTATTAATAATGTATAGCTGTATCACAAGTGATGATTAATAAGATATAAGTGAGAACTATTAATGCTATCTTGCATTTATGCAGCATGCTTGTTAGGGAATCTGAGTAAAAATTAAATTGTAAGGTGTTGGAAAAGACTTGAATGAATAGTTTACATTACTGTGGTCCTACCCTAGATCAAAATTTCTCTTCCTCCCAGATGTGCAAATTGCATCAACCTCTTCACCTAGGTAGAGATCTAAGACAGTATGTGAGTACCTGAGTTTCTGACATGTGCTTCCTAAAACTGCATTGTTAAACTGCTCTCTAAAAATATTGAGAAATTATAAATACCATGTGCGAGTTTGTAAAAGACACAGTAAGTTCAGTAGACAGCTCTCTGAATTTCAGCAAACAAGACACATGAAAATCTTGTGCTTGTTTTCACCTTTGAGTTATCATAAAAAAATATCCAAGGTAGTTACATCAAGGAAAGGAGGGAACAGCTGAACTGGAAAAGTTGCCAGTGGAATTCTTGCACATTGATTGTTGCCATTAAACTAAATTGTCAAGAAAGAGGGACATGATAAACTGAAATAATTAACATTTGTTTTTATTAGTATCTCTGTTGCTATTAAGAAAAATTAGGGCATGGAGAGAGTTCAGGGACAGATGAGCTATCCCACTGTAATTACCACAAGTCCCAGCAGGATCCTTCTCATCAGATTAACACCACAGCAGGACAGATGTCCTACCATGCATCTATCTGCCAGAGTCATGGGGTTAAAGCAAAGGTGCTGACTGATAAGCATAAAGGTGTCTTTAATGTTAAAGTATCTAAAATTTACAGCCATACTTCACAATTTATCTGTATCCTAACTGAAGAGGTACATTTGGGGTAAGGGCTAAAAGCAGAGGAAGAAAGACTGTAAATTAGATTTACACAGTTTAATTACAAAAGAATTTTCTGGAGAAGAACTTTATCCCTCCTATAAAGCAGAAGCAATGTACTCAGAAATAGAATTACAATGTCTAAGTAATTTTTTTTGCACTACAGTATTTTACTGGCTTCAACTGGGCTAGTGTTAATTCTCTTTATAGTATCTTGCATAGTAGGTATATTCCAGGAGTATCAAGGATTGCAGAACCCTGGGAATGCTGGTAAGGGTCTCTCGAGTTCTGCTAGATTTTCATCAGTCCTCCTGGTCAAAAGAAAAAGGCTTAAAAGGGATAGCTGAATCTGGCAAACGAACAGATGGTTACAGGACTGGTGCCACAAGGCAGGGTTTTGCTACTAAGAACATGGAATTCACTTTGGGAAACCTGATCAACTGGGAGCTGTGGGGTCTATCTGTAAGAGGAGGGGAAGAGCATCTTCAGTCTTAGGCCTGACAATCTGATGAAGAGGACTTTAAAGTTATTGGGGGATTGGAACCTCAATCCATCCCACTCCCACCAATTTGATGCCAGGGCCAGGAAGAGATTCCATGAGCCTGGAGGTAGTTTACAGGGCAAAAGGAGAGCACCTGGAGAGCAACACAAAGCTATTCCAGCCCCTTGAGCCAGTAAATCAGGGACCCAAGTTAAATGTCTCTAAGCAAGCATATGTGGCGTGGGGAATAAACAAGGAGAGTTTATGTGCACACACCTGCAGGCCTATGATCTTATTGGCATTGCGAAGATGCGGAGGGATAGCTCCTGTGTCTAGAGTGTTGGAAAGGAAGGATACTGGCTCTTTAGGAAGGACAGGCAGGGAATATGGTCAGGGGTTATCAACTTCTTTGTCAATGAGCAGCTGGAGTCCATGGAGATCCCTCTGAGTATTGATGAGGAGCTGACTGAGAGTTTATAGGTCAGGATCAAAGGGAGGGAAGGAACAGCTGATATTATAGGGAGAGTCTGCTACTTGCTGCCTGACCAGAAAGCTGAGCTGATGAAACCCTCTGTAGACAGATAGAAGCAGCCTCACATTTACAAGCCTTGGTCCTCATGTGTGACTTCGACTACTCCAATTATTTGTTGGAGGGACAACACAGCAGGGCATAAGCAATTAATGTGGCTCTTGGAATGCTTGATGATAACTTCTTTCTCCAAGTGATAGAAGAACCAATTAGGAGAGATGCTATGATAGACCCTGCTCTTGCCAACAAGGAGGGACTGATGGGGAGTTTGAAGCTCAAAAGCAACCTTGACTGCACTGACTATGGAATGGTGGAGTTCCAGATTCTTAAGGCTTTGAGAAGGGTGTACAGAAAGCTTGCTAACCTGAGCTTCAGAAGAGCAGAATTTGGCCTCATCAAGGATGTGCTAAGTAGCTGAAGGTATAAAGCCCTGTAGGGGAAGAGGGGCCCATGAAATCTGCATCACATTCAAAGATCATCAGGAGTGATGCATCCCAACAAAGAGGAGGTCAGACAAAAATGACAGAAGGCCTGTGGGGATGACCAAGGAATTCCTGGTCAAACTCTAACATTACAAGGAAACTTGTAGAGGCTGGAAGTGAGGACAGATAGCCTGAAGATTACAGAGAAATTGTCCAAGCAGCCAGGAATAAGGTTAGGAAAGCTAAAGTCCTGATGGAATTAAACCTGGAAAGTGATGTTAAGAGCAAAAAGAAAACATTCTGTAGGTGCATTCGTGATAAAAGGGAGCCTAGAGAAGAAGTCGGTCTTTTCTGGAAGGAAGGAAAGAAGATACATGGTTACCCAGGATATAAAGAAAGCTGAGGTACTCAGTGTTATGCTAAACTCTTCAAGTGCTTCAGACACACAATGTGAGCTGCAAAAAGCAAAGGCAGGAACTGGGAGAACGAAAAACTGACTGCTGTAGGAGAAGATCCATCTAAGAAACCTGAAGGTGTACATTTCCATGGGATGTGATGAGATGTATTCATGGGTCCTGGGGGAGCTGGCAGAGGAAGCTGTTAGTTCACTATCATTTTTGAGAAGCTGTGACAGTCCAGTGAAGTTCCCATTTACTGAAAAAGAGGAAACATAACCAGACTGGTGCTGTTCAACAACTTTGTCAGCAACATGAATAGTGGGATTAAAAGCATGCTCAGCAAGTTCACTGATGACACCAAGTTGTGTGGTGATGTCAACAGCTGGAGGGAAGGGGTGTTATCAGAGGGACCTTGATAGACTGGAGAGGTGGGGCTGTCTGAGCCTCATGAAGTTGAACAAGGCCAAGTGCAAAATCCTANAGCCTAGAGAAGAAGTTGGTCTTTTCTGGAAGGAAGGAAAGAAGATACATGGTTACCCAGGATATAAAGAAAGCTGAGGTACTCAGTGTTATTTTTGCTAAACTCTTCAAGTGCTTCAGACACACAATGTGAGCTGCAAAAAGCAAAGGCAGGAACTGGGAGAACGAAAAACTGACTGCTGTAGGAGAAGATCCATCTAAGAAACCTGAAGGTGTACATTTCCATGGGATGTGATGAGATGTATTCATGGGTCCTGGGGGAGCTGGCAGAGGAAGCTGTTAGTTCACTATCATTTTTGAGAAGCTGTGACAGTCCAGTGAAGTTCCCATTTACTGAAAAAGAGGAAACATAACCAGACTGGTGCTGTTCAACAACTTTGTCAGCAACATGAATAGTGGGATTAAAAGCATGCTCAGCAAGTTCACTGATGACACCAAGTTGTGTGGTGATGTCAACAGCTGGAGGGAAGGGGTGTTATCAGAGGGACCTTGATAGACTGGAGAGGTGGGGCTGTCTGAGCCTCATGAAGTTGAACAAGGCCAAGTGCAAAATCCTTCACATGGGTCATGGCAATCCCAATCACAAATCAGACTGGATGGAGAATGAATTGAGAACAGCCTTGAAGGGAAGGACTTGGTGTGTTTGTGGGCAAGAAGCTGAATGTGAGCCAGCAGGGTGTACTTGCAGAAAACCCAGAAAGCAAACTGTATTCTGGGCTACATCAAAAGGAGCACAGCCAGCAAGTCAAGGGAGGTGATTCTCTCCTTTTAAACTGCTCTTTTGAGATCCTACCTGGAGTACTGCTTCCAGTCTTGGGGTCCCCAGCACAGGAAAGAAATGGACCTGTTGGAGTGAGTCTAGAGGAGGGTTGTGAAGGTGATTAGAGGGATAAAGTACCTCTCCTATGAGGAAAGGCTGAGAGAGATGTGGTTGTTCAGCCTGGAGAGGAGAAGACCCTGGGGTGACCTTATAGCACCTTCCAGCACCTGAAGGGAGACTCCAAGAAAGCTGGAGAGGGACTTTTTACAAGGGCTTGTAGCGGACAAGGGGGAATGGCTTTAAATTGAAAGAAGGTTGGTTTAGATTAGATATTAGAAAGAAATTCTTCACTCTGAGGGTGGTCAGACAGTGGCACAGGTTGCCCAGAGAAGCTGTGGGTACCCAACCCTTGAAAGTGTTCAAGGCCAGGTTGGACAAGGCTATGAGCAACCTGGTCTTGTGGAAGATGTCCCTTCCCATGGCAGGGGGGTTGGAACTAGGTAACAGTCAAAAGTCTCTTCCAAACCAAACCATTATATAATTACATAGTCTCCAAAGCAAACTCTTAGTATATCTAAAATTGACCTTCTATCTTACGTGCTAAGAAATTCCTTGCATTACCTGATGTCATCACAATTTCATTTTCATCACATGATTTCAAAATACCTCTGATAGTTTAATATTTCAGAATTCTTCAACAGGCTATTGATTCCTCTATAAAAATTAATTATAATTGTAATTATAAAAAGTCATAAACAAGCAGCTATATTTGTTATTTTGTCAATAAAATTCAATATACTTTGATTTAATTTTGAAATTGCAATTAACTTTTTATAATTGGCACATACTGTAAGTTTCAGTCCAACATAATTTCATAGAACATTATTTCATTAGATTTTTAATTAAAGTGCGCTGGTGTAACCTCAAGGAGACTCTTTACCAAATATCTCTCTTCTGGGACAGAGTTTGATAGAGCTGAGCAGTCAAAAGTTTTTGATATATTTTCAGCATTGTGGTTTTGGAACTTGTATCAAAGGAATTGTGTTCCTACTTGGGCTGGACTGATGGATTTTTAATTTTTTTTTTTTTAAGGGAAAAGGAATCCTTTGTTTGTCAAAATTGGATGGCTAGAATCTTTCCCTAAGCAAAATAAATGAGAAAAAAGTCATGCTAAATATTAACCTATTGAACTCTGCTATATTGCTAAAGAAAGTAATCGGTGGATTGGTCTGGTGAGAGTACCTGCCACATGGAAGTGACAGGATGAGGTACAGTATATTCTGACTCAGAAAAGAGAGTAATCATCTATTCTATTTTCTCTCAATTTCTTTAAATGGATTTTTGTAGAATGCCTGTCACCACAATATTTTAACAATGGAAAATCAAACTAATTTCTTGCTTTAGCCCAGTCAGTGTCTGTTCTGCATAGTTCTGAGCTGTGTCCTGATAATGAAACAAACTACCTCTGTGAAATTCACACAGGGAACTAAGAAAATATATGAATAGTTATCCTCTCTCTAAGTGCAACTAGTGTGCCCTCCTCATTTCAAAAACCTGTTTGTGGTGTTCTTTTCTCCCTGAAAGTAGAAATAGTGTTGAAATTGTGGAAATAGGTGACACACCTGAGGGGCAGCTGAGGTTGTTGTTTGTTTCTGTGGAACATTCTGGTAAATTCCAACTTCAGATTTTAATTTATTCATTACAAAGAGACAGAGAAATAAGGAGACAAACTTGGTTCTCTGAGAGGCAATAAGAAATCTTTATGGGTCTTTATGGTCTGAAAAAACATATATTTTCATATTTCTATGGACACCAGACAATAATATAGAAGTAGAAACGCTTGTGGTAGTATCTGTCCTTCAGATTCCAGTCTAAAAGTCACTATCAAGAATTAAGAACCCCGTGTCCCTACACAGTCTATGGAGACGATTAATGTATGTTTGCATGAATTGTGTTTGGTGTGATCTCAGGTACCTTCCCCAAAAGCATGAGTTATGAGCTTCATCTTGTGGGGTTTTATGTTTTTGGTTTTTTTTTTAGCTACCTAAGACTTTTTATTTTAAATGAAAGAGAAATATCTCATACTAAAATAATTACAAAGTTCTAGAAACTGAATATATAACCTGAAAAGAGGAAGCATGCTTTCAGGATCAGAAATTAACTACTGATTTTTTTTCACTTCACCAAAATACACCACCTACATTATAAACATTCTTGCTACAGGTGTGCAGCAAATGAAAACCAGCTGATTGTAGAGTGTGCCACTTCTGTTTTTCTAATTCATCCAGCCAGTGCTGCTCCTCTTGCATATTTATTGGAAAATTATGCAGGTTTCTACTGACAGATTAGCTACAGAAGCATTTAGCGGCAAAATGTACCTCCAATTACCCTTCTTCAGTCTTTGGAATTTGCTGGTTTAGCTTTATTGATGAAACAGTGAACAGAATCTGGTCCAGCCTCGTTATATTTGGCATAAATGAGGCAAAATTATGAAAAATTTACACTTAAATTTTAAAGTTTTATTCACATTCACCTTCTGTTTCAGTTTGTGTCTAAATTTTTAGCTGAGAAGTTCAAGCAGAGAGGTAAAATTCTCACCTCATTGAAGAAAATGGCAAACAGCACATTGAAAAAAACTGGGCAGAGGTTACATCTCAACATTCAACTGTGCTGCTGAACAGTTTTACTTTATTACGAGAAGCTACAAACAAGTTTTGTAAGCCATGGATCCGATTAAAGAGTTTCCAGTATTGACTGCCATAAATCAGAGCATAAATTTGGATGTTTAGACACCTAAAATTGTTTACCATATGAAAGGTCAACACATCTCAAGTGATTGGTTAAATGCTTTATTGTATTTCTCAGAACAATATCATTAAGCCTTAGAAGACCTTTTATTTCTGTATAGTGTAATTGGGACTGCACTAATCAAGCTAAGATAACCAGATCAAAAATAAAATAGAAATTATAAAAAAATAAAAAGGATTAAGAAGGGTCTGAGACTATTTTCTCTTCCCCTTAAGGGCTTTATGGGAGAACGGGATAATTTGCCTATCTTTTTGCATTTCCAAATCAGTGGTGATGGAATGAACTGTAGATTGATGATCATGTCTTTGAGCAGAACACTTTATATTTAATTCTTTCATCAGTTTGTTCTAGCTAATTATGTGTGAGGAGTTTTAGCTTTTGCTTTCAAAGACTTGTCAATGTGTGGGATGACAGTACTGAGGAACAGAAAAGTTCTATTTAATTGCTTCCAGCATTGAACACTCCTTTGGGCATAGCTGGGATCCATGATAATCTGATTCTCAGTGCGCATGTCTGTGCACTCACAGGGAACTGAAAGATCACAGTCAAGTCTAGAGACTGGTTTGCATATTTGCACAAGCTTTCAAGATAATGGTATTGTTTTAAAAACCAAGGTAATAATAAATTGCTGGCAATTTCAATGTTTTCGTCACCTGTGATTTTGCACATGATGATTGGTAGGCAGCAAATCAGTAGAGTACTTTCCGGAATATTCACTACGATGGAATTTTATACTTTTCCTAACTTTCTATGTTTGTAAATGCAGTAAAGATAGAGAGTAAATGAATCACACCACTAGCAAAGCCCTATATTGGCCTTCAGTTTTCTGGTAATGCAGTTTTTTTAATACATGTTCCTCAGGTTTAGAAGCAAGGCTGAAGTATCCTACTACTGATAATGATAATAGCTATTAATAATAATAATAACAATAATAATAATAGTATAATTATTATTAATAATAATAGTATAATTGTTGTTGTTGTTATTATTGCATGTGATTTAAGGTTGTTTGGTACTGGTGTTGCCCGTAGTTAACTTCATGTATCATATGCTGTGAAAAAAATTGGTAACTCAGCCCATTATGAATTTTGATACATCAGTTTAACAACAGACTTCTCCTGATGTGTTATATGTACAGCAGATGTTTGCTCCAAAATGGTGAATTCAGGAGAAGGCTAAAGCTGCCATACAGTTAAACTACACAGAGAAGACTTCACTTATTACAGTTATATGAAACTTCAAAACCATCAGATGTGCAATTGTCAATTCATTCACCTGCAAAGGCATTCCTGATATATAAACATCTGTTCTCTGTCTAAAAAGTATTGAATTCTACTGTGACAGAGTAAGGGGATAAAACAAGTGGGACAACAATATTTGAAAGAACATGGAGTCTGGTAGGTAAGGCAGCCTCCTGAAAGACAGTAAATGCAGATTTCAGCTCCTTTGAACACAAAAAGGTTTGTTCTTACCAGCATGGTATAGGATAAAAGAAGTCCAAGGCCACAGCACCACTGTGTATGTTTCATCTTGTTTAGAGCCTTACTGGTAGCTTCAAAGGCAGTGGACAAATTAGTGATCAGACGATTCCCCATGGGGGTAACTTTTAGAAAATTGTTTATGAAGAACACAGAAAGTCTGAATTATCTAGTCAGCAGGAGAGACCAAGGAAGGGCTTTAGATGGATTACAGATACTGAAAAGACCCTATTAATGGTTTTAATGAGGTAAATCATTTATGGAAGAAGAAGAAGAAATAATCAGGTCATAAGGATATCTCATATAACCCCTCTTCAGCACCTTCCTTCAAGTCAGCATTTCTGATAAAAACCTTTCAACTGTTTGTGGGAACTTCTGAGTCTAACTTGTTTTAACTGGAGCATCTTGATGATATGCTCCTGCAAACTGTTATTCTGTTATGCTGCAAACTGTTAGCTGTGTTCTGAATGGGCTGAGATAATCTTATCTAAATCTATACCATTGCTTCTTCCTGAATCTTACCAAGGCTAAAAGAAAATTTGGTTGTTCCATACAAATCTATTTAATGAAAACATCATTTTTAAAGTTCCTTATACAGACTACTTTGTGTAAGTACAATATTTGCAGCAAGAGAGTATCAGGGAAGGAAGGAGACTAAAGAGGGTAGCTGAGAAATAAATTATCAAATATCAAAAAGCTCTTTCAAAGAGAGGTTTTTCCACTTGAATGTCAAGCTAAAAAGACTCTGTGACTCCCTCTTGTATGTATGGTATAGGATTAGTTCTCATAGCAGTTTGGAGAGCTGAGATGTAAAACAAATTGAAATGCTTTTTGCCCAAGAGCTGGTATTAAAGGTTATTTAGCTTGCTTTCATTTGCTCCCCTGGGACTTTGCTTTTGGTTTCCTTAGCCGGTATTTGTGTCATTTTAATTGCAAGGCAAACACTGCTGTTGTAGTACATGTAACTCAATGGGGAACTCTGCAATCGGAAATCATGACCCTGTGGTTTATTGACAGTGGTGTCTCCAGGCACTGTGGGGATCAGCAGCTCCCTGGCGCTGGGCATCACCAGTGCTGGGGCCTCCTCTTGGGTGGGTGATGGCAGAGCCTGGGAGACTGGGCTCATCTCTCTGCCCCAGACAGGAGCAGGGCAGCCCAGGGATCCCAGGGCAGCCCAAGCCCAGCTCAGGCAGTGGGAAAGCCTCTGTGGCAGAGCCTTGTCCAGGAGTAGCTGCTGGAGCTGTGGGCCAGTGGTGCCCTGTCCTTGAGTCCTGGCAGTCAAACCCCTGGAGGGGAGTGCCCTTTGCAAGACATGCAGGTGTGCTTGTGGACTGCCAAGACAGGATGCTTTAAATTGCCTATGAAGACTCAATTATTGGAGAAGCAGAACAAACTGATATTCTGAAAATGAAATGTTAAATATGACATCATCATCTTGCCTTGGTTTTTGGTTGGTCAGTTGGTTTTGTTGCGTTTAAGTGAAATTGATACCTGCAAGATACAGATGCAATCCCCTGCTGCTCTCCACTGCATATAGTGTCATTAAATTATGGATTGATTTTCACCCTGATTGATAGTCCTCTGGTCAGTGTATTCTTCTACATTAATTTCACAGTAAAACCTCCACTCACAGTGCTTTTGTTGTTTAACTGATACATTAGTCACTTCCCTAGATTTCCCTTGGCACAGTGGAGCTTCCATCATTGCCAATTTTTATCCTGTTAGATAAAAAACTGCTTGGAAATTTGCAGTTATCACAGCTCTTGTCTTGACAGGAGGGTGGAGTAAGTGACCTACCAAGTCTCCTGGTGTTCCACTTTCACAGAATGCTCTGGTTCTGAAGGCAAAGAAAGGGGATTCACAGAGTTATCCACTTTCCCTGATGATTCATGTCCATACAGTGATAGAGAAAGGTGACAAGATATAGGTTTGGTAAATTCCTCAGTTACTATTCCTATGTACAGGAATATACATTTATTCGTGTTTCTTTATTCTGACTTACTTCCTATGTAAGCAAAACCAAATTAGTCATATATTGAATGGGGAAACTATCAGTTGAAGTCAGTGAAGTCGATAGAGTTTACAGCAGCTGGGAATGTGCCTCAGCATGTTTCAACATTTGACAGAAAAAATAGCTGTTAGAACTGCAAATGTTTTTACATGCTGATATGCTTACCCTCTCAGATATTTACATTTTGGGCAAGTAAATTAATTGCCTGGAAAAGACCACTCTCTAAACACACACAGCAGGTGCTTCTTCAACTTAGTTTACATTAATTGTTTTCTTTGCTGCTTCAAGAGCCAGCAACACACAATATTTTACAATTAAATTGTCTTGTCACAATGGGTACTAAGTGAATCTTATTCATGCAGGATGCCAGTGACTGCTGACATATGAGGGTTTCGAGTTAAGAAAAAGGGCTAGGACAGACCTGAGTGTCTAATTTGATCCCATGCTGAAAAAAATATTGACTGGGCAGACAAAGCTAGAGGTTTGTGGATCAGAGTTTCCTCCCAATTAAGAAAATGAAAAAGAGCAGGTTCAGTGGGAAAGATGAGACAACTCTCGATTCAGCTGCAGTCAGTCCATTTAGACGTAGATATGAAGTTAGCACACAGATGCAATTAAACAAGCTATAATGGAGTTTACCAACAGAATGGGGCTTACAGATACCTGTTTGAGATTATAGTGGCAAACTGATTGCTAATTTGTAATTTACATAATGCCAAGAAATGTGTCTAGTTGCTTTGTCGTTGACTTTCTGGCTTGTTTCTGTTTTTCCCTGATGGTGATAAGGTGCTGCAAATTTGAATCCTGCTATACTCACTGGCTAAACATTATGATGCAGCATGACTCAATACGTGGGTATCCACACCTATGACTGGGCTTTGCATGTTTATCCTGTTTCTACATCCTCCTTCACCAAAAATAAAAAGCAATCAACAAAGACAAGTGACAAGTAAAGCAGCAGAGGCAAACTAATTATATGAAGTGACATTTTGTTTCTAAAAATGTAAACATGAAGTAGGGCATTTGTTATTATAGGTCCTTGAGAGATCATCCAATACAATCAATCCATTTCAAGAATGTATTTAGCCATGTGCTTTCCTTACATGTGTGTTTCTCTTTACTGCCTCACTGAGATACAGCCAAGCATTTGAAATGCATGTAGGTCTGACTAGTTTATCAGAAACAGATATGCTCTTTAACGGATGACTTGGTCTTAAATTCATGTTTATTATTTTTTTATTTCTCAAAAATAGCAACTGATAAAATTCCTGTTTCAGGATATCCAAAGCTGTGTATAGTGAAGGTCATGACTGTTTTTAACTGAGCACTTCAATTATGACTATTATTTCTTCTAGTGGGAAAGTAACTATCTACAGTTCATAAGGAAAAACACTCTCCCTCTACCAAATCTTCCCTGTTAATGTGAAGGTTTTTACTGGGGTTGTAGGAGACATAGAGAGCAGTAGAGAGTCAGTTGGCGGCCTAAGAATTTGTGGCCTTTTTTTCCCTAGGAAAAATCCCAAACTAGGCACTCTTCATTCTTTGTGGTGGTTGGTGTTTTCAATTTTCCAGTATACACAGAATTCCTCAAGGAATATAAGTTAAAGAAATATCCCAGTATTGAAGTGAATTTATTTTAACATGAAATTTATAAGCCAGTTCTGATCTCCTCTTCCATAGTTTTTAAACTCTTTTTAAAGTATCCTTAAAGTAGTTTTGTTTTAACAAAACAAAGCTGTGGATAAACAATCAGACTATTTGCACATTAAATGAAAGGTGATCTTACCTAAAAACTATGTGCCTAGATCTTTCCCCTACTAATTTTGTGTGAAAGAATTTGTCCATATATTGGAAGTGATAGTATACCTAAGTCATGTGCTCTTGGAAATGTTATTTCAGATATTTCATCAAAATTTCATCTTAGGTTTCATCAGCATTATTGTTTTTTCTTAATTCCTACACTGTCAGAGATTATACTCAAATATACAACTAAATGAAAAGTTTTTGTTAATACTTATGTATCAATTATATTATGTAATACTATGTCTTTCTTTGTACAACAGTTTGTATTTGAGCCTTACAGATGTATGAACTATGAGGGAATGCAGTGATCCTTCAGTATGGTGTTATAACAAATTAAAGGAAGGAACCTTTGTATGGTTGAGAACCACAGCCAGTTCTGAGAGGGTATTTATTTCCAGAGTATGTCTGTTCACGATTGTTTATGCCCTGTTGATGTTGAAAACATAAGACACAAACTGCACTACCAAAGGAACAGTAGATTAGTGACATGTTTTGATAGTTCTTACTCAATGTAGGGAAAGTGTGAGAAGAATTGAAGACACAAAATACTGAAAATCACTTCATGTTTGCAGAAGACAGTGTTCAAGATGGCTTTAATCATATGAAGAGAGAAAGAATGTCTCTACTCTCTTTGTTCTTTCTTATTTGTCTTGTAGTAGGTGTCCAAAACTTTGCAGCAACAGATGTTATTTTAAAGTTTTTGGGAAGAGAGATGGGGAGACACAACTGGATTACTAATTTGGTAATAGGAATCTGAAAAAGGCAGGTTAGGTAGCTGATGATTATGGATGATTGTGATTCAAAACAACATAAGGAAAATAAGTAAAAAAGGAATTTCTCTCCCTTAGTTTTTCCATTGTCCTGACAATAAGACTCATATGCAGAGAAGCTTGTTCCTGTACTCTCAACCAGACAAACAAACAATTAATTCATAGTTACAAGGTAGGAAGGAAGGAGGACAGGAAGGCAGAAGGAAGGAAAGAAATGGAAGTGGACCTCTGGTACTCTGCCAGAACTGGAGGGATATTGACAAATTTGGAAAGAGTCATAGAGTAGCACTAAAGTGGTCAAGGGCATGGAAAACATGATACATGAGGAAAGAGTGAGAGATGTGACCTTTTTTTAACCTGGAGATGAGAAGGATGTGGGGGATCTAATTCTGGTTTAAACTTCGTAATGGTGAGTGATAGAAAAGTCTCTTCCCAGAGTAAAAAGCCATAGCCAAGATGTTATAGTCATAAATTGTGAAAATGGAAATTTCATCTAGGAAATCCATCAATTTATCCATATGCTGAAATAGTGTTCATGATAAGAGTGGTAAACACTGCATCAAGTTTGTAAAAGAGACACTGAAAACTCCTGTCTGTGGAGTTTTATAAAGTCTCCTGGATAAAGCCTAAAGGAACCTAATCTAACTTTGAGCTGACTGCTTTGAGGAAGTGGTTAAACCAGACAACCTTCACAGAGATATTTTCAAACAAAATTATACTGTGATTCCACCATTTTTGGTGTTCTCAAGCCTGTTGGAACTTGGTCAAATTTTCAATGCAAAATTATTTTTTTATAGTTTTATTGGTTTTTGCAGGCATGGGGTTAATTTTCTTGACAGAAGCTCATAGGGTGGTGTTTGGCATTTGTGACCTGATGATAAGACATGAATGTTTTTGTTATTGCTGAACAGTGCTCACACAGCGTCAAGAACTTTTCTGGCAGTGATTAGGCTGAGGAGTGCACAAGAATTTGCGAGGAGGCACAGCCGACCCTAACTGCCCCAAGGGACATTCCAGACCATATGGCATCATGCACAGCAATAAAACCTGGGGACAAGAAGTAGGAAAGGGAGACATTTGGAGTTAGGACATCTGTCTTCCTAAGCTACCATTACCCATGCTGAAGCCCTTTTTCCCTGAGATGGCTGAAGATCTGCCTGATGATGGGAAGTGAATGACTTCCTCGTTTTGCTTTGCCTGCATGCACAACATTTGCTTTCCCTATGAAACTGTCTTTATCTCAACCCACAAGTTTTCTCACTTTTACCCTTCTGATTCTCTCCCCCTTCCTATAGCGGGTGGGGGGGTGAGCAAGTGGCTGTGTGGGGCTCAGCTGCCTACCGGGTTAGCCCACAATAATGATATATTTTTACATTCCAGAAAAAAGCTATGAAACACGTACCATCCTTTAATTTTTTGTGTAAAGGAGATCCATGCCTAACACTGACTTTTTATAGAGCTGTCATTCTGAACTAGAACTACTCATAAGTGCCACCGTTTCCCACATGATAGCTTTCATAATAGCAAAATCATCTTCATGCAAGAGTAAAGCACTTACTAACCACTACAGTTAATTAGAATAAAATGTAAGTGTATTAATGTATTTCAATTCCAGAAGTAGTGTCCTTTTAGAAAAGAGCTATTTCAATTATAGAATATATAGTCACCAGGAGTCCACAATATTTTAACAACTATTTTGCCTATTTTTATTTTAATAAGTAGGTTGAGCAACTTTGATTTAAAATAGTTTAATTATTCTGAAGCACTTCTGAAAACAGAACAAGTGCAGTTTAAGTTCTTTGCAGGTTGAACTGGCACTGCTGGAAGCTATTGTAATTAGTAAATTTGCAAAAGCATTGTTAAAGTTATTTTCCTCAGCTTCAATATACTACAGTTTATTAGTAAGCCTATTATTTATGCACTCCCGCGGGCCATTTAACATTTGCTTTAGTTAATGAGAATCTTCATCTTAATTAACAATACTAAAAGACCTTTTTCCTTCCCTCCCCCACAAAACGAATAAGGCCTTAGAAATATATCCCAGAATAACACAATTTTGGAGTTATTAAAAGCAAAGCCTTTTCATTGCTCATTTTGTATTATCATCAAAGCTCCTTGAAAGACACTTAGTGAAATTTTGTATATCGTGCATATCTTAATTAAAACCATGAGCTAATATTAAAAGACACTGAATGATTCAAAGTCCACGTGAAGGTCTTGTATGAATAATAATGAATTTTTGAGATTTATAGAAATTCAGAATGTTATTGCAAAATTATTGAATGTTAAGATCGAAGCTGCAGAAGAAACAGTTTCAGATCACCTCTGTGTTACTATCAGGGAGTGTGCCTGTAGTATGCATGATCATAACCCTTTAGTTCAGTTCAGTTGAATCATGTCCTCTGAACAAGATTCTAGTGAAGAAAAAAGAGTTTAGCTTGCCAGCCGGAAGCACATGGTAACCTTTTGCCCCAAATCAGATTAACCAGAAATCTATTAAATATATAGAGTCACTTTTATTTAGAGAGAGCTAAATTACTTTGGCTCCATTGTGGTACAGAAGAGACGAGTCTTACAAAATGCATCATATCCTCTGCTTTATCTGATGGAAAAACAAGGAAAAGCTTTTTCTGGTAAATTTTTCTAGTTTTTACCTACTGAATGAATAATGTCAACTTTCATCCTTCAAATTATGAGCACGATGTTGTAAGCACAAAGAGTAAAAACTTTGAACTTGAGATATTGATATTTAAGTCAGAATATCAGCTTCAAGTTATTTTGCAAAGTCATTAATAACAAATGACATTTCCCTTTCTGCCCTCCTCCCTTCCTAGAGTCATAAAATCATTAAATTTGGTAAAGACCTCAAAGATCGTTGAGTCCAATCTTTGACCTTGTCAAGGAACATCACCTTGTCACCCAAACCACAGCACTAAGTGCTATGCCCAGTCACTTCTTGAGCACCTCCAGGTTTGGTGACTCTACCACTTCCCTGGGCAATCCGTTCCAATGCTTAACCAACATTTTGGTGAAGAAATTCTTCCCAAAATCCAATCTGAACCTCCCCTGCTGCTGCTTGAGGTAATTTCCTCTTGTCCTCTTGAACAATATCCACAGTCCTTTTCTGGCTACTTTTGTTTAAACCCTATAGCAAGAGAAAGCAAAAATCACAGTGACTTACACTGATATTTTTTTTTGTTATGTATGCTCCAATACAGGTATCCTTACATAGACTTCCAAATCTTTTGAACTTAAGGAGAAACTGGTTTCTTACCTTTTGCACTATTTTCAGATTAACTGTATAGGTTAGCACATTGGTGCAAGAATTCAAGCCTTTTATATCTGCTTGTGCTGGCACTCTGGCCTGTTAACCTGAAGAAAGGTCATGACAGCACGGTAGGGCAGCTGAGAAATTCTGTGACCCCAAACAGGAAACTACAATAATGCAGTCTAAAGTCATGTACTGTATTTTCTTGTACATTGAATTTTGCAATAATCTTCTTTCTCTGAACTAATCATCCAAATCCCAATGAAGAAATGAGTGTAAAATACTGGAAATATGGTAGAGATGGTGAATAGTTTTATGGTGGTATGCTATTATGTTGTAATTGTTTGATACTGAGGGTCATTTTCTATCAATTGTTTGATACTGAGGGTCATTTTCTATCATCCAGTACTTCTATTTGGCATTATCTTTAATCATTTGATTCTCTGTTGGGGCTGGAGGGGACAGTTTGTTTGCATGTCTCCTTGTTTTTCCTTGGTAGCTAGACTGAAATAGAGTGCTAGTGAGTGGGATGGATCACATGTTAAAGGAATGAGATGACAACGAATATTTGAAGAGATGAAGGGGAGACACAAATTTCCTTAAACTTCTATTACTTTTACCTGGGTATCCTGTGGTACACATTTAGTTCTGAGATATGCTTAGGGCTACACACATGGTGAGCCTATACCAGGGACTGCATAACAGATTTGTCAAGAGATGAATCATGAGGGGAAAGAGGTGTAAGACAAAGGTAAGTTCAGTTTTTCCTGTTTGGTTGTGTCAGACTTAACAGATTTGCTGTATAAAGTATGTTTGAGTTGTGACCTTTTGTCCCATTAAAAAAATTCCAAATAAGTACATTTTGCATGACAGCTGACATATTGCAACATTATCGGAAGAAATTTTACTACTGGGTTTGTTCAGGATTTGATGTGGGAGGAACATTCAGTTTCTAACTTAGGGAATTACTGCATGTAGCAAAAAACCTTCATAGCTTTATTGTACAAGCTGAAAGGCAAGTAAGGATAAGTGTAAGTGTTTATATGCGTTTGTCATAAGATACATGTTTTTAAAAGAAAAATAAGAGATATGTGGGAGGGGGAAAACAAGAATCTGTTAAATAGTTCCTACATGTAAATTACAGCCATAAATGCTGCTAAATGGTAAAATGAATCAAACTGTTTAATCTGGCTGTAATTTTGAAGATTAAGGCATTTACAAGCAGTGATGTGAGAACATTAAATTATATCACAATTTTTTCTGTGTACCTTTTAATAGCACAGCATTAAACTACTCTTATCAGAGAGTGACGTCAAGGGTGTCTATCACTTACTTCATATGATAATACCAACAACGGTTTTCATTGGATTTATATGTGTGATAAAATGTGATATTATGGAAAAAAGGTAATGGAAAACTGAGCCTGTATGACGCCAAGAAAGACACGTAAAATTAAAGAAATCATTGCAAATTGTTCAAGTGTGAAAGTTTTTTCCCAGAATTATTTTGAGGAGATAAAAATCAAGTTATTCATTGCAATGCAAATGAAAAAGAGAGATATATGGTGCTGATAGTAGCTATAACACAATAGGTACTATAGGACCCATCAATAGCAGACTGCAATATTTTCTCATTTCTTTAGAGTTAATTTTAGAGGAATTAAATTTTTGGTGATAAAGTGTAAGAGATGCTTGTCTCTGTTGCACCCAGAATGGCGAGAAACGACACAGTCCAAGTTCAGGGAAAGAGTGGCATGAGCCCTTTATTCTTCCGCAGACCCATTTTCATACCCCAGGTCACTTGCATGTCATAAGATCATTGGTCATTGATCATCCACCTCTCGTAGCGCTTGGCTAGAACCCACAACACCCACTGAAAAATATTCTTCCCAATGTGTCCCATAACAATTCTGCAAAACAGATCACAGGTGCACAGAAAAAGATACTTTACAAAACTGTCCTCATTGTTTTCATCTAGTCTGTGTGTGAAAGCAATGTTCTCACAGAATACTGGGAAAAGGCTGAAGAATTTCTCTGCTTCTAGCTTTTTAGTATCCACAAGATGCTGGGTAAATTGGTAAATCCATTAACATTTACAGTGATAACTTCTAGAATGAAGATCCACAGAAATCTGCCTCTTTGCTTTCGCAGAAAAATTCTTTTCAATACATTTTCCTGCCTTTTTGTGGTGACTCTTAGGTAGTCTGGCAATTTCCATAACAGACTTCTTAGACTGATTTTTCATTTTTATTTTATAATGTCTTGACTGCATTACATTTTATCTTCCTTGAGGCATATGTAAAAAAGCTGTAGAAAGGAAAAGACTTTCATCATCATAGCTCTATTACTCATTCCCCGTCTTCCTAATTATGGCTGCCTGTATCAAAACATTAAGGGACATCAGTTGTAACACTGAATTTTTTAGGGAGTTTTTTAGCTTCTTTTCTATTTTGCTGGGTTTTTTAGGTGCTGTTGTTTTAGGGGGTTTTGCTTGTTTATTTGTTGTTGTTTGGGATTTTTTTCCTCATGACAATGTTCACAGACAGTGTTGATTGTTTGTCTCTCTCTTCTCTCAAAAAGGTGGGCCCATACTCCAAGTTGCAAGCTTGGAAGACCGATGGTTGTGTTAGTGCTGTGTCTGGCTTCCTGAAAATTTTCATAGCAAAATATCCCAGTAATCAAGTTATACAGACCCCAGGCTATGGGTGATCTTTTTATTTTTCTGACCTGTTTGGAATCTGTACAGAAGAGTTTAAATCAAACTCCACCTGCTCAGGTAAACACGTTCTTAAGGAAATGAGAGGGCTATTTGGTTAACTGCTACTTTGTCTAGACTTGTAATATGAGACCAATCTTGAAATCTCGTGCATTTTTTCTAAGTACAAAGTACAAAGGCTATTGGGCCTCAGGACTATTATTGTGGATTTCTATCAAAAAGCAATGCAGTAGAGGATGTCATAACTGTAATGCAAAGCAGAAAAACTGGTGATAGCTGTGCATACCAAAAAAAACCCTCACAGAAACACAAAAAAGACAAATCACAGTTCATGGTGACAGCCCTTTTTTTTTT
>VWZQ01003832.1:546791-579323 GCA_013397015.1 Myiagra hebetior | reverse complement strand
TTTTTTTTTTTTTTGTGCTATTTGTTTTTTGCTTGTGTGGCAAGAAATTGTCACATCCATGTATGTATTTTTATGGTGTTGCACTTGGAGATTTTTGGTACTTCAGTAATATTGTTTCTTTGAAAATAATTGCATGAACACATGAATGGAAATGTTTACAGGGCCAAAGCTTGTTTTAGGTTTTACAGTGTAACCCTGTTCCATGTGGGGAAGGTATACCTCATTCTCATGATCATTTATCTCTTAAAGAAACAGGTCTTTAAAGAACAGTGCACAAGGTAGGGAACAGAGGAATTCAGGGTGCTAACTCATGACCAAGGCAAAACTCATTTGCTGACTGGCCCCAGGAGAAAGAAAAGATGTTGTGGAGCAAAGTTGAAACAGTATGGGTAGTCTGGACAAGCTGAACAAAAAAAACGCCCAACTCCAAAGAACAATAACAAAAACAAAAAAGTGAGTATATATAAGTTGAAAGTCTAGGAGTATGCAAGTTATGAACACAAATTCTCTTTATGTTCACATCTCAGCAAGAACTCTTTACAAGGTTAAACCTGTATGCCTAACCTTTGCAGGTCAGGAAATGACCTACTTTTTTAAAAGGTTGCTCATTCAAAAGGAAAAGAAAGATCTTCTTTTGTTGCAAAGAGTTTGACGCTGGTCATGCACCTAGCAAGAGTGTCCAGCAAAGAACAGCTCTTCTAGGGGCCAGTGCAGCCTCCCTGCACAGCGGGGATCTCTGCAAGTGTAGCTATTTCTCAGCTACAAGTGATTCCAGCTCTTGTGATTTAGCTCTGTGTGAGATCACCCGAGGCAAACTCGGGGACAGCGAGACAGGAGCCGTGTGTGGCAGTGCCACAGAGGCAGCTTTATTGTCCAGCAGTCCCTGGCAAAGGGAGGCCAGGGACAGCAGATGCCTAAGTCAGGACAAATCCAGGGCCCTTTTTATGGGAAAGGCAGGGGTGGGGTAGGACCCAATTTACCAACTGGATGCAAGGTATTACCATACGGAAACAAGGCATGCTGGGGGTGGTTCAGTCTCTCACCATAACCTAGAGAGAGGTTTCTTACCTTGGAGTCCTTTTGCCCGTAGACTTTGCTCCTCCAAGGGAGTGCAGAGGACTCCTGAGTCAAAGGCTCATAGCCCTCCACATCCTTGCATTTGAGATCACTTGATTTCAACCTCCAGAATTTAATTTTATTTTTTATTTATTATTTATATTATTAATTATTTTATTTAATTGTTTTAACTACTTTCTCTGGTAGAGCTACATAGCACTCTGTAATTTTGTTCTTGTAAAAAAATACCTATGTACAGACATCAAACTGAATCTTCTCTTTAATAAAACAAGTACATCAAGATCTCAGAGTATTGCTTACCAGGAATCTTATCCTCCATTGATTAGTTACAATATATGGCTCTTCTTTTCTTTTTGTTTTCTGCAATCTCTCTTTATTTCTTTTTTTACCCAATTATATTTTCAAAAACTAAGAATGATTAAAATCTTCAGACTGTCTAAACGTTATTTCACCAGTGAGATTAGAAATTATAAAAGTCAACCTCATCGCATTCCTCTACTACTCCTTGCTATTCTTTTATATATATTAACATATATGCTTTGCATTTTCTGTTTCTGAGGCCTTATGTAGAGCTCTTCAACCATTCATAACCTCATATACTTCAAAGGATAATTACTTTGTCTTTTGGGACTGTTCCCTTGACTTTTTTCCCAGTAAATAACCCAGACTTTGCTAAGTGCATCCTACCAAGTCTTGCTCAAGGGGGAGGTCTTTGGCATTTAGCTGTGCTGAAAAGAAACACCAAGCAAGCATGTCAGCGAAAGAAGTAGCCTTAAATACCTTGGGAATTATACAATATTTCTGCCTTGCATAACTTTGAAAGTCTATTCAAAGTAAATAACATTCCAAAAAAGTTGTGATAAATTAGTTTATTTATCAGTAATCCCCTTTTCAGATTCTTATTTTTTAAAATATCTATACTAATAGGAAGAACAGTTTTCCATATTCTCAGAAGTAGTATGATTCTCATTTCTCTTTCACTGAACTATTTGGATTGTGCCACTAAATTTCAAGTTTTTATACATAGAAAACAGTGTTGGTACACACATGTAGACCCCCATGCATTTTTGCATTTTCTATGCAATTTCCAAAACTGTATATGGAACGCTTTCTATTATAAAAAACTCACTGTTCTCTAGACCCAAAATATTTGTCCTAATTTATGCTCTGCAAGCAACTTTGTGATCTACTTTCCAGCAGCCTGGGAAAGTAGTTTGACTGGCTTTGTTCTCCAGAAGGGAAATCTCCAGATCAATGACAATTTCACCCACATCTTAGCAGTACCCAACTGCTATCCTTTAATCATACATTGAAATCCTTGCAGTTATCTACATGATAAAGAATAGGCACCTAATCTTTTCCTCAGGTGACAGGACAAAGATGAAACTGCCTCATACTCTAAGTTACTAGTTGAACATCTGGAGTATATTCCAATCTATGGCCCTTAAACAGACTCTTAATTATAATTCTCTATTCTTTGGGAACTATGAATCTATTTTTTTCCTGATTTTTTACATAATTTTGATCTGTATTTTAATCTTCCACAATCATAGCATTTTTTTCCTGTTTTTTAAAATGAGATCTATATTATTGTGTAATATTTAACACAAATGTTAATTTATTTATACATTATATATAATTATTCTAGTTAATGTTATTTCCCACAGTGAATATTTTTATAAGTCACCTGCTTCAAATTAGGATATAACAATGTTTATTTATACTGTATGTGAATTAAGTCATTCGGATTTAGGAACTTCTACTCATACAGTTTCTAAACAAAGGACATGTAGACAATCAGAAGGTAAATGATGTGGATGTACACCCATTAAAATAAAAGGAGAGTTCTTACAGGTAGAAGAGAGATTTAAAAGAATAAGACAATTGCCAGTCATTGAAACTTAAATAAAAACCATCTACTGCCTTCACGAGTAAACAGTGCTTCCATTTATCTCTGGTTGTTTTACTGTTCTCTCTTTGCGGAAGAAGTCGTGTTAAAGACAAATTGTAAGGGCAGGATAGTCTCTCTATTTTAGGATTGTTTATGAAAACGTGTCCACATTTTTCTAAATTTAGTTAATCAAGCTCCTTTAAAATTACATTAGGCAGAAACTATTTTGGCATTGAAAAATTTTGTTAGATATAGAATAAATGGGCTTTTCTGTATTATAGTTGTAAAATATGGCTTGATAATGAGTATACTTTTTTTTTCTACAGCAGCATTGATTTATGTTTACAGATTGCACATATAGAGTGACGAATTAGTCACATTAGTACATCCCAAGGTGTAATAATTTTAAAAGAGTTCTTCATGTGTTGTAAAAAACTTTTTTGAAACTGATTGGGAAAGGTATGGCAGGAATTCTGAAAAGGATTTGGAAGAAATGCCTTCACCTGTATCGAGTCTTCATACCTTTTTAAAATTATTATAATCTAAAATAGAGCAGTATATTTTTCAAAACTTAGATCATGAAAAAAAATATATATTGGTGTTTCTTTGGTGTGGGGGTTTGTTTGTTTGGTTGATTTGGTTTGGTTTGTTGTTTTGTTTTTTCCCTTGAGCCTAAACTCAGATGAATTGAGGTTTATGGGAGAAGTCACTGGTAAATATAGGGATATATAAATAATATAAGTAATAATATAGATAATCACCTTTAATTTTACAATTTTGCAAATCAAAATTGACTGATTAGGCAATCCTAACTCAAATGAAAACCCATTTTTTAAATGTATATTTCAACTAAATTTTAATACAAAACCTTTGATAGACTAATGTGAGAAACAGACATCTAACATTATGGGTCTGGCCCTGAAATTGCTGAGAAAAGAGCACAAATTTCATTAACTTCTTATGAGACTAGAATTAGTTCAATATTTCTTGTAGACACTCATTATCTTGCAAAATCAACAATATATGTATAACATAATTAAATCCTTATATTGACATTAGGTATCTAAATCCAAATCTTATAAAATTTGAAATGTGATGAAAATTTTTGGTGTTTTGATACAAAGTAAAAGATAAGATTTAAGATCTGAGCTCATTTTAAAAGAGCAGATTAATTGTCCTTTTTCATGACAAGCTCTAAGAAGCATTTCTCAAAGGAGGTGTCACTTTCCTTGGAGAGTTTTTACATCTGATCTCAGTTCTGCTAAAGAGATTCTAAATTTAATAATAATGTTAAACTAAATGAAATATGGATTCTCTTAAATAATTTAAACTTGCTGCAATTATACAAATTTAATAAGTTTAGTATATAATACCCCTGGATAACGTAAGAGAATATAATTACAAATTAAATATCTTTTTAGTTAAGAAAATTGGCAAGGACTGTTTTCTACTCATATGGCATAACATTTCATTTAGGCTCTACTAAAATTCTATTCTTCGAAGAGACTATGCCTTAATAAATATATATTTGATCTCTAAAGTTAATTAATAATTTTTGTTTCTATATTTATAATCTGAAACATGGACTTATTTTTTAAATATATTTCTACATTAGGAGCCTACTGAACTTTGAAATACGTAGTTTTTCCAGTTCCATTTTAATTATTCCTTTATTTTCAGTATGATTTAATGAACAAAATGTCTTATATAACACAATTCTCTTTGATTTTCAATGTGGAAACACAAAGCAGACCAAAATAATTAGGATTCATTCCTATACATAGGAATATAAAGAGCCAGTACCCTGACAATCACATAAGGGGCATTGGATGGACACAAAGAATGTAATAATTCTTATTTTCTACAGCTACTGTTATTTTCTTTCTCAGAGATAACATAATCACATTTGCTTCATATATATTGAATCTTATATGTCTACATCACATTGATAACAACCAGAACAACTGCATTTCTGAGAAATTTACAAGAAATTATCATAGTGAGGAGAAAATTGTGTTGTTAAGATAGGGAATGCAAGTAATCTAGGTATTCCTCTATGTTCTCTCCTGGCTGCTGACTCCTACAGAGTCTTCTATGGCTCTTGGTCCCATATTAGCTAGATTCTCAAAGAAGTTACTTCGATATCCTGGTTGTCTTATTTCATTTTTTTTTTTTTTAATTTTATCATGGCCATCATTGCTCTGAGTCCCTTATTAAAAACGTTTATGAGTAAGACTACAAAGTAAGCAATATATAGTAGAATTAGGAATTGGAACCAAATGGACTAAAGACTCTCTGAGGACTATAACCAGGCACAAAGTAGTCTTTCCTTCAAAATACTTGCTTCTATAATATTTTTTAATATCTGATACAATTAATTTCCTCTGTTTTTCTCACTGATGTTGTTGGACCAACAGGAGGGGAAAGTTTGGGCCCTTCAGAAGTGTTTCCTTTATTAATATTACAGCCTATGGCAAACCCAAGATTTCCAAAGTTTATATGTCATCATTTTTTTAGCAGAAGTAAGGTTCACTATTAGTCATGTTGCTGGCTTAAAATCTAACAACAGAACGTTTTCTGGTGTAATTGTATAACTTCATTTTGTACAGACTCCTAATTCTGTACCAAAGTTTAAAAAGAACAAAGATGTATCTTTCAACAGACATGTAGTTATGGTAGTCTAGAAATTAAATGTACAGGAATTACATTAAAAAGGTATAGATCCTTTCAGTTAAATCATATCTCTTGCAATGAAATTAAACAGAAGAGAGAAGCCAAAGGTAAAATTACTTCCATGTCTATTTTCTTATATGAAAACAGTTTCAATTCTATTTATCATAAAGAAGAGAAAATTGAGTTGAGGAGGATGAAGAAGAAGAAGAGCAATAGCAATTACAGACTGTCTAAAGAGTGAGCTCTTTTTCTAATCTAGTAATGAGTTCTATGGCGACATTCATTACCTTATGCAACACCATATGTTGCATGTAAAGGAAGCTACTTTCTATCATCTCTCACACTGAAAGTGAAGAAAAGTTCTCTCGAATCAACACATCTCAGAGCTGTGACAAACCTCCCTGTCTATGTGGGAATGTGTTGGCTGCCCAAATGAATAATTTGAGTAGAAATTTAAGAGCATTTTATAAAGTTTTAAGATAATAAAGTTAGAATAACACACAGGGAAGGGAGTTGTTCCTTTTCCAAGCAGATCTGTATTTGACGTCTTTGTCTGGAAGATGTATTACTCATCCATCATAGAGTATTGTCACACCGATGATATATTAGTGTAATATATTATCACAACATCATCATTCCTGTGATGTATTGCTACCTAGCACAGAACTACTTGGTGAGAGTTGGTTATAAAGACTTAGCACCATTTATAGTATTAAAAAGAAAATTAAACACTTTCTTTTAAGACTTGCACACAAAAGGGAATCCGTGAAAAGGTGATGGTTATTTTAAAATTTGATTTATGGTAATGCACATCCTGAATTTTAGGGGTATGAACTCTAGAAGTAAAATCAAGCAAGCGTTTGTGGTCAGGCAGAAGAGTGACTTTCCTGAAGATATTGCTTTGTGGGTTATCAGTGGTAGTGCTCATAAATTGTATCATTAAAACTTAATATTTTATAAACCTGCAGAATATAACATACAAGTAACTATTTGTCATTCATTATAGAGTCATCTTCTAGTATGGCAACAACATGAAAGCTTACTGTGGCATACAAAATCCAAGAACAAAGTTGTGGTAATTTTTTTAGCAGATGTGATTTTTCACAATCTAGATGTAAACAAAGTTTAGTCCTTGCACAAACTATTGGCCAGGTCTTTCAAAATCAGGAGAAATTTCATTCCTCTAGGAGCACAACCTTCATGGAAACCCATGTCTAGCAATCACTACATTTTTCTGCCACAAAAGTTGTAAGATGTTCCTTTTGTTATTATTGTTGTTATTCCTTCTAAAGGAAGAATAAGGAGAAAAAAAGAATGAGTGAATTGATGAAATAGAGGAGAAAACCCAAAACACCTAATTAAGCTAAGGAAAAATGTAGAATTTAACCTGAAAAATTTATATCTGGGCATAAACTGCATTGCTGTGACCAAATATATACACCAAAGCTGATAAGGCTGTTTTTAAAGCTATTCTTTGCTTACTTATCAGTGAAAGTTTTGAGAGCTTCTTCCTTCCCATTTATTTGAAGAATTTTATTAATAAAATCAATTAAATAAAGATAATAACGTCATTCCCAAAAAAGTTTCTAATCTATATTTTACTGTAGACTCATATGAAAGCTTTCCTGTCAAAATGACAGAGAGAGAAAGAAAAGAATAAGAATAAAGAAGGTGTCAGGACAACCAGACAGTGTCCGAGCATTCCCATATTAAAGCATCATTTTGAATAGTGCTCTGTCTGTATAAAAATGGTTAACAGAAGGGGAGGGTAAATTAGAATATCTGATTTGTTTAAGTTGCTGGAAAGAGATATGAAAAAGAAAAGAGTTTGGAAGAGTAAAAAATGGCAAAATAAACTTGAAATAAGGAATTTTTTCCCACCTTTTTTTCATAAAATACTGCCTATCAAAAGCCACCATGAAGAGCAGAACTGCAAAACATAAGTGACTAGTTCCTTCAAAAAAACCCAGTTTATGGCCCTAATGTCATAAATCTATTACCTTGTTCTCTGCTGACATTTTGTATCCCTCTCTATTGAGTTCATACCCAGAGGGTCTGTTAGGACACATACATAATATGAACTATAACATTTCACCAAAAGATTCTCCGATCTAGTCCTTGATTTCAGTTAATTTGGTTTTGTTTGTCTTTCTCCTGTCCTTTAGGTGGTATATTCTATCAGCATGAGATGTTTATCTATGCTATGCTTACAGCAGTGCAGCATGATCTTTCACTGCTGCTTGAAGGAACTCTTGCAGCAGCAAGCATGAAGTGGTGGCTTGGGTAAACTGAAAAATACATGGCATGAAATTACCATTTTATTATTACCTTGAGGGCCAAGATAAAAAAAAAAAAAGGCTAAAGTGCAAAGAATACAGATGTACAGAATGTGTTTTTTTTGCTGGGAGTTTGTTCTCTATATAGAAAAGCATATTTTTCAACACACACTTCACCATACATGCATATTGCAATGTATGCAAAACAGTAAAATCAATGCAAATATATGCAGTTGAAGAGAGAGCACATTTTGAAGCTGGCACTGCACTCTTTGTCAATGTCAGTTTTGTGACAACCTTTGATAGTGCATAGGGATTTCTTTAGTCACTTAGAGGTCAAGATAAACTGTTCTTCTCTTTCAAAACTTACCTTCTGATTGATGGCGTTTCAGTGAAAACTGAGCAGTAAAAAGACTGTGTCGTATATTCCATTCTTAAGGGATGAGAGGTTGCATAAGAACTTGATAAACTAAGTGCAGTAGTATTAAAATTAACCTAAATATTATTGAGAAAATCAAACCACGCCTGGTATCTCAATACCTGTCTTAATTTCTCATTGGTTGGTTAATAACCCTGTCAGTCATGTGTTGGAACAAACCTGAAATAGTTCCATAATAAACTAGGTATATCAGAAGATTCATTCTTACTTGACAGCATTCTCTATCAGCTCTTTTAGGAAAACAATTTTATGCATAAATACAATAAAAATAATTTCTGTCTTCAGAGAGACTGTATTTTTCTTCATGTCTTGATAGCCCATTATAAATAGCCAAGAGTCTCTGCTCACTGAAATGAATTAGACACATAACAAGAATATATGTATAATAAGATATTTTGGATCATGTTTGTCATGAGTTCTTAACATGAGCCAAAAACAACTAGGCCATGTTCTGGGAAACACCCTTTATGAGGGAAGTTCTGAAAGTACATTAAAAAAAAAATTAATCATGTTCATATAGCAACTAAGACGTGTAATTAAGATTTTGGACAACATAAATGCAATAGGTTTAAAGTATTTCAAATGTAGTTATGCACAACAGCCCAAACCCTAAACTATACCAAAGAATTACCCATACAACCAGCCTATATGTGTCAACCTGAGATGTAGCTTTGAATTGTTAGGAGTGCATGACTACTAAGTAATGACTGTTATTTCCAAAATTTTATGAGTGTCCCAGATTTTTAGGTCTCTAAAGACCCAGATAGAAAACCGTTGTTCAAAGCAACTGATATTAAATTGAAAAGATGCTAGGAACTACTCGGTGTTTTATAAAGCATTTATTTGTATTCCTACGTGCCTAAAATATTTGAAAAAACCCTCACCCTAAATTTGTCTAAGGATTTATAAGGTAACCTTGAAAATGCATTTCTTTTTACCCATGACCATTATGATCAATTTCCATTTGGCAGGATTGTTCTCCATCTATTCGAACATGAGAAAAACTAGAGTATTATAAAATAATTACTTTATTGAATGATAATTTAAAGGCATTCATGTAAAATAAGAAAGTACTCATATTACTCAGGGGAAAGAAATAAAAGTGAGACTGCTAAGCTAAAGTTGTGAGGAAATAGGAATTTTGTTACAGTCATTTGAAAGAGTTAATTTCACCATTAAAGTCCCTACTTTCAAAATTAAATAAATAATCACAAATGCTTGAGAGTAAAGTATGCATCAACAATGAATCTTTGAATCATATTTCTACTTTTTAAAAGCAAAATGTCCTGGATGTTCTTTTTCTGATTTTTTTTTTCTTTTTTTTTCTGGGTGTCTTTTTTTTTTTTTTTTTTTGGGTTTTTTTTTTGGGGGGGGTTTTTTTTGTTTTTTTGGGTTTTTTTTTGGGGGTGGCTTTTTTTTGAGTGGGTTTGTGTTTGTTTTTTTTTTTTTGCATCATGACTTTTTTTTCTGAGGACAAGCCCTACAGGGAGACAGCATGAATAAAATATATGACATGTTTTTTCCATTCCTGACTGAATTTAAATGAATTTCCAGACCTGGAAATTGAATAGCTTTTGTGTAACTCATAGACTGTAGTTACAAGGGAAACAGTAAGGACCGATAAATATGGAATTTCTTTCTGCCACCATTTAGTTACTCTTCGCAAAAGTCTATCTTAATAACAATAAGCAGCTACTGCCAAAGAATAAGAAATTGAAGTATTGTTCCAAATAAGGCTCTGTATTTGATGTTTCTAAGTTTGAAATTTCTTTCCTCTGCAACTGCATCTGAGCAAGGACTCAAACATTCTGAGCAAAACATTGGAAAGTCAGAAGCTCACATTATTTCTTCATAGAGAGCTATCATAAATTATGTTATCTTAAGAAAATAAATTCTGGAAAAATAATCCACTGCTGAAGCATTCAGTTTACTGAAAATTTTACAACTCATTTAAAATAGCTATTAACTATGGTGTCACTGTAATAGTTCAAAGTTCTGCATCCCATAGGCATCAAAGTGAAGGATGTAGAGGAGCATTTCTTTGTTATGATAAGACACTGATGAGTTAAAAACAATGTCTGTGTAATACTACTGGACTCCAGCCATGAGAACTTCACTCTTAAGTTAGAAGTTTAAATATGATATACAGGAATCTACATGATTACCTACTCAGTTTACTTTCATTCACAATTCTTTTCTTCCACAACCCACTATACCCATCCACTCTAGCTCTGGAAGGCAGTAAGTTGCTCATTTGGTTTTGCTGCTAGCTGCACATGAATTGCCAAAATTGATGTCACATATTGCAAGACACCAACATTGCTGTTTATGGCAAATTCCAAGCCTTTGAGGACCAACACAAAACAGTGGTGTGACTACTAGATAGATGTTAAGTCTTCAGAAGCAGAATTAATTTTTAGTGAGTATAAGAATATTGTGTTTGGTACAATTATCTACAAGTAGATGTTTTGCTGCCTTAAGCACAACTCAAAAAAAAAAAAAAAAAAAAAAAAAGCCCAAAGGTTTGAGGTGTTTGAATTATTTTTATTATGCACTTTTTTCATTTAATATAAATAATTTTACAGCACCAGGTGCCAAACAATAGCATAAGAATGTCCAGGAAAGTTGTTTGGGACAATGGGAATACAGAGCTGAGAGAAGTTATATTCACGTATGAGAGGTACCAAAGGAGATCTTTTGCTAAAGGAAGGAGTTAACTGAATTATAGCCTTACTTTAGATATTTTAGGCAGCATACTAATTCTGGAGTTTTGATTACTTTGCTTTGCTTTGCTAGCATGACTACATGTATATTTAGTAACATCACTTCTCTTTTCATGTTCCATTCTCTAAAGAATCTCACTCATGAAAATACAGATTGTACATAAAAAGTAACAAAACTGCAAGTACTTTTTGGCCATACTATGCAATTATTCTAAGAAAAGTAAGACTGGCTTATTTCTTTTCTTTTCTTACTCTTTTAAAATAGCCTGGAACTTTGCTGTAAGATAAATGGCAGTACTGCTGCAAAATAAAGCATGCAAATTTCCAGGCAGATCTCTTTGATGCCAGAATAAGTTTTACTCATTGCCTTTGCTAGGATCAGAAATACTACTCATGACAGTTGCAGAGGGATGTTCTGTGGAGGTTTTAAGAAGGAGTGTATTTATACATAAATTCTTTAACCATCAAGATTAAATTTGCCCCATAGGTTGGCTGCATCTCTTGCTGGCATTCAGGTGACATGAGATTGACTTCTTGTAACTTTTCTTTAAAGAATGTATTAGACCTTCCACATAAGACTTTCAAAAGTTTCCGTATGTTTTTAAAATCAGATGCATCTCTTTAATCTGTGTATTTTCAACAAGTCCATTTCAGTGGAGAAAAGGAGATTCTCTTGATGGAAGGTGTAAGACATTTTAATCATTATTACAAAATTTATTTTTATATCAGAAGCTCTAGACACCTTAATGGTGAAAACTGTGATCAGTGAAAGTGTTAGTAATCAGAAGGCAGAAGAAAAACAAGAGATAGTGTAATACTTCAGACCAGATTCTTGAGACATTTAGAAAAGATTGCTTCAGTAAAAGTAAGCATAAGAGAGAAAATAAAGGTTGATGACTGGAATATAGAAATATATACACTGCTTAAAACTTCCATTTGCACAAGTGAACAAATCTATCTCTTAAAAGACATTGCTAAGAGTCCCTTCACATTTCTGAAAAAGAAACTGAAACTTATTCATATAAGTTTTTATATTATAATTTAATCAAAGAAAAAGGGACAGAATTACAGACTTTCTTTTATTTAATTTTGATATCCAACATTTTCATTTATCATGTAAAAAATTCTATACAGTCATACCAACTGGCCAAGTTGAAGAGAAGTAGAGTCTCATCACAGGCCAGCTGGTATATTAGAAAACTCTATCAGCAGAGTGGAATCACAAATTTTTGAATTACCTGCAAATGCACCTTCTCTAACTGGATTGATCCACAATCAGCTGTCTCTTGTTTGGCATACCTTCAACATCACTATTTGTTAATCTGAGTTCAAACTTTATCTCCCAAGATTATAAGCTTAAAAGTAAGCTATTTAAGATAGTCAATGTAAATTCTAGCACATAACACATCAGTGCACATACCCACAGAAAAACTGAAGGAACCAAAAATCACTCATTTCCTCAAATGTGACAGAGCTGTCCATATATATTATCATCAATGGCAGTTCCAGCAAGCTCAGCATTGACCACCCTTTATATTTCATTATGAATTTTCACTCTAGGGAAGTTCTAATTGGACAGTTTTATGAAACATTGTCTGGGTCTTTTCTGCCAAAACAGGAACAAAAAGTATCTAAAATCTAGAAAATACTGCTCTGGGCATATTTCTCCAATGACACACCCATGTCCTAATACAATTTTTCACTGCATAATTGTGATTGTTAATTTTCAGTAGTTTAGTGGTGTAATTATTTTGCTACATAAAAATGACAACAAATAGAATATGAACCTGAAGAATATGAACCTGTAATTACTTTTCTATTCTGCAAAGAAGAAATGGCTGAAATGCATTCATTCTTTTTATTCACTGAAACATAGGAATCAGGGTGGAAAGAATTTGTCCCAGTGCATTTCAGTGATATGGAGAAAGTGGCTAGAAACAAACAGATTCTGTAATTCTGAGATTTCTTTTCGGATTTCTTTTCCACCCAGTTTTGAAGGTGAAACTATTGTCTATACAAAAACCCAAAGAAGATTTATATTTTAAGATTTGCCTAATCTCATATTGAAGGCTTAATTAGAGTTTGTGCTGACCTTCTTCATGGAGAATTGATTTATCTTTCATGAGCAGTATTAACGCCATGAATCCTTACTTTGAATCTGAATTACTCATACATCAGCTAAAAATCTGATGCTGAACTGCTTAGCTAACTTACAATGACTGTTCAATTTGAATTTTATACTTCCATTGAATTTGAATTGAAACTTTTTGTTGCAGACGCTATTAAATCCAAAAAGCTCATGTGACACTTGTCACCAAGCTACATCAGCCCACATCTTCAAAGTTCTTACTGAACTGTTTGTAAATGCTTGAAGAGAGAAACTGACAATTTGAAATAACATTTTCTTTTGAGATTGTTTCAATCTTTGAAAGGAATTTAATGTTAAATATATAATTTCTTCCTCCATGCAACTAAGATGAGTAATAAAAAATTTAAATTTGAAGAAAAAAGTGGCTAACAAGTTTTTGGATAAGGTTTTTGATTTATGTATAGAAAGAAAATATTATGTCAGAGTTTTCATGGTAACTGCAATATGGCCCTAAGGACTTTTCAAGCAATTGTATAAGAAAAAGTCTTGAAATTTCCTGTGCAAATTACCTAATTGTTTTCTTCTTGAGCTAAAGTATACAAGATGAGGACATAGATTCACTTAATGGGTTTCTGTGAGGACAGGCTTAGTATCACTTAGTGGTAGTTAGCTGAAGAGTAGGTCTCTAAAGTACCAGTTGGGGTCATTCTACAATCAAAGAGAGAACAAACTATGTATATGTCTTGAGAATACGTCATCTTCTTTATTGGGACAGCCCAAAAGAGATAGTGTGAACTGCATTCTAGGATGCCTGCATTCATTTCTCTGACTGTAGAGGTATTTTAGATAATAATAGGGATTAGAAGCCAAATATTCAAGAAAGCAAAAGATGAGATCTATTCAGGCATAACAGTCTGCTGGTTAATTCTAGATCTATTTTAGAGAACTTCTTTTTTTAATATTTAATAATGGTAGCCAAAGTAAAAAGTAAAATGGGCCTGTTGGACAAAAGTATCTTTTTCATGTGTTCCTTGACCCTTGACCTACCGAAGAATGTGTTTTTCCAGCCAATAAAAAAACAGAGAATGAGAGTTAATTAATATACTGTGCTATTACTGTACAGTAAATCAAAGAGAACACAGCTAAAAAAGATCTTGAAAAATACAAGTCTTTAGTGAATTCAATTTTCTAACATTTTTCATATCTGTAGGATTCATTAATATTATAATTTACTCTTTTTCATCTTTCTTTTTCCCCCCAAGCAACATGAAAATAGATCATACTAGCTCTAATGGAGACATTATGGTCTGTTGTGTAGATACTCAATTACAGAGTTTTAAATATACAAATTATGTAAATTACTATTTAGGGAGTATTTACAAAATACGTTATTGACCTAGTAAGCCATAACAGCTCCAGTCTGTCAGAGAAATACCTATTCAGACCCTGCTTAAAATGCAAATTATTGGCCCAATAGGGCATAACGGCTTCTTCAGAAAAGCTGCATTCTATCATAGAAATCCATGGTTGGGGACTTGCTGGCTAATGACTTTTGTGTGAAAGCTACCTTGGAAACTGTCCTTAAGTACACAAATTTCCCACATGATAGAACATAATGGCTATTTTTCAACAGCTGCTGACTACAGAATAGTGTTGGGTTCTATTAGGTAGCTAGTTAGTTGTCAGATCTCAAACAAAAATGTGCAGACACTATACAAAGATATCCATTGGCTTCAGATTCCCCTATAATTTTGTTTGAAACAATAGCTGCAAATGCACAGCAGCTATTTTTCAATGACTGTTCGTCCCTTACATGGATTTACAACACCAATTTTATAATGAAACAACTTTGATGTTAAGGAATGTTCTGTTGAAAAGTAAGACATGGACCAATACTCCAAAAGGGTAATTATAAATCCTCATTAAGCAGAGCACTTTGCACAACCTTCAAGAGGAATTATGCACATGCATTACTGAAATTATTGAAAATACACACATTTACATTACATTTAAATGTTGTTCATTAAATATTAGTAAAACTGGGCCAGGCTACAGGGGATTTCTTCGATGTAGCAGCCAAGTCTTTGTACCAAAGAGTTTCAATGAAGTCAAGATGCTTTGGAGAAAGCACCAAAACTTGACTTAGGAGATGGTCAGGAGTTTTTATTCCTAGAAAAAAAATGCCAGTCATACAACTTGGCTCAGTTTTGAACGTGTACATTTAAAGGAATTCCCGCAAACTTAGCAGGGATCCATTATTGAATGAACTTTCTGAACTACTGAAGTAGCTGAAATACCTTCACAACTCTCCATTTAGGGACTGGGCTCAATAAGAGATGTTAAACAGGGATTTATATCAGTAGGGATTAATTCCAGTTTTTTAAAGTTGTTACATGTACAAACTGTATTCTTTTTAACATTGATAATAGAATTTTTTCATGAGTGCATCCATTGTACTTATCAATTCTTTTACATTGTTGTTTCCTGTGTTTTTAAGCTTAACAGTGGACAAGTGTAAACACAGTTGCAAAGAGGGCAAGAGTTCTAGTAAGGAATACACTTTTTGACACAATTTCTTGAAAACTTTTTTCTGGGGGGTTTTCTCAGTATAGTTTAAGACCCTTAATCTCACGAAAAAAATCTATGAAATCTTAGAGAACTTGCTTGATAATATAATTATCAAACAATTTTAGGCTTTCTAATATTACTTCTTATTGCATTTTTTCTAGTTCCTTTATTCTAAAAGAGCAAAGAAAAATTTTCACTGTATAATCATTATATACCCACATGATGAATAATTTTATTAACATATTATTGCTTGTATTTATAGCACTTGTCATTGCATATTTCCAGCTTAAATAGCATCAATAAACAATTTTGTTGTTCTCCTGGAAATGCATGTGGCATGTAAACAGAGACTTGCAGATTTTAAATTACCACAGATTGTTGCTCTCTTATTAATAAAGAAGTGCACAGTTGATAGGAGAAAAAATAGCAACGCTTTGCAATTCAGTTCCAAATATGTGTACTTTGGCAAGTAACAGACAGGAACTTTTATAAAGATTAAAAAAAATCCTTCTTAATAGGAAATCAAAGGAGAAAAGCTTTCATAAAGTTATTCTTCAGCCTAGATTGATAACTGGATAGGGATACTAGAATGGTTGAAAGAATGCTTCAGGACTCTGTGTCTCACTATGAGATCATTAGCAAGTGTCTGTATTCTAGAATTATTATGTGTGTACATACCATAGTAGACATGCCAAAGTAGTTTGTTTTTTAGAGTAGGACGTAGAACAGGTCTGTACCCACTTCAGTATCCTGTGCTAGCTGTGGAGTTGGCAATCTGATTCACAAACAACCCCGATTCCTACAAATACTGCATTCTTTCAGTGAGCCAAACTGACACCAGAGTATACATTTTTTGTTCTAATTTTGTGCATTACATTTTTATGCTTCTTTTCATTTTTTCTCTGAGTTTTTATCTGAGCCATCAAATCAAATGGTGTTATTTCTCACTGCTAATTCCCTTCATGCCATTACTCTCATCATTCCAGGTTGTTTCTGTTCCCTTTCTGTTTCCTTTTTCATACCGGCATGATTGTCTTGTCACCAGATCAAGGGAAAACAAAAAAAAACTTCTAAGATATTTTATCCACCATGTTGCTCAGTGGATGTAAGATTAATCCCTGTGTTAATAGCCTAAATAAGATCCTCCCTCCATCAAAGCTGTAGGGTGTGGTTATGTGAATTGGCACTTCTCCACAAGGGAAAACAAAGAACTTTGATCAGGACTTTTATGTCAGCCTCCTAAGTTTTAGCTCACAAGCTGGCTAAGAGAAAGCAAACAGGTTACAAAGCCTTACACAAGCAATTCAAAGACTTCTTATGTTTCTTCTGTTGAAAGAGCTCTCTAAGACATTAAGATTTTGTGTTAGGATGAGAAAAGCCAGTTTTCAGCTCATACTTCTGTTCTACCTGACATGAACCAGAGACAGCTGACATCTAGTATATGTGACATTTAAAGAAATTTAATCAGACCTGGTAGTCAGATAATATATTCTTGAATGACTGTAACAACTACTTCCTGCAAGGTGGAGAGTGATACTGAATTTTATCTACAAGCCTTTGCAAAACTAGTTTAATATTTGGAAAGCAAGTGGTACAAAAAAGTTATATGGTATGTAGATTTTTTAGCCATCACAGAGCACTCAATGGAGACAAAACATAAAATATTAAAAAATTATTCCTTATTGTGTTCTAAACAAAGAGAGATGTACAAACATTAAAATAAAAATCAAGGCTGAAATTTGAAGTACAGTACTTATTCCTTAGTAGCTTCTCATCTAAAAGCCCCTTTTCCTAAGGATTAAGTAAAAATGTCAAGGCAGAACCTGTTCTAGGGGGAAAAAATATTTCAAACTGTTATACATTATTGGAAATAATTCCATCTATAGATGGAATGCCTTTTTAGATGTGATGCCTTTTTAGTGTGATCACAAAGTTTTCTAAATATATTTTATGACCAAGGAAATTCTGCTCTTTTTAAAGAAACAAAGGAATCAACCAACCAAAAATCCTGAAAAAAATGTACCTGCCCAAAAGAGAGGAAAAAATAAAAACAAGCAGAAAAGACATCTTTCGTGATGATTGCAATCACATTGCCACATACTTTTCACAATGGCACATACTTAATTGCACTTTCTTTGCATGAAAAAGGGAATTCAATCACAGATGGAAGTGCAGTTTGTCTTTTAAAAAACTAGTTTTGATACTTATTTTATATTCAATGAGCATAGTATTTACATTTGAAAACTATGGGCTCAGATGCACTGAGAACCACAGTAATGAAGGGATATTTTTAACGTGACACCCACAAAGATAGGCAACAGTGTGAGTGTTCATAATAGAAAATATCATACACAGATAGTGTTTTTTTCCTTTAGTTGTAACATTTCCTAAGATATGTTATTACTGTGCTGTCATTATTAATAACTTCCAAGCACAGGAGCTGGTGAGCTTGGATGTGTCCCAAGATAAAAAGGTCTAGGGCCTTACATGCTGTTTCCATTAAGATTAGTAGAGTGTTCTTGTTTTCAAAGGAACTTGATCAAACTCTGAACCTGAAAAAAAAAAAATGGTGTATCCTAGTATATAGAAGTTGCAAACACCCATCCAGGCACAGATCCCTGACTTACGAAAAACTGTCTGTCAAAACCTGCACTTTTAGAGTTCTCCTATGCAAGAAGTTCTCTCCTGTGTAATTGCAACCAGACTGCAGTCTGAGAAACATCAACAAGCCAGAAAATCACTAAGAAATTTATATCTCTTCTTAAATACACTTACGTGTGAACAATAAGAATTCAGCCTTGAAGCATGACATACCACAAACCACTCAAAGATTTTTAGGACCAGGCTCAAACTCAAAAGCCAAGCTTGTGGAAAGATACAGCTCACAAAGATACAGTGGACAGATGATATTGGTCAATGTATTTAATATAGCTATTTCTTTGGGCCAGAGTTGCTAATCATATTTCATAAATTTTAGTATGAACTAGAAAGCTGTAAAGCCAGAAAAATAATTTTCAAAACAGTGAACAAAGTCTGGAAAAAACCCAGGATTATTTTATTTAAATGTGATTCATCCACGTATTTTTATAAAACCCCAGGGAACAAAAAGAAACCCTTTTGGATACCAAAAGAAAGTATTTATACACAGTGTCTAAAAGACTCAATTGAATGGGTCATGTCTAGGCTAAAGTTATAAGATTAAAGGTATCTAATCAACTTGAATTTTATAATGGATTATTTTCTTTGTAATCCCATTTCTGATAGACAGTAGTCTCCTCTTTCAAGCAGTCAGACCTATCCGTATTTTAAATCCTTAGATATGTTATAAAGGGTCTCCTACTTAACAGTTGATATTTACAGGACCTTTTCAGTGACCATAATATGGACTAGAGGTTTCAACAACAGTCTTTGGAAAGATCTGAAAAAACTTTAAGTCATACTCTAGAAAGTGATTCAGTGAAAAGTGTTACATCCAAATGCTTTCAAGTGTGCAGAGAAAAACCAGAAACATTCTAAAAAAAAACCCCAGACATTTTCCCTGTCATAAAATATTTGACAATATAGGTAAAAAAAATCAGAAAATGTAAAAACTGCAGTCCAAAATTCATTCTTATTTAAAAGTAAATTACTTTATTTCTTTAAGAGCTATTCCCAAGAGGCATGTTGAAGTGATAAAATTTCAAATGCAATTTGTTTTCTCTTTTTAAGTAATTCTCCTTCCTAGATGAATCACACTTGCATGTTTTTGACCTGAAAAAAAGATGAGAAAGTGATATGAGCAGAACATAGAAGTCCATCTGACACTGGCTTTTAATTTTTCTAGCTTCTCTCCTTTTGAAAAATTCCCAGTGGTCCTATGGGACCCAAGAAGTTGTGTCTGGAAGGAACTGGCCAGTGTTGTTGTCCATCCAATCTCTATTTTATTTGAAAAGTTGTGGCGACTGGGTGGTGTCCCCAGAGACTGAAAAGAAAAGGAAATATCACACCTATTATTAAAAAGCCAGAATGGACTCTGAGAACTGCTGACCAATCAGCCTCAAATCCATTCCAAGTAAGATCATGGAACAATTTTTTCTGAAAGAGATATCAAAACCTATGGAAGGAAGGGAGGTGATTAGAGACAGTCAAGATACCTTCACCAAAGGCAAGTCTTCTGCATCTTCTTAGGATCAGTTGTACTTTTAGGACTCATTTTTTTCAGGCCCTCAGTCTTCTTGCCAAAAGTCTGAGTGAAGAAGAACAAGGCCTGCTCCATCTCCTATTAAATGCTTCCATCTCATGTCTGCTTAAGTAGATACTGCTCTGGTTTGAACCAGTCACTGTCACAATTTACAACAAACCCTTTCTGGTTGCAGCGAGCAAGCAACAGGCTTCTTCTTGAGAGCTCAAATGCTTGGGTTCAGGCACCTGCCTTTCCCCACATCAGAACAACACAAAGGATTATCTGCCACTTGTTCTCATTTACAACTCAAGCTACATTCTCTTGTACGAAAGCACCCTGAGAATTTTACACAATATCTAAACATACACATAAGGTTTTATATTATATTTAGCATAATGCAAAAAAATTACTTGTCAGAATTAATAGTCCTAGCTGAATTATTTGTTTCAGCAGATTATAAGGAGTTTTAGTTTAGCAGTAATAAAAGAAAAAGTCCTTTTGGATGACAGAAAATTTTGTACCCTGAAAATATAAAAAAGAAGTGTGAGGAAAGACCCAGTAAACTTCTGCAATTGACATATCAACAAATAAAAACTCAGTAGCCCAGAAAACAATAGGGAAATAGGAACTATAAGAATTTTTCAATTCTTGTCTGAATTGACAGTAGATATAAAAACCTGTATACCAGTTGAAACTGGTTGTATCACAGTACACACTGAGATGTCTTCCAGAACAAAAATATTTTTAGCTTAGAATGTATGAGGCTGGTATTTAATAAACAAATCAAACCAGATGGAACAAGTTGCTGAATAAATGGAGTCAGCTTCAAAATCAGCTCAGCCTATCATGGTCAAGCATTGTTTATAGTTTAAGGGAATTTCAAAATTATAGCTACGACATCTATTGCTCAAAAAATACAGCAAAAGGAGCTACTGCTATTGGCTAATATTGCGTGAGACCAGGGCATGAAGAAACACAGAGGAAACACAAATCAAGTGGTCTTCAGGAATATGGATGCAACAACTGACACTTGGTACTTTATTAGAAGCATAGGACTATGTGCACAGTTTTTTTCAAAAGCCTGTGGAACAATAACAACAGCATTTTGCCTGCCACAGCTTTAATATTGGTCCAAATTTTCTTTTGTCCTAGTTTATAGTCATTCACCAGCTATATAAAACATGAATTGAGACCCCTCAATAAGCTATGCACAATCTACTCTTTTAGAAGTTGTTTTGAAAAATGTTATTTCCCTCAACAATTAAATTCTGATATATTAAAAGAAAGCTAGATGGACGTGTTTTGTAACAGTAAGCTTTTCAAAAACATGAGTATATTTTCATAAAATCATTCCAGTTGGAAAAGATCTTTAAGTCCAATTATAAGCATGCAGTACTAAGTCACACTACTAAGTCAACCATTAAACCATGTCCCTTAGCATCACACCTTTTCAACGACCTTTGACTACATTGTTGCTATTAATACATGAATTTTATTAGAAAATATAACTGAGAAATATTTTCTGGTTTTCCTTTGTTTACTACCTCTGGATTACTACTGACAATTTAGAAAAAAGAAATCTTGATAGATAAAAAGGATGTATTTCATTTCACAAAATGCAGATGTTTTGTCAACTTTAAAATGGTCAAATTTACATTTTTGTAAATGTAGAAGGATATCATTGCTCTTTGATTGAGTAAGGAAACTACAGAGAATCTTGAGGTAAATAGGAAAGTAAGTATGACTCATGAAAGAAAGTAAGAGAGCTATAAATGCACATATTATTAAAACTATTGAAAGAATGTTTGGCAGGATATTACAGTGAGACCTCAGCAATTCTAAAACTTACTATTCTATATATTTTTTACATATTGTTTTATTCAGTCATTTTGCCTCTGTATTTTTTTTGTATCCCCTACTGTGTCTATATAGACATTAAACAAAGCATTGAATTCTATAATTCTGTCTAAGTGACATGAATGACTTTTAGGGTAGATACGATCACTGCAGAATAATCAACTATACGAATCTTTGTAATATAAAGTATAATTGTAATTATCTGAATGATCTCTAAGAACACTAAATATTTAAAGCCTTGTTCTATGTCTCTCTAAAACTTTTTGACTTACTATGCAAATAAGACTTTATCATCCAGGTCACAGGTTCAATGCTAGTCTCTTTACTCTGCCACTTGCAATGGCTGCAAAGGGGAAAAGGGCTCCTCCCAGCCACGTTGCAGAATGCTTGTAAAATATGTTCTTACAGGTAAATGTATGGGCCTAAGAAAGGAGACCAAAATGTGACATGAAAGAATCTCAAAGTAAAAATTAACAATGAGCCTAGAAAAGCTGCCCATTTGACACAATTCCACTTGCTGCTTTAAGAACAAAAAATATAAGTTGATTCCTTAGAGACATAAAGAACTAACTTTCACTAGAATGTTGGCAGACCTCGAATTTTTTTCCACAAAAGTTAGCCTGATTTATTTCTGTTGTGAAAATAATTGAAGTGAATGCAGGATGAAGTTTCATTAAGTTCGTGCACGTAGAAAGCCCACTCAGTTTTTCTCTATGTATTGACCCCAACCATCTGGGGTGCTACTCTAGGTCACTTTGGTAAATTCATACATTTTTTTTAGAGTCTGGAAATAGCACAGAGAGGAGAAAATGTGTTTTTTGGTGTACATGTGTGTGGTAATTAAGGTGGGGACTTTGAAATACTGATGTTTCTGAAAGGATCAGTCCTTCTTGAGACATATCAATGTCAGCCTGCCTCCCTCACACAAGCAGCACAGCTCACTTGTGCAGATGTCAGAGCTGCTTGAGTCCTGTAGGTGTATCTTTTAAAAAAGTGTATGTTAAGTAAGATTAATCAAATAGTTGGCAAAATTTCAGATAGTTTTCAGGCAAACATTTCACACCTAAAACAGGAGATGGTTGTTTTTCTATAAATTAATGGTCTGTAAACACCTTGTTCTCAATTCTGATTTTGCAGCAATTTTATGCCAAAGTAACTCCATCGATTACTGGTGATTTACAGCGATGTTATCCTACAAAGCCCTCTAAAGCTTAGCTCAAATTAAAAAAAATAAAAAATCTTGGCTTAGTTTTGTGTGTGCTTGCTAGTTTGTCTATCCTCTCACCAACATTTGCAGGTGTCAAAATTAACTTCTAGCACAGATCCTGCAATTTTATGTAACGATACAGCCTTTGAAAGTTCATCTGAGAGCTTTGTCTTTTGTGACACAATATACTCTGGAGAAGCAGAAAGCTTCCTCTCCTTTTCTGCTCCCCCATGTTTTCCTGTTGTTTTATAGATATCCACTAATGTTTTACTATCTCACAATTTTATCTTTAAAAACACTAACAATTATTTCAACTGTTTTAATCATCTTTCTGCAACCTAGATGATATTTTGAAGGTGTGAGATTATATTAATTTTCAAGTGGTGTCTACAGCATCAGAGGAGAATCCCACAAAAATAATCCAGTGGGATTCAAAATCTACATGCAGAAGTAGGAGAGAAAACAGAAGAAGCCTTCTTCCTACCTTCAACTTACATACCACAGCCCTGGCCTCTTTAGTGTAAATACTGAGTATTACATAATCCCCACACAGATGTTAAACACTTCTAAAAAGAGGTAATATTCTAGCAAGTATACTACAGATGTGTCACCTTTGCATTGTCTTTCACACACTGGAATGGTTATGAGTGAGGGAGAAAATTGTGTTTTTAGAATAGGAGAGCAGGAGACATTTCCATGCAAATGTCTGTAAATATTTGTAGGGTTTTCTGTCCCTCCTTGTGTTCTTGAGTTCACTGCTACTAGCAATAGTTCTTCTGCAACTGAGTGCAAATGTCCACATGGGCTTATATTTATGACTTTATATTTCATTCCAGCCATTGTCCAAGCTGACCAAGTCTTACAACAGTATTGCTCTGATCTAACATACCAATTTCTCAGTGCTTTGCCAGCTGCTGTGCTGTGCTGTCTGGTCTGCTTGGTAATGAAAATGCTGCTCAGAACACAGAAAATCTCTATGTAACCATTATGCTTTATCACTGCAAGTTTATTTCTGATATACTTTATTTTAATTTTGTTTTTGTCCTGTTTATTTTCATTCCTAAACTGTGCTTCATGAAGGGCTTTTCTACATTAGGATATTCACTAAAGTAATTGCTTGAGCTGTAGCCTAAACAATGACTTCAACTGTATCAAATCAGTACTATTAGCTTTGCAATACAATTCCCAATGTGAACACACTTTCTCAAGGACAAGTACCTTTATTTACAATGTAGCTTAATCTGCTTCCACAGTAGATTATGTGCAGTTCAAATTATACTCCTATGTCAATATTTTCTTGTGTAGCTAAACCTCTGTAGGCAAAAAGGTTTAAATTCATACAGCAAAATTACCATGCAAGGTTCTTCCTGGTCCTGAAGTGATGCCTTTGTTCTTCATGCTCAGTTCAGCTCCCATTTATGTTACATATTTACAGACACTTCTGTCACAATCTACAGGCTCTGATCTTCAGTGATGATACACTTACCATGAAGAACTGGAAATCATAAACTGCTATTCATAACTATCTGGTCTTCTCACACTCAGAATAAATGTCCAGGTAAAAATAAAGAAAGGAAGGACAGAGGAACCTACCAATTCCAAAGAGGTAACTGCAATTCCTCTGTACCACCCCTGCCAGTAGTTGATCTACCTGTAAGACCTGTTCATAGCAAATGCTGCCTAGTTTTGGAATAGGAATGGCAAATTTCCTCCACCCTGGAGTGTTTAGATGGAAACTCATATTTTAAATAGAACAAGAGGTGAACCTATCACTTTGACGAGTATTGTCAGGGTCCTGGGAGAGATACCAGCCCTTACTGTCCCTGTCCAGCAACACCCGAGACCTGCTCTACCCCTCCACAAAGAGCCCCATTTCAGCTCAGGCTGGCCCCCTGCCCCAGTGCTGCAGTAGGAGTGCCTGGGCTAAGTACCATCTATGTCCCTTTCACCTGTATACAACCCAGACCCTGGCTGCAGCCAAGTCTCCAGCCCTGTCCTGGTCTCCTGCTGCTTGATGGGACCTGGTACATCACTTACCATGCCTGGAGCTGTTGATAAGACTCCATCACAGCCACAACCAAATCCACTGTGGTCAGACCTGAGGGACAGTCAGTGCCTGCCAGTGAGGGCACTGGATTCCCTGGGATCACTCTGGATCCCTGACTCCCTCTCTTCTAGGGGCAGCCAGTTCTTAATGTGTCCTGATAATGATTTAATGCATCATGATTGTAAAGTTCACCATCTCAAACGAAAAGCAAAGTGTGTAAAGCAAGAACAAGAAATCAGAAATAAATAGCATTTAGGAGCAAGAAGTTAATCTTCTTCCTCAGTTGTTAATATCCTTAACTCCGGCTTCTACATTGTGTCAATGACACTAATGACCTTAACCTTTAATTGCTGCACATGTGCAAATCTGTGGAATGAACCCTGACTTTCCCCCCTTAAAAATTAAAAGCAAACCCCAGAAGACTTGACAGTCTTCCTAGAAATTTCTTATGTATGACTAGCAAAATTTTATGGTAACGTGACAACTCTGATTGAGAGAGTTCTGCTTGAACTCTCAGGGATATCAGCAGAAGGATTTCTACCGGGGTGGCTGTTTGCTGCTAATAGCACTTTATTAAACTTGTATTTACTTCTCTGGGAATGAAATTTAACTCTTATTACTTACTGCACTTTACAGCAGTTGCGTACAGACTCCTGCAAAGACAGAATTTTCATGTGTTTTAAGCACACAGTTAATTTGGCAACAATTGCAAATACTACTGAGTTTGCATTCACAAACCAGTACTTAAATGAGCAGAATTTAGCCTACTCATAATGTGTTTTCATCTCAATGTCTGAAGCACTGCTCCACCTAAAGGTCCATCCTTCCTGAAATACCCATTTTCAATATCCTTCAGTTACTGAACAGTGAAAGATATTATAATCTTTTGATTCAACAATAGCTATTTAATATCTGCCTCTATTGACCTTCTTTTTTTCCTCAGTAACAACTATGTCACTTTTATTTTGGAAAGTAAGAAGCACATTAGTTTACAAAATAGTAGTTTGAGAATGGTGTGATACTCTGAGAAAATGGTTACTTTTTTTATTCTATCGGTTTTAAAGGAGCTAACACCAGAGGAAAAAATATTTGGAGCTTTTCCCTAGAGAGATTGCACTGCTGCTGCCATCCCAGCATAGAAAAAGTTCTTATATACATATAACAGAAGATCCTCTGCAACATTATCTATATTCAGGATGAGCAATCAGATGAGCCAAATATGTGGTCTTTTCAAGCTAACACAGACACAACACAAGAAGAAGTTATTGAAGTAAAGTGCACAAACCTTTAATCTATTTATCAATTTATAGATTTTATATACATGGTGCTTTCATTAACAAATTATATACATAAATATAACATTTATGTATATAATGTGGTAATAGACATGCAAACTAGAACCAAAGAAATCATGTGTGTATATATATGCATACTTATACCCTTAGTATCTGCATAATCTGCTGTCTACTTTTATGCTTTTTAAAGCATCCAGAAAGTGTGAAACTTCAAAGTTCCCTCGGTTTCCCATTCTCTGGCCTGTCTCCGCAAATTAAATATGGGCTATGTCCCTATGGGATGTAAGGACTGCTCTGTGGTTCCTTTGCTCCTTCTAGTTTGCATCTCCTTGTTACATATAAATCTCACCATCAGATTGTTGTACTTTAATCTACATATTTTTGTTCTTACCTTGAAAAGCTTTAGCATCCCAGAGATTCAGCAAGCTGACTTCTTTGCCTCTTTTACCAGCCCCATCCTCACATTTCCTCTATAAAAATCATAGATATTTCACTGGCTACATTTTAAAATAGCTGATAGTATTTAAAGTACATAAAGAATGTTGCAAATGTACAGAGACCTATCAGACTCTCAGAGATAGTATTATGTCTATCATTGACCAGAGTCAGATTTTGAGCTACAAACTAAATGTATACAATGGGGTGAAAAGTGAAATCTGAACCATTTACCTCACTGGAATTTCAGAGTGTTTTTAAACAATTTTTCACACTTAGAAAATGATTTTGAGTTATCAAAATGAATGCATTTTCTGTTTCCAATTATATTAACTCATTTTTATTATTCCTTGTCTTAGGTCAATCCTGTCTTGCAAGAAAATAAAAGGGTTTTCTTAGCAGTTATCCATAGTAAGTAAGCAAATTTCTGGCTGTTAACTCACTTTGCCACAAAGATTGGCTCTAATAAATACCATAAGATTTTATTTAAACAGATAATAAACTTGAAACCTTAGCTAAATGAATTTCCTTTTAAATTAAAATTTCATCTTTAACTTTTAATGGCTGAAAGTAACTTCTTTTGTACAAAAAAAAAGAACTTAGAAAAAAATCCATTAAAAATTAATTGCTAATTAGTTGTTCACATGTTACATCTTTGTGTCTCAAATTCTAATGATTATTTTAATTTGTTTCCTCTGGTTGAAGTATGCAATACCTATCACTCTATAAAGACTCATAAAGTATGTAACAGACACTGACACACAAAGCCTTAGAGGCATTTGGTTCATTTTATAGTCAGCATAAATCTCTGGAAACTAAATGAAATCATAACAATAAGGTTGCCCATAAAGAATGTATTCCAAGAAAAGAAACAAATTCCTCACTGCAGCTGGGGAGAACTTTTCAGCATTCCAGCATTATTGATGGGTGTCACAGAGATACCATGGCAGTGTGGGGATGTAAATCATGCCAAACAATGGACACTGATATCTCTGTGGCATTCCTGTGCTTGTATTCATGCTGACCTGGATGGTCCACTGTGCTCCCATAGTGTTGCCATCCATTCTGCTTTTTTCTCTCTCACAGACATTTACCAGAGCTGGAGAAGCACCAAAATGTTTTGCTTTGAGTAATGCTTTTAGAAGCACTTTGCAATCAATCCTTAATTCTTGTTTATTGTTCTCTGTGCTGCCCATGTTATTTTACAACAGAATAAAAGATTTGGTGCTGCCAGACTTCTTGTCATATTCAAGGAATTCTGCAGAGCAGAAAAAAAGGGAGAAACAACAGAAACGCAGAAAGAAGAAATGCTTAATAAATTACTAGTTTCCAAAACTATTAGATAAAATCAAAATTTCTGAATATTTGTTCAAATTACATCCCTAATTTATGGCCAGTAAATTCTTCTTTTCCCTTTTTCTCTTTCCCTCTCTTTTCCTCAGGTTTGACATTTTTCATGTATATTTTCAGAAGATTCTCTCTCAAAAACTTTAGATCTTTCTTTTCATTTAGTCATTACTAGGTTCTTACACAGTGACTTTAGAAAAGCCTGTATTATAAAAATTCCTCAATTCCTCCCCTTTCCCAGTACATTTTTCTCAGATAAGATTGACATGCAGTTTTTCTTATTTAAGTCTTTCAACAGATCACATTTATTCTACATCATATTTTGATATTTTGTTGAGGGTGAAAACTTTCTAGGGTTTATATTATTTTCTCCTCAGAAAATAAGAATGCTTTTATTACCCTTCATCAATACACGTTTCAGTATTTGAAAAACTGAACATATTTGCCACATCGATTCAGTCTCTCGTATTCACTGGTGACAATGTAACTAGCACTACAGTATGACGTTTCCAGGGACTGACTCACTTGGAACTATTCATTCTGGGGATGATTCCTTAGTTTAAAAATTCTACATTTGTTGATTATAACCTTTTTGAATTCAAAAATAATAATAAACATAATTGGACATAATTAAACATAAACTTCTACACATAATTGGAGAAATATTTGCACTATTAACTATTTCTTACTGCAAGTACTTTGAATTATCTGAATCTAAAAAACTGTTTCATTTTTATACTATGTTATTTCTTTTTTATCCTATGCTGTTTCCTTTTTATTCTGTTGGCACAGAATGCCTCAGAAATGGGTAAGAGAATGGCAAAAATCCCTAATTTGTAAATGATCATTTGTTCATTCAATATTTCTATTTTTAATTCATACTATTTATTTTAATCCCTTCCAAAATATGAAAAAGAAAATTTTCTTACCCAAATTGCAACAAACACTGCAGAATCAACTAAAACTGGCCATCCAATTTTAAAGTGATCAGGTTTAGAAGTGTGCTTTGAAATGCTTCTCAGACACTGGCCACACCACATGTTATTCTGAGATGAGGCTTTATCTGAAAATGGAATACAATGAGATTTCTGTACGTCTTTAGCTTTTAGACACCACATATGACCACTCTTTGCCAGGGGGAGAATCAAAACCAATGCCTATCAGACATTCTATTTTCTAATTATTCAGTTCTTTTGTTAGAGAAAATGTGCAGAATTCTCCTCTGCATCCTTCTGTTGGGAAAGGCTGTGGTATTTGTAAAACAAAGATTGAATCTACACAGACAGAGAAAGAAACAGTGCGGTGTTTATTGAAAACATGAAAGTGTTGCCTACTGTTGAAGAGGGGATGTCATTAGAGGGACTTTTGATGGCAACGTAGAAATTCTTGTGATGCAAACAGATGTGTGCCCCTTCAAAGAGATTAAAGCCTTGTGTATTAGCCTGCTTAGTGTGTGTCTTGATATTATTTATGACAGTGGACAATCATACCTGCTGTAACCAGTAAAGTAAATTTATTTTTATTATGGTGATGGGACAAAGCAGGGCTAAAAATTATTTCATTTATGCTAGTAAACTGGATGTGTCTCCATGCCTAAGGACAAAGCTACATCCATCTGTTTCATGTGGGGAATTCAGTCCCCTATCATTGCAAGGAATATGGTTTTGCTGTTAGACCACAGTAGTTGTACTAAAGCCGTACCACAGAGTTTCTGGATGTATCTTGTCCTGTCTGGGACTGCAGAAGTTTCCCCTTGTTTTGGCTGTGATAACAACTGTCTAATGACCAACTTGTTATGGCTTAACTTTTTTTTTATGTAAATCCATGACCACCATACATATCTCAAAGGTCTTGCCAACCTCAGCAGTTATTGTAGAACAAGTACTATCCCTTTACGTCGAGTCTGGGAAAGTTAGTGTCCTACTTTCAAACTGTAAGATAGCAACCAGGGAAGAAAAAGGTATTAAGAAAATGTGTAAATAAAAGAAGAAGCAGACCCTGGTACAAAGAAGGAAGGGACCACCAGCACCAGCATGGAGCTGTTCAAGAAGATTTCAGGACTTGGGGAACCCACACAGATCCCTGAAAGAATGAGCACATCTCCAAGGAAAATGGGCAGAAACTAGAAAGAGGGTTTAAAGAGCATTATTAATTATATATTTCCTCATTATTTTAGACTGTGATAGTAGTGTTGTAGCTGGACTAATAATACCTTTTGATTGTATTTTGTCTGTAAAGAATTTATCTGGACAAAGTTTTAGGTCTGTATACATTGCGCATCTGCTTTAGACCATAACGACATTTTTGAGTGTAATACAACTCCCTAATGTAACCATTTTTCACAGTGTTATCTTAAAACTGGTTAGATTTCCTTACCCTATTGCACTCAGAGTGGTTGTTCTGAAACTTCTCTTCTGATTTTCAGCCTACTTTCCAGCCTTGTATGTCTTACAGTACCGATCTCATTACAGCATTTGTCTGCCAGATTCTGAATGTCTATGCAGACACCAAGTACTGCTCTTCTCCCAGAGTGTATACTCACTTTCGTAGATACAAATTATTCAATTTCCTCCTTAATCCACTGCCCAATTTACTCAAATTCTTCCTTTCCTGTAACCTCTTGATTGTTATTCCCTTGTGTACTTATAAAAATTACTTTATCCTCTCTCAACCCCCAGTCTTTTGGAGTATAGATATGAAGAATTATCGCACACACACACACACTCACCATCGTTAAGGCTCGTTTTGCTTCTTAACATCCACTTGTCTTTCGATACAGGTGGCTCCCATTGGAAATTATTCCTCGTCAACCTGAATAACTACAGTTGCACATAACATTTTAATCATGCAATTGTGATTAAATTATAAAACTGACCAAGAAAGCATTGATATGTCCTTATTGCAGTGGTAAATAGTTATTTTCTTACACTGTCAGAAAGCATCTTCCATTTTTAATGATAGTTGTCTTGTGTAACATTTTAATTCTTACTGGAAAATTGAGGAAAAGTATTCCTTTAATTCTGTCTGTCTGTAGTTCTGTATTTTTTCATGCAAATTTTCCATACATCACTTTACTAATATTAGCCTGCTATTCATCAAATTCACATTGTGAAATTTTGCAAGTTATACAGGAAGAAAGCTCTCTACTGATTCTGATGCATAGAATAAATTTTAACACTCCATTAAATTTAATGGAATAGTACAAGACCAAAAAGTGTACCCCCAATTTTGTTTTAGAGATTACCAGCAGAAGTCACAGCGCATAAAGGAAGCATGTTCTCATAATTCATTATACGGCCTGTCTCTGCTCTGAGAATAATTTGTATTTCAGAGCAATGAAATGGCTCATTCCTGTTTACACTGCAGGCTTCGACTTCTCCAATGAAACAAATTTTCTGGAGAGCAAAAACACTGTTTATGACTTCTATTACACTGTAAGAAATAAATGGTGCAGCTTTATTCCCAACTGGGATGCAATTGCTCACACGGGTGATACCATTGATCTCAAAGTGTGAGGTTTTTCTTCGTAAAAGTAGTGAAAAAAACTCCCACCCTATAAGTGGTCATTAACACAAACAAAGAGTTTCCAATTTAGACAGAAAATAGACTGAATAAATACTGATAAAATTAGTCACTGCTATCTTATCAAAGGCTTAGAAAATGTAGGAAATATTGGAAGTGACCTGGCTGTTTCACAAGCAAAAATTTATCAGTGAACAACTAGATTGCTTACTCTTATAGCTTTAAAAAACCCCAAAACATTGTGGCACCAAAGTGCTCTTTAAAGGATTTTAAATTCGTAACACAGAAACTGACTTTAAGGAAAATGCTTTAAAAATAAAGTATTAATAGCAAATCATGGCATAAGAACAGTATTATTACTTGAAATCAGTGTGGACTCTTTATGAAGACCAAAAGACAACATACAGGGCTATAAAATGTTCATTGTATCATGTATGGACTACTTTGGGCTTGCAGTGTAATTGCTTTTCTCACTAGTTCAGCCTGCCTGAACTGCTGTAACTCACCTGAGCTCAACTACCCAGAATGGGAATTATTCATATTCCAGGATGTCATGGGGTTTTGAGCCTAGACTGTAATGGAGAAATGGCATTGAGATACTCTAGAGATGCTGTTGTAATATCTCAAGCAATTGTTTTCATTATTTCAGTGATGTACCAGTGACTCAGAGAGTTTACACAGAGTAGCTGTCTGGTATTTTTCATGCGCTTGTGTTTGCCCTTAATGGTTAATAGCAGCACTTCCAGACTGATACACTTTCATCTGATATTGCCTTCCCCTATATCAAACAGAAAAAATGACTTGCCTATGTACTTTGTGTAGCTCATTTAGACCTGTGAGCATGACCATATAACCCTTTTTTTTAACTGAGACAATTTTAGTGTATGAAAATAATTTTGCCTTTTTGTTCATTTGACTTTAATC
>VWZQ01003832.1:519351-544805 GCA_013397015.1 Myiagra hebetior | reverse complement strand
GGGACAGGTCATCCTAAAGAGCAATGCACCCTTGGGGGAGCCCCTCTGGTCCCCCCAACACAGTATGTGTTCACCAGCCGCCACACCCTCCAGCCCTCCAGCCCTTTCTGACCCAAAGTTCCACTTTTACATATTAATTTGGGTCTGTCCCAGTGGGATGCAACAACTGAATATTCTAGATGAGGTTTGGTGATTCCAGTCATAAATGTATTACATGTCCCACATTCTCCTTCATTCACATCCTGAGGAGTGAATAAGTTAATATATAAATGGGGCTAAAAGGAGGGTCTTGATTACTTTTGGTCAGAATTTATAGTTGGCAAAAAAGATACAAAAAACCCTTTGGTCTTTCCTCATGCATAGAAGCAGCAGTAAAGGCTGTCTGACCCTCATTGGAGAATCTTTCTGTGCTCCCTTTTTCCTTAATGAACCAGATTTTTAGCAATGCTTTTTTTGCACAGTGAAGGGAGTGAGTCTAATGGCTGGTAGAGGTATGTGGGTGGTCTTCTGTGCCTCACTGAAATAGCATTGGGTTTTGAGGCCTCTGCTTCACCCCAGGCACCATTCACTTGTCAGCCCTTGCTCGAGCAGGTACAAGACCAGCAAGGGCTCAGTTCATGTTTTTCTCAACCTGCCTCAACAATTCTTCACTGTCTTAATACAACACTGTACAATTCTGATCATTTATGACAGGGAGTCCACAATTTCTCTAGGCAATCTGTTTCAGTGCTCTGTCACACACACAGGAAAGTTCTTCTTATTCAGGTGGAACTTCTGTGCATCAGTTTCTGCCTGCCTTTCTCCTCTTGTTCTACTGCTTGGCACCACCTAGAAGAGCCTGGTTTCATCCTTGTCACAGAGCCACAGAATTACAGATTAGTTTGGGTTGGAAGGGACCTCTAGAGTTCATCTAGTCCAACCCCTCTGCCAAGGCCGCATCCCCTTAAGCATATTACATAGGTACATGTCCAAGTGAGGTTTGAATGTCTCCAGAGAGGGAGATTCCATGACCTGCCGAGCAGCCTGTTCCACTGTTCTGCCACCCTCAATGTAAGGAAGTTCTTCCTGATGTTGGAGTGGAACTTCTTGTGTTTTAGTTTATGGCCATCGCTCCTTGTCATGTCACTGTGCACCACTGAAAAGAGTCTGGCACCTTCCTCTTGAAAAATGTCTTTGAGATATTTATATGTATTAATGATGTCCCCTCTCAGTCTGCTCTTCTCTAGACTAAACAGACCCAGCTCCCTTAGTCTGGCGTGACACCCTTCCGTCAGACACTTATATACATTGATGAGGTCCCTCCCGAGTTGTCTCTTCTCAAGGATGAACGGGCACAATTTCCTCAGCCTTTCCTCATAAAACCGATGTTCCAGTCCCTTAATCAGCAACACACTGATCACAACCCTCCACTGGACCTGCTCCAGGAGCTCCCTGTCTCTCTTGTCCTGAGGAGCCCAGAACTGCACACAGCTCTCCAGATGTGGCCTCACCAGGGCTGAGCACAGGGGCAGGATCACCTCCCTCGACCTGCTGGCAGTGCCCTTCCTAATGCACCCCAGGATACCCTTGGCCTTCTTGACCACAAGGACACACTGCTGGCTCATGGACAGCTTGTTGTCCACCAGGACCCCAGGTCTTTCTCCACAGATCTGCTTTCCAGCACATGCCTTCCTCTAGCCTGTGTTGTTGTACAGATTTATTCTACCCCAGGTTCTACCCCTGCAATTGCCTTTGTTGAATTTCAGATGGTTGAGCTCTGCCTCTCCCTCCAACCTGTTGAGGTCCTTCTGAAAGGTTGTACAACCCTCTGGGGTATTGACCGCTCTTCCCAGCTTTGTGTCATCATCCAACTTGCTGACCAGCAAACCATTTAAACCACATGTTCAGTTCAGGAACTGAAGAAATTAATCAGGTACAGCATGAATGACATACAAGCAGGGATGGTGTAAGGAAAGACTTGTAGACCATGAGAGAGGATGGGTGAAGTTTTAGCAAGCTGATCGGGAAAATTCTTTCTTGTCCTTGTTGGAGCAGTTATGTTCATGATTTGTACTTGAACATGAACTTGAGTAAATGGTGACATTCAATTAGAGAGAACATATGCCTCTGGTCAGATGTATAGGAGTGTGAAATTCTGTAAGGCTGAGCTGTTTGTTTTCGGCTTCATGCTGTTCCTTGCACTACAATTGTGGCTCTGGGGAAACTCTCTGGAGAGGAAGATATTTTTACTTTGCTTGCTAACAATTGAGAAAATGCAGGAGAAATGTTTCTAGACCTTGCAGGATATAGCAGACAGAAGATAGTACTGAAAGAAACATGGAAAGTAGGAGGATGTCAGGTAGAAGAGAGGGATTAGTGAAAGTAGCAAGGATCAGCGACACGTCTCGGCACTTATTGAAGTGCAAGATTCCTTGGAAACAGGGGGAACTGTTAATGTTTTGTGCTAAATTAAAAGGCTAAAGGCAGGAGCAAGGATTTACTGGCAAGAACACAATAGGCATGGGAGACTTCTATATAAGTCCATGTTTTTTTTACTTGTTCAACATAGCCACTTTGCATTTTCTCTATGTAAGAAATTATGAGTCCTGATTTTTATTATACTTGTTTTTGGAAAGATATCAGACCACAATACATACGGGCACAAGCCTCAAAACTGGGGCCAACTTGAGACCTATTACACAAGTATCAACAGTTGGCTTAATTTTTCCTTTTGTTTATTTTCAGGTTTTCTATTAGGTGGTCAAAGTGCAATGCAGTCTAATCCGATGCAACACAGCTTGTGTTCTAACAATGCATATTTAAAACATGACTGAACAAAATCTATTCAATTAAAATAATGTCTGTAAAATAAATGTACAGAAAACTTTCCATAGAGGGACCAAAAAACACTTTTTAGGGAGGGGATTTCAACGTAGACATTGTCTCTAAGGAGTCTGGCTGTTCAAGCCAATACAGAAGTTTTCAGCTTTTTTCTTATTAACAAAAGTAATATTGTTACTATGGTAACACACACACACACGCGCACACACAAAAAGGTATCTTGGGACTATTCCTGATAAATATGTATGTATAGCTATGAAATATCTACTGATTCCAAGATAATTTCTTGATTTTTGGTTTCATTCAAGCCTGCCAGGTAGCATTCACTTCAAATGGTCATTTACCTCTAAAACTTCTCTGAAAAAATTCCATGCACAATGTTGTCTTCAGTACTTCATTCCAAACAGTGAAGAGATAAAACAGAACCGTTACATTTGCAACAAAAGAAAAAGTTTTCAAAACTTACATCTTATTCAAATATTCATTATGGTTACCATGCATATATTCAGTGATATGTTCTCAAAAAGAGATTAAAATTTCTTCTGATTCCAAGTAGTCCAGATTCCACTGTGTTTTGTAAATTTTTTTTTTTTTTCTGTTGTGGGGAGGAGGTGGAGTTTTTCTTTTGTTTCTGGTTTGTTTGGGGTTATTTTTCTTCAGTGTGTGTGAAACCAATGAACAAAGAACAACTGTTGTGTTTTACACCACCTACATTATTATTCATGAACTTGGAGCATTGAAGCAGACTTATGTGGAACAACAAAAACTTTCTTCAGTATTCTGGTGAAACTATTTGTGCCCCACAGGAACTTGTTGAGCTTTTGCCACGTACTTCAAAGCTACCCCATTCAAATGATCTTTACTGTCTGCTGAGTGACTTCTCATATGTCATGAGTCTAATTTTTTTTAAATAGGTAAAAATCCCCAAGTTTTTGAATTCCTTAGTTCTAATCATGTATCACAAATTATAGAGAGATTTCAACTTGTGCTGAGGAAACCTGCCTACATTCCTAGCTTTGGGAGAGTGACTCAACAGTGTCCTATTTGTAATGTATAGTTGACCAAATTATCTCAACTAAAGATAGCTCAGGGGAATTTATCTCTGTTGACAACATGTCTCCTGGATCATTGATATAATGTGTTTCAAAATTAAGCTAACCTCTCCCCTTTGGGGTGGAATCTGTTCTTATATGCAGACTTCTAAGTAGCAGTCTGCTTACTATTCTGTCTTTGTCTTCTGAGCTCAGACTTTTTTAGAACTTCTTGTCTTCACAGCAATTGTATGTGGTATGTCTGAGTGACACTTCCATCCTCAGAGAAGGAGAAATAGCAGAAGGAAGTCAGGGAGGGAGTATCTCTGGAGATCGTGTGAGAAGTCAGAGAAATCATCTCTTTTCTGCCCATCTGTTCATCAGCTAGGGCTCAAGCGTATAGCTTTGTCACACTGCAGGCTTGCAGTGTTGGGATCCACAAGGCATTTGGAGAAAATGCAACTGAAAATGTAGATGGAGAAAAGTTATTCTAAGAATAAATTTAAAGCAATGTGGAAGCAGTAAGGAATGATGGGACATTACTGAAGAAATATCAACAGAAAAAAAAAAATAGTCTGCACTCATTATTCTGACAAAGGATTTTTAGAGAACATTTTTTAGAAAAAACAGAGGATTCTTTTTAGAAAGTCTGGTAATATTGGTCAAAGTTAGATATGTCTTCCACTGCTGGGTAATATACTACAGACAAATAGGCCAGGTGATTATGGGAAGTAATTCAGGTCCCTGAAAAATATAAGCAACTGTAGTGGCACCAGATAATTGTACTTGAGAAACTTCAAACATTCCTGTGGAGTGTGGATCATAATTGGATTGAATTGTACCATTACAAATGCAGGGCCATATTGAGCATTATTGAACTGAAAATCATGGTTTTTCAGTTTTAAAATCATTGTTATAAAGAACCTATCCATAGTTGCATATATTTTCTAGTAATACATATGAGAGAGAAAGAGAGAGCAATGATAAATAACTGTGATCTTGACAACAGGATTAGACAAGCCAAAACAGTTTTTAAAGAAACATAGTATCAGGACATGAAAATTTATTATTTATACTTGAAAAGATCATCATGAAGAAGAAACTACAGGTTTCCTCTTTGCCTAATAGAACTGTCAGCTGTCTCCAAGACAGATCTGCTGCTGGCCAAGGCCGAGCCCATCAGTGACAGTAGTAACACCTTTGTGATAACATATTTAAGAAGGAAAACAGGGTTATTGTGCAGAAGCAAATGGTAGCCAGAGAAGAGAGTGAGAAAACTTGAAACAACTCTGCAGACACCAAGGTAATTGAAGAAGGAGGTGGAAGAGGTGTTCCATGTTCTGGAGCAGAGTTTCCTCTCCAGCATGAGTGAAGACCATGGTGAGAGAGGCTGTCCCCCTGCAGCCCATGAAGCTTCACAGGGGAGCAAAGATCCCCCTGCAGCCCATGGAGAACCCCGAACTGGAGCAAGTGGATGCCTAAAGGAGACTGTCAACCTGGCAGAAGCTCATGTTGGAGTAGGCTGCTGGCAGGACCTGTGGACCCATGGAGAGAGGAGCTCGCACCAGAGTAGGTTTTCTGGCAGGACTTGTGATCCCGTGGGAGACACACATTGGAGAAGTTCATGAACAACTGCAGCCTGTGGGAAGAATTCACATTGGAGAAGTTCATGGAGGACTGTCTCTGGTGGGAGGGACCCTACATTAGAGGAGGGAAAGGACTTGCTCTCCCTGAGGAAGGAGAGGCAGAGACAATGTGAGGTGACTGACCACAAACACCATTCCCGTTCTCCTGCAGCATGGGAGGGAAGGAGGTAGAGAATGAAGGATAAAGTTAAACCCAGAAAGTGGGAGGGGTGGGGGAAGTAATTCTTTTAAGATTTGGGCTTACTCCTCATTGCCTACTCTGATTTGTTTGGTAATAAAATCTACTCTGCTTTGCCTATTACAGTCTCTCTTTATCTCCACCCACTAACCTTTCATTACATATTTTCTTTCTGTTGTCCAGCTGAGAAGGGGAGTGATAGAGCAGCTTTGGTGGGCATTTGGCATCCAGTCAGGATCAACCCACCATATCTGTTTGACACCTGTGTCAGTAACCTGGAGGAGGCAATGAAAGTGCACTGTTGTCACAGCTGCAGATGACACCCATTTGGAAGAAGAGCTGCAAACCTGAGGGCAGGGCTATCATGCAGAGACCTACACAATTTGGAGGAACAGGCCAACAGGATTTTCAATTCAGCAAGGAAAAACACCAAAGCTTTCTCTGGGGAAGAAAGCACTGGGTTTTGCCTGATGGGGAGCAGCTCTCTGGGAAGAGATAAGAGATCTTGCCTGAGGATCTTGGCAGATGGAAGCTGAGTGTGAGACAGCAGCATGTCCCAGTTGCAGAAATGGCTGAAAGCATCCTGGGCAGTATTCATAGGGACATGGCCAGGACATGGAGAGGAAGGATTATACCCCTGTCCGCAGCATTCATGAGATCCCATCTGGATTCTTTGCCCAAATTTTAAGCTCCCTCAGTACAGGCGAAATAGTGAACAAATGCTGGAACATGTCTAGCAGAAAGCTTCTAAGCTGGATGGGCTATGTGAGCTTCTCTGTGAGGAGAGGCTGAGGGACCTGGGCTTGTTCAGTCTGGAGGAGAGATCACGGAGTCACAATTTTGAAAGGCAGCAGGAACAAATCCTCTATGTCCTGACATCTGATAGTTCATTTATGCACAGAATTACTGTATTGATTTACATAATATGACAGTTGAGAAATAGTGTGGATAACACATGGCATTGTGTTTATTATTGTCTGGATCTGTCCTGTTGCTACTGTACTTGATAAGGACTGTTTATTATACACCTACTCACCCCATTAATGGCCTTCTTGCTCTGGCAACAGCAGCTGCCCAGAGGTTCACTGGCAGTGCAGACACAACCTCTAGACAGGCTCCTCATGCTCAGGAGGGCAGCAGCCGAGTGCTTCTGCACCCCAGTCCTGTCCTATGTCTAACTCTGCTGCCAGAAGGCTGCAAGCCTTTTACATGTGAAGGGTCACAAGTTCAGTTAGTAAAATAATGTAGATGCTCTGTTCATTAGACCAGTATATTGATTTATTATTATTAACTGGTTTATCTGGGCAAGTAGCTCTGTGACTGAAATCCTCAATATATATAAACATTCATACAGATGAACACATTTATAGTCTCCAAAATATTTCTTTTATATTTAGCATTAAAATATTTTAAACAGGAAATACGTGTATAACTGACATGACAGTATTTCTTACTCAGACGGCCTGTTTCATTATTTAAGGAAGAAATATCTAAAGGAAGCATTCTAAGATTTTTGCAGCACATTTAGGTTTAGCAGCTCTGCGAAATGACCAGCCTAAATAGTTGACCATTAACTCTAAAATACTGGGAAACAAGTTTTTTCCAGTTTCCCAAATGAGAGTTATTTCAGTTTGTACCTAATTTCTAGGATGGAATCTATCTATTAAAAGTATTTCTGCAGAACTGGTTTATTTAAGCTGAAAAATTTTTTTTTCCCTACAGTTAAGACACTTTTTACTCCAAACTGTGATGAATGTATTAAGGCTTGGGTGCTTAGCTACTGGAAATTGCCATTTCAGCTTTCAGTTGACTTCCACCAAATTAGAATCTGCCATGTAAATGTTTTAGTTGTGCTCAGATGCCATTTCAATTCTTTATCTGATCTGAGAGGATCAGTCTCTCTCTCTCTCTCCTTCTCTCTTTGTCCCTGTCTGTGTTGGCAGAGGGGAAGTGGAGCAGGGTTAAGCTGCTCAGAGCACTAGAACCCACATATTCTGTTTCAGCAGCTGAGCACAAAAAGGAGAAAAAAAGACAGTGACCAAGAACATTCCATACGGTAACACCTGTGTCCTTTCTTTTTCAGTTACTGTTCCATGGTATCATCAGCTATTTCAACAGTGTTTTATGCTAACAGAATTCCTTCTATTTCTGCCTTCTGTTTTCCAGTCCACTGGATATATAAGCATGGACATAACAAACAAACAAACAAACCCCCACTTTTGTACGCGCTTTTGATTTTTGAATTGTACTATCCATTCATTAATTACACAAATGAAGTCTTGAATAGTGCGAACCAACAGCAAAATAAATAAAATTAAATGCTGTGATTCTTTTTTTGACTTGGTTGTTATCTGGTTAGTTGTGCATGTTTTTTTCAACTCCTGTGATTGTTGGATTGCTGATAGCACAGACTGCCCATTATAGCCAGAAATCAATCCTTTTCAGACTTTCACAGTTTTTCAGACATGTCTTCTGTTACTCATAAAAATCTCACTGCAAAACTTGTGTGAAGTAAAAATTGTATGTGAGTAATGTGATAGATTGACAGTTAATATGTTAGTAAAGTTATTGGAAAACAAAACAAGACACATAACTATAATTATCAGCTACTGGTGACTACTGGACACATCTGTGTGAATAAATTATTTTCAAACTGCTGTCTGGAATTACTAAGTACACTATGAATTATCACCTCTTTTTCACAGATCTTCAGGTGCTTCATTCAAATATTATAATCTTTGACCTTTTTCTTTGATTATTTTTCAGTTTGCCTGTTCATGTTTAACCAACAAAATCAATCTCTAATCTTGCTTTATTGTTCTGCCATACCTTTACATCTTTCCATATATTTTTTAGACTCCCTGCATCCATGAAAATGTTTCCTCTTTTCAAATTAATATCTTCTGTGGTTTCAATTGCTTTTGTTTTTCCTCAGAGATTTTAGGAATTAAAAATGTAAAGAATGTGTCATTTCTCTGCAGGATGACTTGATTTGATTGACTGATTAATAAGAGCCTTTGCATCATCATTCTCTTTTTTCTCTCATTTTTCCATTTGTTTATTGTGTATGCTGACAAGCATATTATTATGTGCACCTGTTCTTCAGAGTCTTTTTCCCTTGTCCCACATCGGGCATTTCAATGAAAAAAATATAAATGTCTATTACATCCTTTCTAGTCAAGTTTGATCTCAAGTTTTGAATTCTTAGTAGCACAAAATCTAAAGTTTATAAAAAATGTTCTCTGGTTATAGTCTGTTTTGGGTTTTTTTGTGCCTTTAATTATTACACTGATAAAATGTCTGATTCCCACAAAATGACAAACGTTTCTCTTTGTGTTAATATTTTTCCTTTTGTTAACATACAGGGCTCTGTTACCATCAATGAGCCCCACATTCTGTGATTTGGTAGTAGGTGCTTTATCATTACAGCTTGTGAAGTAGGTGTTTGCAGCATTACTTCATTTTATCCCTTGCCTATTTTATCTGTACTTCATCAATGTAAACACATTTCAAATCTTAGAAGGCAATTTCCTAATATTTATTTCATTGCTAGCTACCTTTCCCCTTTTTACTTCTCTTTCTTACTGGTTAGAATTTCTGCTACTTTGGTTTGTTCACAACCCTGACATGAGTTTCTGTCAAAAAGTTTGTGCTTTTAAATACCTGGATGTCTCAGTCATTTTAGAATCTCATACCTTTTTTTTCTGAAGTGTACCGAAAAGAATAAATATGATCATATAATTTCAAGTGAAATGCAAGGTGAATATACTATTTAGTACCAACAGTTTTGTTCCTCCACATGTCCCAAAGCTTCTCTATTTCACTGACTTGAACACATTACCTGGCTACAGGTCTGACATACGTAGGGGTGAGGAAGAATTGTTTAATCTCCTCTAATCTCACTCAGATTTATGCCTCAGCCTCCTAGAAAACAACAAAACATTATAAAGATATTCAAAAATACAATTTCTGGGGTACTTTTCCACCAATTTAGATAGGAATAGGAAATCTCCCTTCTCTCTAAAAATATTTTTATTCTTCTATTTCTTTCCCTTAGCTTTATGATATTTTTAGGAGAAGAATAACTCTGGAAATATTCACTTGATTATAAGAATACAAAACCCAAAAACTTGAGTGAACAAAATCATCATTTAGATTTTTTATATCTATAACACAGATAATCACTATTCTGCTACATAATTAGTCTTTCAGAATACAATGTTATGTTGTAATGTATTTTGGGAGGGGTGGATTATGACAAGTATACAGGGAAAAAATAAGAGAAGCTAACCAGAATCCTAATTATCAAAGAAAGTGACAGAATCTGTTCCTAGCAGGAAAATATGAATCATACTGCAGATTAACAGAGTTAAATGCTGTCCAAAACTCAAACTTACTGTGCCTATAGAATCACAGAACCATAGAATGGTTTGGGTTGGAAGGGACCTTAAAGATCATCTAGTTCCAATCCCCCCATGGGTAGGGGACACGTTCCACTAGACCAGGTTGCTCAAAGTCCCATTCAACCTGTCCTGGAACACCTCCAAGGCTGGGGCATCCACAACTTCTCTGGGCATCCTGCTCCAGTGCTTCAACACCCTTACAGTAAAAAATATTTTTCTAATATTTAATCTGGACCTACCCTCCTTCACTTACAGCCATTCCCCCTTGTCTTATCACTACATGTGCCTGTGAAAAGACCCTCTCCAGCCTTAAAATACATCAGAAAATGTCTCTGTCAGAGAACCCTAAACACTTTCACCTCCGAAGCTTGTTACAGATGCAAAACACAAGTGTGTTATCCTGCCTCATATCCTTCCTTCAAATTCTCCACTGTGGCAAAGCCTTCAAAATCATTTAGTACAGTCAGGCAGAGGCAAGTTGAGGATATGGTTTAGCTGGTTGCGTGAAGAATATTTGTTTCACAGTCTTTTCTGTGATCTTTATATATCAAGCTTTCTAAGTGTTTGTATCATCAATCTCTGGCATTTTGTCACAAAAGGGGACTGTGAGATATTTATGATAGTTGGGGTCCTTTTTGCTTCATATTTGCACCTTTTCTCAAATGATGATGTTCCCAGAATGACAAATATGTTTTTACTACATTATAATGACAATATGCAACTCTGTAGTACTAGTAATAATAACAAGAGAACATTAGAACTTTAGTCTCACAAACTAAAATCTGACAAAAGCTGGGCAAAGCATATGTATGCTTAGCTGAGCACCAGCACTGGATTTGCAAAGACAATACAGTTTATTTGCTACTGCAATGACTAAATATAAGTGTCAATTATGCTAAATTTTAAGACTTTATATGTAGATTGAAAATTATAATCTACTTGCTGTTTTAAAAGCCAATACATCTTGACTGTTGATTAAGACAATTTACCTGCAAGGATTATGAGGTTTTTAACAGCCAAAAAGGCAACTTGAACTCAAAGAAAATTCCCCTTTCACCTTTGATATCACATTTACATGATACTGTAACATTTTCTATGCTGATTACAGCTGATTGTGATCTGAGGGAATAAAGATGGGCCACAACAGCATTCAGAGTAATTTTAACTCTCTATTAGACCAGGAGACACCTTCTCCTGTCCTCATCTTGAGAGAATTGAGTAATATCCCAGTGTTTCCTTACCATGCCCTTCTTTCTCTGAATTTAGGATTTCAGTCAGGATAACCCTTGGGAGAAGAGTAGGTGCTATCACCACTGATGGACTGAATAGGCTTGCTAAGCTTTAGACAATCCTTACTCTTCCCAGAGAGAACTGCACCATTTTATAATAAGGTAATTTCATTTTTCTGCTAGAGAGAAAATTTCTTCTCAAAATCCTTGCAAAGTACATCTCCAGCTATAGCTTTCAGGAAGCTGCAGTTTGACTTGTTAGGGTTCTCAGAGGAAAACAAGATCAATAACTTGTCACAGCAAGAGAGTTTACTGTCTGCAGGGTGTTGTAATGTAGCACTGTGGATGGGGATAAAATGACAAAAAAAGCCCAAAGAAACAATTCTGAGTTTGCCTCTGTGCATTCGGACAGGCTCCTATTAAGCTAGTTAAACTGTTTATTTTTGCAATAATTTAACAGTCAAATTATTAGTTAAAAGTGCAACTTTGTAAAACATCATTATGTTTGGGGCTACTTTGTAAACAAGATGTGTAAAAATCCTGCTGCCTTTCATTTGACTCTGTATGGTGTATAAGCAAGGAGGCAGTTCCTGAAAAATCTGCTGTGACTACAAAGGAAGCAGCTGAAAGTGATGACAATATAAAGTTTTATTAGAAATTTCTAAATTAATGCTTCAACTTTAACCTGACTTTTCCCCTTCTCTATTTCATTGTAAGATGATGAATCTCTTATATTAGGCAACAATGAATATTTAATTCTTAAAAATATGAATAAACATAGCAGCATATTGACCTTGGACTTATATACTTTATTAAGGAATTGAGCAATTAATTCCGTTTTGTTTGGCAATTTATGTTCGAAATGCAAGACATGTCAAGTTTAATGGCACAATCTACTGATAGGGATTGAAAGCAAATGTCTTCAACTCCTAAATTTAATAATCTGTATAATTACAAATTATTGTATCATTTCACATTAGGATTTGTATGGAATGGAGAACATAGAGGAAATACCAAATTAATTTGTGTTTGCCCCTGAAGTACATCACCTTTCTATTCACATATCCTTGAACTGAACAGCTATAGCTACACTGTGAACATCCAGAAAATTCAATAGTCCTGGATTCAATAGTCCTGAATATGGAAAGTCAGAGAGGAAATATCACAATAAGCTACCACCATGTGAGGAATATTGGAATCACAAGACCATTTAAGTTAGGAGGGCCTCTGGAAGTCATTTAGTCCAACCTCCCACTTGAACTATGTCCAGTTAAAGGTCTTTCTCAGGTTGCTGTCCAGTTGAGTTTTGTATATATCTCACAGATTCTACGGACATCTTTGCCAGTGAAAAAATCAGAGAGAAAAATTTTTCTTTTTTATGTTTAAGAGGAATTTCTTATATTACATTAGAATCCTAGATTCATGTGAGTCTACTTTGGAAGGGAACCTCTGGGTAACACCTATTTCACCTCTCTGTTGAGAGGGGGCCATAGATTAGATCAGCCTTTTCTGGCTGAGTCATGAATACTTTCAACAAGAAAAATTCCATCACTTCTCTGGGCAGCCTATCCCACCATTCAATTTTCCTCAGAGTTAAGATCTTTTTACTCTTACATGCAGACAGAGTTTTTCCTGAAACAAGTTTTCTTTTGGTCATCATATTGCTATGCATCTTCAGAAAGACTGTTTCAACTTTTCTACACTGTTCCTATAGGTATCCCTACTTAGAGACCTTCTAGTCTTGTTTCATGTCCAGGATGAATGAACCAGCTCTCTCAGGCTTTGCTCATATGTCACGTACTACAGAACCAAACAATCTTATTGGACACGCATTCGGCTCACTCCAGTATGTCAATGTCTTTTTTGTACTGGTAGGTCCAGGCCTGGGCATGTAGCTCTAGATGTGGTCTCCCAAGCGTCAGATAGAGGTGAGACCAGATAAATGCAGATCCATCACAGTATACAGTCAGCCTCCTTTGCAGCAAGGGCGCTTTGCTGACTCTGTATCTGTGTATACAGATATTTATAAAGATATATCTATATCTGTGGACATATATTTGTGTCTGATATAATTGGCCAGAGCATGCTTTCAGCAATTTCATGGAGGAACCACATATAGCAAAAGATAGTGAGAGAGACGGATGATATCAATAACTGTATTTGCAGATGTCTTCATAAATCGATAGATCTATGTAATATAAAGATACTGAAGTACTTCTATATTGACCTATTATTGATTCTTGAGGAGAGATACCAGGAAATGGCTGAAACTTGGACATTGTATTGATGATCATAACCCTTGGAGCCTGAAAATGTAGTAAAATTTTCAGTGCCTTATCATGTCCATATCTCATCTCATTTTACAGAAAACCATACCAAAAAACTTGCTGAAGTCAAAGTAAATGAAATCCACTGACATCCCGTTGACTACAGATCCTGTCATTTTATAATATAAAAGAATCAGGTTGGCCATGTGAGACATCCCTTGTTAAATCCATTCTGTCTGGTTCTCAGGCACATTTTGCTCCTCAGATTCTTAGAAATAAATTCAAAGAGGATTTTGATGGACAGACTTCACAGGAACTGATGTGAGGCCAACCAGACAACATTTCTTTGGTCCTTCTCCTCTGCTTCTTCAAGACGGATGTGACTTTTCTAGTCACCAGAAAGCTTCCCCAGTCACCGTGGCCTTTAAAAGCTGATAGCAGTCTCATGGTGACATCACTCAAATAAGGAACAGAGAAAATACTAACACCTAGCACTTCTTTTGCAAGTGGAAATGAACAGCCCTTCAAAGAAAGACTTCAGAATGCTGGTAGATACGGGGTTTGACTTGAGCCAAAAATGTGCACTTGCAGCCAAGAAAGCCAATTGTACCCTAGGCTGCACCAAAAGCAGCGTGGCCAGCAGGCCAAGGGAGGTGGTTCTGCCCTTCTACCCTGCTCTGATGAGATCCTATCTGGAATGCTGCATCCGGCACTGGGGTCCTCAGCACAGGAAGGACATGGACCTGTTGGAGCAAATCCAGAGGAGGGAAGATGATTAGATGGGATGGAGCACCACTCTTATGAGAAAAGGCTGAGAGATTTGAGGTTGTTTAGCCTTGACAAGAGAGGGGTCCAGGGAGACCTTCTTGAAGGCCTTTCAATACTTAAAGGAGGCCTACAAGAAAGATGGGGGCAAACCTTTTAGCAGGGCCTGTTGCTTTAGGAGAAGGGGTTAAAGTTTTAAAGTGAAGAAGGGCTGATTTCGATTAGATATAAGGAACAAGTTGTTACATAAGGAAGAAATTTTTACAATGATGGTGGTAAAACACTGGAACAGGTTTCCCAGGCAGGTGCTAGGTGCATGTAGTAAGACTGTAATACATTTCTGCACATTAATAACCTGATGGGAATGCTCTTCCTATTTCACCTAATGCAGGATACTGTTGGCCTTTACCATGAAGGCACACTGGTTGTTGTTGGGTTTTGGTTTTGTTAATTTTCTTTTGTTTTATTTGTTTTTTTTTTCCAGAAACAGAAAAGATACCATGAGCATATGGTTGACTTACTGTTCATTAGCGCTCCCAGGTCCTTTTCTGAAAAGCTACTCTCTGTCTGGTCCATCCCCAGTGTTTATTGCCACATAAGATTATTTCTTCCCAAGTGCAGGTCTTGGTATGCGGCCTTGCAGAAGTTTGTTAGGTTCCAGTTGTCCCATTTCTCCAGATGGTCAAGAACTTTTTGGTACTGATTACAAACCTTTGAGCCTCACAATTTAGCTAATTTTTGATCCACTTACCTATTCACTTATCTATTCCATAGTTCACAGTTTGTCAATGAGGATGTTATAGGAGATGGTTGAAAGCCATACTAAAATAAAAAAAAAAAAAGCCTGCTCTTCTTTTGTGATGTATCAAGCTAGTTACCTAATTACAGAAGGCTCTTTAGCTGGTTAAGCATGATTTACCCTTCATAAATTTTTGCTGACTTCTCCAGTCAACTTCCTATCCTTCATATATCTGGAAATAGTTACCAGGAATATTTCCTCCCTCATCTTCCCAGGGATTGAAATCATCAATCTGTAACTCCCAGGATTTTCTGTACTAACCCTCTTTGACGATAACAGTGACATGTTCTTTTTTCCACATAGGACAGTGTGTCTATATCCCTTGTAGATCACCTGACCATATTTACATATCTCATACTCTGGTTTATATTTGAGATGTCAGTAGCTCCTTGTTCAGCTGTGCAGACCAAGATGGACCATTCTTGAGCTTGGAGGAGGTGACCCTTAAAAATCAACCAACACTTCTGGCCTCTTTTTCTCTACAGGACCATATCCCATGGGATTTTTCCAAGCAGATCTTTGAAAAGGCCAAAATCTCTAAAGAAGTCCATAGTTGTGATACTGCTTTTTGCCTTGTTCTTTCCTCACTGGATCCTGACTCCACTAGTCCATGGTCACTGCAGCCAAGGCTGCTCTGAGTCTACACATTCTGAACATTTCTTCTTTGTTTGTGAGTATCATGTTCAGTAGAGCATCTCCTCTCTTCATCACCTGTGTTAGGAAGGTGTCGTCAATACATGTCAGAAGCCTCCTGGGCTGCCTTGTTGTTTTGTCCTTCTAGCATATACTGGAGAGGTTCAAGTCCTCCATAAGGACTGGGTCCTACAACTGTGAGACTTCTTCCAATTGTATGAAGAAGGTCTCATTTACTTCTTCCCAATCAGGCAGTCTGTAGCAGACAGCCACAATAGTATTGAACGTGTTATATATTAACTTTATTGATCAAATCCTGTATATTTCAGGTTCCATTAATAATAAGTCCTTGCAGAGGGATGTTTCAGATTTAGTACTACTAAAACTGGACACTATTTTGCACCATATAAGAAGTTCTATTGTCATCAATAACACACTGCTAATAGTCCAGATGTTGACTCTTCATTTCTTCATGAGAAAATAAAATAATAATAATCTACAAGTAATAACTGAAGCACTCTGATGTATATTGTAATTGCATGTTCTGTTCAGTAAAATTTTATTTAGGCTAATTTTCCAGAGCCTTACTTTTTATAATTGACACTCCTCTCTTACAGAATCTAATTAGATTCCATGTCACTCAGTAAAATTGGAAACTTCATTCAAATGTAAATCACACTAGTTTAGGAATGTACAACCTGAATAATCACATGCGTGGAGTAGGATTTTTTTAAGGCAAGCAAACTATGTGATATGAAACTAGGCAATCTGAATGAAAAATTTCAATGTGTTTTATAGTTGACTTCACATAAATGAATATGTTGCAATTTTTCTTCAGCATGCTTCAGAACATAAGTTTCATTTTCAATCTTTTTTACTGGTTACACAAAAAACTCCAACTCCTTACAGTGTGTTGCTTTTTGTTGCATTGTAAATTTATTTGACCATGACTTGTGAAATGAGTAGGAGAAAATTTCTGTTTACAACCTAAAATGTATATTAGAATTTATACTAAGCATCTAAATTGAACAAGAGAATTTCAGGACAGGCTTAGCTTCTATCTGTTTATAGACACCCAAATCAGACTGCCTGCAAATAATTTAGCACTAGATTTCCTGTGATCTTCCTATATAGTGGATGAAATAGTCTTCTTTACTTACTTCATTTATGGCATGAATGTAAACACAAAAAACCAAAAAATCCCCACATCACTGTACAGAAAACAGCTTGTGGAATGTAATTGGAGATAAATGCTGAAGTCTCAATAACATGACATGTCACCACATATGTGGTTTATGACAGGTGATCAGGGAAAGTGCAACTTTGTTTACAATTGACTACCTTGAGAAAAATATTTCAGCCAAATATTCAGCCAGGCAGATATTAGTACTGAGGTTATTTTTTTAAGCAGCCTGAGGAACCTGGTCACATTTTCAAATTTAATCAGAACTGAACATCCAAGTTCCTTAGAAATTTTGAAAGTCTTAGCCCAAGATAGCATATAACCACTCCTCCACTGTTGGGGCCTACAATTGGTTCTCTAATGTGTTTGTTACTGCAGATATTTCTTTGTCAATCATGAAAGTCCAAAACTAATGTTTTACAAACATTTAAGTGCAGGTATAGAGTACGAATGATAGACACTATGTAGGGGCTAATTAAGGTGTCTTCTGATTTAATGGTCTTCATTGGTCTGCTCAGCCATTGTTTTCATTGTGGATTCTAATACTTATTCTTCATCCTAAAAATGTCAAATTACACACATTCAAGAATTAATCAGGATGCAAAAACGTTACTTAAATATACCTATATTTTTAAAATCTCCCCCCAAACAAAAGAGGTCTTTTTCTTCTAAATGCCCAAACTAGCAACATTGTTCTTGGTTCTCATTGGAAAGTTTTTTTGCAGACAAATATAGATCACATGTTACTGTGGTCAGAGTTAGAAAAGCCTGGACAAGGTTTGAAATTAAATGTAAAGGATAATCTTAAGATTGATGTGCCTATTATCATCAGCTTTGGATCACTAGGACTTTGATGAGCCTAGCGGGCCCTTTCCAACTCATGGTATTTTATGATTCTATTATTTTACTCAGGTATTTCACAAGCTAATACAAGTTTGATCCTTGCCTTTATTCAAATGGAGGGTATTAGCTTTATAAATTATTTTTAATTTTTTATATTATGTATTATTCTTTGCATATCATAGAGATGAGTTTAACAACAAAAGCAAAAGCAAAGTTTCCAGAAGCTTCATCTCTACCTTTCCAAGAATGCCTGACACAAGGGTGCTCTAAAAGGAGGATCACTCTCTTGATACGTAGTACAGCTATTGCAGAAGTGTAGAAAGGACCAATGGAAAGACCTGCATGCTTTTATTGTTCATGTGTTGATTTATTACATTGTCTCCTAAAACAGCATCATATCAAAAAGAGAAGAAAAATTGTAGTTGTACAGGTACACAATACAGTTCTCAGGAAAAATGTTCAAGTCTGATAAAGGAAAAAAGCCTTTATGTAATAGTTTAAGAATCTCAGCACAATTCAGTCCAGAAGAAAACTCAAGAGCTCTCTAGTGTAACTCAAAGCAGGGTCAGATGTGAGGTCAGATTATGTTGCTCAGGTATTTATAGTCCACAGATGGAGACTGCACACCCTTTTTGGGCAACATACTTCACAACTTTACTAACCCAGGGTGAAAATGCTTTTCCTAACACACTGTTTGAAACTACCTTGCTTCAGTTTATGCCAGTTGTTTCTTGTTTTTACAGCAGGCAGCACAGAGAACTGAGGCTCCACCCTTTTGTGATCCTCCCAGGCACTGGAAGCTGGGCAGGTTGTTTGGTCTCCCTGAGGTGGTCTCTTCTCCAGGCTGAAAAATCCTCAGGCCCCTTCCTGAAGAGCTGCTCCAGACAGTCAGGCCATAGCACTAGTGTCACAGACAGCACACAGCTTTGCACCTATCACACGTTGACAGAAATGGGGGTTTCTGTCTGCCCCAGCATGTCTAGGTCCTTCTGAATGACAGCTCTGCTTATTGAGTGTGTTGGTTGCATATCCACACTCCCATACAGTTTGATATAAGTTCCAAGCTTCATAAGAGAGCATTTCATCACTTTCTCCAGACTCATGCAATAGTCCACTTTTGCCAGCTTCCAGTATATGGCCCTCTTGCCCACCTCTATAACTTATTTTCCATCCATGTAATTATCCATCCCTCTAGAGCAAAAAGTTCCATTGTAGGTAGAGGAATAGCATGGTAGTTGGTTTCAAAAGCCTTGCTAAATTATATTTACCCATCCATAAAACAAGTAATTTCATCACTGAGGGTAATCAGGATTGGACAGGCATGACTCAGGCCTGGTACTTTTGCTTTAATTGTTCCCAGCCACCTACTTCACTTTCCGTGCCAAGAAATGTGTTTCTAGAGGTCTGACTCAAAGATTTCCCAAGGGACTGAAGCAAGGCTGACAGGCCTGTAGTTAGCCCGCTTGAACTTTGATCTTCTTTGAAGATAACTGCAACACTTGACTTCTTCCTGTTGCTGTGGACCTCCTCTGATCTCCACAGTGCTTCAAAGATAGAGAACAGCCATTCAAAGACAACTGTCTGAGCAAAAAGGCCAGGGAAACTTAGTTGGTGAAGTCTGAGATAAGGAAGATACTGGATACAAAACATCAGTCTTTGCTTTGTCTATGTGCCTAAATCATCAAGCTATTTTAACAACAGGCATACATTTTCTTCATTCAGCCTTTTAATACTAATGTACAGTAGAAAGTCCTTTTAGTGTTTTTGGCATCTTTTACAAAAAACCGACTTTGTGTGCAAATCTTCAGCTTCATTCTTTCTTGTTAAATACAGACAAGGCTGCCATTGATTACCATATCCCCAAACAACTGCTTTCCAGTGACTAGAAGAGTCTCCTGTGTGTCACTCCTAGTTAGCTCAAGTATCTGGATCAAGATGCTGTTTCTCACACCCTCTAGAAATCTCCTTGACTGCTCCATTTCCATCATGTTGCTATTTTAGTAGATGTAATGGAGGTTCAAGATCCTCATGAACATGAGCTGGTGAACCCAAGATATCTTCAGGTCATTTAAAGTATGCTTTGGCCTACACTGTTGTCTGTAACATAGCCCCACCATGCTGTTACACTCACTGGAGTCTTCTTGTATCCTGATCCATGAGTTCTCAGCTAGATCACTGTCTACCATGTGGAAAGACATCACACATTTTAGGCTTCTTCACACAGCACAATTCCCTAATCTTGTCTTCCCTGAATATCTTGCACCTGTCTCTAACTTTAGTCAGGCCATGTGAGCTACCTAACTCTATCTCAGTTCTTCCAATAATCTCATAGATTCTTTTGGACTACATGCAAATCTCTATTTCCTCTTGATGCTTCCTCACATACAGACATCTGTGCACATAAACTTGAAATTGATCATCTTTTGCCTTGTTTCTTCTTTCATGAGGTCTCTCTTGTTGTCAAAAAAAAAAAAAAAAAAAAACTCTCATTAAGATTTGTTGTTTCTTTAGCCTACGTGTTTTCAGTAATTTGCAGAACAAAGTACTTGTTGTTTTACATCTTTCTTCCATGCATAAATTTGTGCCTATAGGCTTTGAATGTCTATTTCTGAAAACAGTCAACAAACAAAAGCAAGATTTTAAGAAAACAGAAAATGCTAAAAGAGTTATGTATGTGTTGGAAATTTTGGCTGGAACCTTACATCTTGTGTAGTTTGAAAATGTTTGAAATTAAATGCCCAAAGGAACCAAAATGTATAGTTTCCATTTGGCTCTAGTGGATATTTCTACTGGTTAAATAGGAGCCAAATTCTGCACATCTACATGCCTTGTCTATGTTTGTCTTCCCATCTGGATTGACAGAGTGAAAGAGTGACAGAACACACTGTGGAGAAAAAGAAACAGATTGGAAACACTTTGAACATGAGAAGAGTTTTGCTCCTGCTGAGCATTACTCCCTTGAAGCTAAAGGGCTCTATTCATCAGTCACACATTGGGTCTTTGTGAACAACCAACTCTCAGCTCCCGTGGAGCCCAAGTCTGGGCAAACAGCTTGAAGTTTTTCTGCATTACTCTTGTACAACTCAGATCTGAGAATATCGCTTTGACAATGAACTGATTAATACTATGGAAGGGGAAATGTTCACAGGGTTGTTTACACAGACTATGTAATCTATCCAGCTGGAGCATTGAATTCAAATGAATACAATTACAAGAAGCTCTACAAATCTTTAGTATGTACAGAAGAAGTACAAAGACAGGCAGTTGATTCTGAATTTAGCATCTTATATTTTATTTTACAGTAATATCACTGACAAGGTATTTTTACACTAGAAAAGGTGTGTAGCCTCACAGTTCTCCAGAAATTTACAAGCAAAAAATTTTTTATTGGTGTTTATTTTTGCTTTGAGTTACCTTAGCACAGGTATTACTAGCTTCATTGGTGCTCCTACCTGTAACAGCCTTCTCTAATCACTGCCATATATAATAACTTGGGACACCTTGCCCTCAGTGGGCTGGAATGATATAGTTCACAGAGAATGAAGACAGGTTAAGTATTTTAACATGCATTTTCTCTCTTCTGCTTCTACTAATCTTTGAATTATTATGCAAACTCAATATTTTATTGATAATTAGGAGCTGGAAATGAAAATTGGATTTACATGTAATCCCTACATAAAGAGAGATTAAATTAAAAAGTACTGAGGTCACCTTGTCTGATTGTTTAATGTGCAAAGACCTGAGTTTTCAGGCCTTATTACACACAGAATGTCTTGCAAGATTAGACCACATTAAAGATTGAAAGAAGTACAATTCCATGAAGACATGACCTGTTCAGTCTACTCTTCTTTGCCAATTCTTCAATGAAGACTGTAAATATTTGGTTCTGAGAAAGATAAGAATATTACTCAGATAGAAATTAATACAGTGTGAATTTCAGTGTAGGGAAGGCTTCAATATTTTATTAGGAATGACAGTGCTGGAGAGACACAGCCAATGAACTGAAGAGAACCACAAGACTTTCACATCTCATAGCAGGGAAGTAGTGCCTAAATGTAAAACACTTTCAGTGCTAGGGTGAGTGTTTTTAAAAAATATTTTGCTGTTTTGATTTACTTACTTTAATTGTTTTGTTACTAATTCATGTAATATTTTGTAACCTATAAACGACATTCATTCACAATACAAAAGGCATTCTCAGTTCTGCCTGTCAAATATGCAGAACCATTATAGTTTTGATTTAGTTTTGAGAGAAATAGACCATTTACCATTTGCTTAATATAACTGGTTTTGTTGGAACTGTGTGCTCTAAAAGATAGGTGGGAAAAAGGTTATTAATACTTGGTGAAAACTGAATACTGGACACTTTTTACTCACAATATAATTACTTTGCTTGTATACTATTTCTGGAGTTCTCAGATGAAGTTGGCATTCCTTATATTTAATGTACTACATGTATATAGAATTTATCACCCTTTACCTGCAATATTTACCATGTCAAGAGGAAAAGGTGAAAAAAATAAGAAAAGCAGTGAGTGTGTGTGGTGTTATTCCTGTTACCATGGGAAAAAATTACGGCTGCTACTGTGCTGGGTTCCTGTGGGAGTCTGCCTTTTTTTTTCTGCCAGTTCACTGCATTGCTTTTGGACTAGACAGCTCTGCCCCAGGTCTTGATTTATCTCAGACGAATCTTAGTCTGTCTCAGATTAATTTGGTCACACAGAGAAGTGTGTACCTCAGGATTTCCAGGTTCCATGTGAGAAAGTGGGAAACATGGCATGTTTTTAAACCTACCCAGAGCACAAATTTCCTGTTACTGACTTACCTAGAAATCCTATCAACCATAACTAATGTAGGACTGACACAACTGGTAAGACTGGATTTTAAGACAGAATGACATTAACTGGAACTGTTTCCAGAAGATGAGTATTCAACTTGTCCCTTTTGCTAATGGAGGAATGGTAGGTAGGAAAGGCAAAGAGAAGTGGCAAAAAAAGATATTTCTGTAGCAGAATGTAAATACATTTCTTGCTTCTGAGGAAATCCCCTGTGTTCTGGTCCCTATAGATATTTATAATTTTTTAGGCAATAACTTTATAATTTAAAAATGTAGAAGAAATCCTGAGATCACAAGTAAAAATGCCATTCTTCTTCCTTTGAGAGAGTACAGTAACAACTGGACAAAATTATTTTGTTCTAAATTTTTCTTTTCTTTCACTGTTTTCAAGGATTCCAATTCTTCACTGTACAAAATACTGTGCAGGAGAAAGCTTCCAGCCCTCTCATGATTTTTGCCAAGTTATTAGGGTATTCTTGCCAATGATCAAGGAAGATCAGACTCCCCTTTGGCTGAACTGGAGCAGCTTCTTAAATGAGACTGTTATATAGGCTCTGGAGGCTTATTCTATCTTGAAAGTACCTGTAACTTCTGTGATTTATTAAGAAAATTGCTGCTGCTGTGAATTGTACAGCTTTTCACTACTTTCTGGTGGCAGGAAATTTTGATAGAGAAACACCTATACTGAGGAATTCTGAGGGATTTTGAAAGAAAGTTCCTAACTGTTTCAACTATGTGTAATCAGGCTTTCTAATTACTCAGAGAAGCCAAATGCTGTCTAGTCAATACAGTGTCTGCTAAGACTAACTGGGAACATTAATAATCAATAATTACAGTATATTTTCATTTTATGAAAGCACAGAAATACTCTTGTTTGGATTTTTAAATTTACCTGGTATGTAGAGTGCAAAAGTCTATGAGAGCTTTTTTGGTGTTTTTCCTCTTTTCATCACCCCTTGATTGAACAGTGTAAACACTGTGATTTTGAATATGTGTCTAAGTCACACAATCATGGAACATTCTTAGTTTGAAGGGATCCACAAAGATCACTGAATCCAGCTAAAGTAAATGGCCCATACTGAACCCATGGCCTTGGCATTGTTATCACCATGCTCTCTTTCAATATCAAATTATCTCTCAGAGAGGAGAACAAGTGAAGATGAAATAAGAAATTAAAAAATTAAGAATCTTAACAATGCTAAGTTTACTTTGATCCTTGCCTTGAATTAACAAGGAAGGCAATCATAATTTTATTGTATTAAAAAAAATATGTCTTGAACTTTTTCCTTTTCTTTTCCTTTTCCTAACATGACTTCACCATATTGAATATTTTGTCACAAAAACCCAACAGTGTTTCAGGAAAGCAAAATATGGGAAAGGAAAGACAGTTATTTGCCATAGATAGTCATTAAATACTAGCAGAAAAACACTTCCAAGGTTAGGGAAGAAGAAGCAAAATGAGAAGTTCAAATTCTCTCCATCCAAAGATGGAAGAGGAGATACAGAAACCAGAGCTGTATTACATCAAATTCCCAGGATGAGAAGGAATTGAAAGGTGGGGGTTGCCTCACTGAGTCTCCCATTCTGTTCTCTTAGAGAAAACTAATCTGGAAAGACAGAGAAGATTTCTCCACTATGAAGAAGATTTATTAATAGGTTGATAAATAGAGCACTACAATTTACCTTTTCTTGAAGGTAGATATAGAAACTGGAGAGGTCTATATGGAGAAAAAAATTGCTAGTTAAGTGATGTCTTATGATTCCTTATCCTGGAGACTGAATAGTATTAGAAAAAGTATAGAGAAAATGTATGTCTCTCCTGTAGAGAATGTTTAAATAACTTTCTCCAGTTTGTCAGTCGTAAATGTGGAAGAAATTTTCTGTCTCAGAACTTCCCACCCAAACAGCAAGGGAAGAAGAAGGCAAGGTAGAGAACTCTGTTTTTTGAGGGAAAGAGAAGGTGTAAGTGACCAAGTGTGTATCTCAGAACAGAGGTGGACTCAACTATTGTTTTTTTTGAGAACAGGATTCAAAATAATTTATTTGAACCTTGTGTTAAGCAAATATATAATAAAGTTATTATGAAATAATATCAGATAAGCAGTTAATTATCTTAGAATAGAGTTAGAAATAATTCATGCCTGAGGGAATGTACGAATTGGGCATGACAGAATTTATTCTATTCTAAGGCTTTTTTCATCGATTTATGATTTCACAATATGAACATTAATAGTTAAAAGCTATTCAGAAAAAACACTTAGAAAATAGTGATTAGGAAAGCAGATAGTGAAGAAAAGTTTGAAATCCTCAAATAAAACTCCAGGACCAGTATATAAGCATATTATGTTGTTATCCACTCATTACTCTGTCACTGCCAGTTACAGATTAGATACACGAAGAGAATGATCCTACAAAAGAATATATAATTCTAAATATTTAAATTAAAACATTCACCATATATGAGAAAAAAAATGAAACAATTTTTTCTCTTGTAGTGCACTTCACTTCCACTTGATCACTTCTGAACACCTGGAAAATTGTATCCTACAGTAACTGTCAAGTTTTGCATAAAAAGAATAAATTTTCAACTGAATTTCATTTTGTTAACAACAAAAACAACAACAATGACAACAACAGCAACAACAACAGGGTGGTCTCAAGCTGAAAATTATTTCTGGAATGCTGTGTCACAAATAATGTTTTGGGCTTCCAGCTTTTTATTAAGTATATGTTCCTGTGAATTGACTGAAGAGTGATTGACCATTACATCTCTGGTCAGAGTTGAATTGTTTCCTTTTGTTATTTTAATACTTCTCAAAA
>VWZQ01003832.1:480705-519336 GCA_013397015.1 Myiagra hebetior | reverse complement strand
AAAAAAAAAAAAAGTCTGTAGAACTGTATGCAGCTGTAGGCAAACACTCAGGTTGAAAATAATTTCAAAAACCTCAGAATGCTTTCTGTCTGACAAATACAAGAGAGCTATTTTGGTTTCATTTATTTTACTTTCTTTGCCATAATTCATCCTCCTGTTTATGGTCTGTCTAATATCAGATATTTAGGTAAGCCTCTATCAAGGATATTTCAAATCACAGTTTCCATAAGGAATGAGTTACTATTATTTATCAGTGCACACATTGGTCTTTCTGTTTCGTTACAGGAGCTGATGTTCTGTAAATTGACAGCTAGAATAGCTGAACTACAAAAAGACTCATATTTTCTGAGTAGTATCAGAATCTTCCAACAGCTCCCCTGAATGGGAATCCTTCCCTGCTTTATCTCCTTCACTGCTTCATAGCCCGTGTGTTTCAACTTCAGATACCTAAGTCAGAAACCTGACAATACATGGTATTTTTAAGACATGTAGCCTTACTTTGGTGCAGATGCTCATATTTTAGTTTTCCTAATCTGCAGTCACTGGTTAGTAGTCACCCTTGCAGACCCTCTAAAAGAAAGCATCAGTAAGACACCTACAGTAGCGCCCTGTAGCCAGGCTATACTCTGAGAATAACAAAGACTCATTTCTTCACACCATCCTTCCCAGAAACCAGTGCTGCTCTTACTGTCTCATAGTCCTATAACTCCTTCATTAAAAAACATGCAGTTAATGTAACCTCACTTTTCAGCTTCTGAATTTACTGTCTTTGCTCAGATAACTGGCTTTTGACATACAAGATCTGCTAGCAGCAGCTGAAGTGTCGTTCAAGCTCAAAGTGGCCATTGAGTGTTTTCAAGGGAAGATTTTTTGGTTTTGTATTTGGTTTTTTGTTTGTTTTGTTTTGTTTTTTTCTTAAATTAGCTTTTTAGCTATGTATTCTGTATACTCTTATTTTGCTTCTCAGTTTAGCCTAGAAGGGGCTTTAAAACTCTTACTTCAACTTTCAAATAAAAAGCTAGTCTTGAAGCATATCTGAAATATATTAATCTCACAAAAATAATTTTTACTCCTTTAAATTTCCCATTTGGTTTTATATAAAAGCCTCTAAGATTGCAAAGGTTTATGTCATAATGGGAATTTTGGGGTACAGCAACACAAAGAAAGATTTCTATCCTTCAGTCTTTCAAAGTCAGCAGCCAAGATTTTAATAATTTTTTTGACTGAGGGACTTAAAACTGATTCCTCCATGAAAAGTCACTGCTGCATGATCCTTTCTGTACTAGAAAGCAAAGGACTGCATGTGACTGTTTCAATAAAAATATCAACTGTCTACATGATTGGCTAGGGCTGACTAAAAACCTTTGAAATTATGATGGGAAAGATGGCTATAAGGTAACTGTAACATCCCTCACTTATAAACCCCTAAGGTGACAAAAGATCTACCCAGAACATGGGCCAGGCTTTAGTGGTGCTTTCACAAGCATATTGTTGCTGAAACGCCTGACAGATTTCCATTCGGTTCTTTAGATGTACTTCCCAGGACCTCTCCTGGCTCTCCTGATCAGATTAATAGTACCATGATGAGAATGTTTTTATTTCCATGGATTTAGAAGCTCCATTGGTTTGCGTTTTGCAGAAGATACCAATGACTCTCATCCAGTTTACTAAAAGAGTTCAGGCTTGTTTCTGTGTCAGTAATGCCATTAGTGTTTCAAGATGAAAACCAAATTAATCTTTTGGTATTAACTGAGAGGGTGCATAACTAAGCCACTTAGTGAGAAAGATATTTGAATTTGAAAGACGTTAAATACATTTTACTTCAAAGCAGTCAACACTGCCTGTGTAAATACAACTTCTGCAAAGTTTGTCTGAAATGAATAGGTCTCCAAGATGCAAGATCTCAAGTTCTATGTTAAATATATTCCTAGAAAAAGGAAAAGTCATTATTTAGACTGCCAGCTGAAAAATTTACCATGGTCACTGTGGTTTTATTTAATATCAATTTTATGGTTTCTTTTTTTGATTGGGATTTTTTTTCTTTTTGTTACTTTGTAATATTTTCACCTGGAAACATAATAATTTTGTCTCTTTGTTAGAATATGTCTTTAATTGATCTTGGCTCTTTTTCAGGATTTGGAGAATTACGTAGTTATGCTAAGATTTCCTCCCATTTGGCTAAAAATTGTGGGAGAAAATCCATTTGAAAAAAAATCGTGGTTAAGAATTTGACAGTGAACATGTCAAAATAAATAGAGGCAAAACAATAGGTTTTTTTGTTAAATTTATTCTAATATTTCAACTTGAAAGCACACATGGGGAAGTAGGCATTAAGTATGTTCTACCTGCAAATAAGTAAATTTGTGGAGTGAGAATATTTTTTTCATTATTCTGTTCCAAAGCACTTCCTGTTTCATTGTCCTCTCCCCATGAATAAGACTCTATTTTCTCCTTAGTTTGTAATTTATTCAAAAGCAATCACGCTCTTCTATGTTTGTGCAGCTATCAGCATGACAGGGCCCTGTTTTCAAACTCCATACTACAAAGAGTGTGATGTAAAAAAACAAATGTTTTCCTTCTACCAGTGTTTTTTAAGACTTCACCAGGTATAAGAAATTTAACCCTGCATTGAAATAGTTGTTTTGCCATGACAAGATAAAAATAGGATGATCAAATATGGTAAAAGCTGCTATACCTGGCTGTGATGTACCAGATGACAGGTAACAATTGTAAAGATTTTTCTGCATTATTTACCTTCCACTGTGTCAACAACTACTCCATATGTATGCTTCAGTTCAAATATAATATCGAGCATTTGAAATGCTCTTATCTTTGGAAGGACTTATGGCTACTTGTTGAAATTCTGGCACTTCACCTTATTGACAGTGACTTCATTAGAGGCAGTTTTACTTTATGTGCATGCTTTTGCATGTGTACATTAATGCCCTAATTCCTAAAATTCAGTGGTTTCTGGATGCTAAAATTTCAACACTGTCACTAGTATTGCTTCTGCCACTAACCCACTATTTTTTCTGAATGTAGAAACAAAACTACTGGCCTAATTCTAAGTACCACATTAATCTGAAATTTATAATTCCTTGTATTTTTAAAATGTTGATTAGTATATAATTGAAAATTCTGTGGGACTAAACACCTTAAATCACCTGTGTGATCTAAACACTCAACTGATATGAACTAATATACTGTAAGTAACAAGGTTCAGTCAAACCTAATGGAATAAGAAAAAATGTGAAAATTACTCACAGAGGTTCTCATGGTTCATCAGACAAAGTGCAAATAGGAAGAACTGCTAGCACTAGTGGTACATTTACCCATGTTTCAGGGGGCCCCATCCAAGCTGGAACACTGCCGAGGGGCCATAAGGTAAAACTATTTTAAAATTACAGTCTTGCTAGTAAGGTAAAAAAGGACATCATAACAATGAACAATCACAGGACCAAACAGAGCTAGGGGATAAGTGCATAATTCCCTGATTTTACTGAATAGGAAATGCATAGCTGCTGGCTTAAAATTCTTGAAAGTGCATGCTCAATTGCATTTGTTTCCAACCCAAGTTATCTTCCACTGCAGTACAGAGAGACTGATAAATTCATAGTTCCTCTAACCTGAGGCAAGGGTATTGTAGGAGTAGCTACTGACTTATTCTATAGCAATGTGTTGGGAATGACATTACTGACAGTGAGTGGAAACAGTTTTTAGCTGAAGTAACTTGGAGTGATTCTTGTTCTTAGTGAGTATATTAATGGAAGTTACTTGAAACATGCATTTAGGTGAGCACACAGTTTAATATCAATCACCGCTGTTCCATTGTCAGAACATGTCATATCCTCACTTACAGTCCCGTTCTTTAAATTGTACATTTTCAGACATCTACTACAATAGCACTTTTTGTTTCTTTCTTTGTTATTTAATAGGGATTTGCTTACTTTATCCACAAATAGAAAAGTATTTTATCCTATTAGGGCATTTTTCTTAATAACGTGAGGCTTTTGTAGATACATTCTTGAAACCCAAGTTTAAATTAATTTCCACTTCTCAAATTGATAGTTTATGATGCTAAGATGAAGTCAGTAGCATGACATAGAGGTTATACTTGATTTTGCTTATGTGTTTGGGGATTTTGCTTATTTGTTTGCTAGTTACTGCTTTGATTGTAGAGCTGGCTCATGTTTAATAGGAGGGCAAAAAGGAAAAAAAGGCAAAAAGTTACTCAGTGACCATTCTTGACAATGATACATTATTTCATTCAAATATAACTGTATACATGCCAATGCTTCAAATGTCGCTGACTTACTAAGAATTTTTTTTTCTTCTGCCTTCAGACTTGGTAATATTTTTTTAAAATAAATAATGTGCAGCTACATTGATTTTCAGCGAAAACATAGCAATGGGATTCCGTGATCCTCCTTCTATTTTGAAAATGTAATTAGCTATATTTTCTAGCTCAGTTGTTTGTTTGGGTTTTTTTTTACTTTAAACCCTTATTAAAAAAAAAAAAAAACAAACAAAAAAACAAAACTACAAGATCAACATCCTTACTGATATAACCATCACCACAATTATTTATGTGCCTGTCATTTCCAAATGTATTACTACAATATGCTTTTTCCAGGTCTAAATTTAAAGTGGCTTGTAAGATTTCCTTGGTGCAAGAAAAATTCACACCAAGTTCAAGCATCTCTATGGAAGGGACATGGTAGCAGGACAGGGTCCCTTAATTGTCAGTATAGCCTCTCAGTAAGGAATTCAAAGCCTGGTTTACCATACTCCAGCACATTTTTTCCACAGCCTCCTACCACATAATAAGCTCTAGATAACCCCTTTTAGTAAGAGATGCAGAGTCCAGTATCTGATAGCCTTTGTAATATTTCACTGGTATGGAGAGGCACAGCTCCTACACTGGGACCTGTGGCATCCATCCTCACCACCAGTCTATAAACCTTGCAGTAAATATGGGATTCTTTCCTGGCATTAAAAGTAATGCATAATGGCAGCAAAAGAGGCTTAAGAGAAAAATTCCACAGCACTCAAAGGAGTCCATGAGTTCATTTTTAGGGTGAAGTTATCTTCTTGCCACTCTACAACATTCATTTCCAGTCTGTAGCTGACTGGCTGACTATAAACGTGTTTTGGTAATTGGAATCCTGGAGCAGGAGAGAAGCTATGGCATGAGACTGTAAATGGGTTATATTTCGGCTTAGATATGGATCGGAAGAGGGAGTGAGGAAGAGGCAGGGAGATGAGAGTGTGGAGTAAATTGTGTGAAATTACATAGCTCTGAAATTTGACAGGTTTCCAAGGCTCTTGGTAGACAGCCACAAGGCAGAATACCTGTGGGAGCTTGAGGCCAGTCATAAATGTAATCTAGACCAACAAGGGTAATAGAGAAACTAAATTTCTCTAAACAGCCAACAGAAGCCAACTGTTTATTTGGAATCTTAATTAAAAATATATTTGAATGTTCCCAATGTTCATGAAACACATTTATTGTATTTTATGTATGTATTTTAAGGTTTCCTGACTTTTTTTTTTTTTTTCTGACATGGTTGTTGACTTGCTCACAGTTACAGTGAACATCCTGAATGAATTTTCCAATAATTTGTGTAAGTAGGAAGTTTTCTCCATGGCCTGACACACCGGCATGGAAAAAATTCTAATATACACTGATTTCAGTAATCACTCAATTTATTTATTTAGGGCTATACTCACAATATATGAAGCTAATAATTTATTTTATTTCCATTCTTTTGGATGCCAGACTACATGAGAGGGATACAGCCTTTCTCAGATCACAGAATTTGCACTAGCTTGTTCCAAGATTGGATAAATTTTGTTGAAGTGAAAATAGTCCTTTTATTCTACATGTGTTCTTTATATCGTACTATATAAGTAATTAGAAAAGAAGAAAAAAGCCAGCATTGCACAGTAAAGCAATGCTTGAAAAATATATTTTTGTTCATTCTAGGGCACTTTTATTTCCCAAAAAAATTTCTTACAAAAATTCTCGATAAGTCAGTAAATCTCAAATATTCTGTTTGTAGGTTTCCTTACTAAAAAAAATTAAAAATCCACCATTGCATTCATCTGCAATGTTTATCCCTGACACGTAGCACAACCTTGCATTAGATTTGACATGTAATGCAGCATTACATCTGTTACACAACGCAGCATGACTGGCAGTGCTCGGCTTAAGAGGTCAGAATTGTTAAATCAACCAGAGCTTTCATTAAAGGGCCTATTTCAGCAGAACTGAGTGGGGTGTGGGGGGATCTGTTTTGAGTTTCTTTTCTGAAGGTTCTGCTATCCAGAGGGACGTAAGAACGAGACAGCAGACACATTAAGTTTCCTAGAATAACCAAAAAGTGTTTTGACAGAGATGCTTTTTGACACCTATGGACATATGAGGCACAGCCAGCACTACAATTTAGAGCAGTTTTAACTATGAGGTTGTATACTGTCCATTTAAAATAATTTCTTGGAGTTAACTTACATATTCTACAATCTACTGTTAAATGCAAACTCATTTAAACAGATTATTTATTATTATTATTATTTTATTTTGGGGATGGAATGAAGTCAGGTGTCTCTTTGACAAAGTGAAAAGAAAGATGCCTATGGTAGGACAATATTACTCACATGGGTAAAGATTTTTCATCCATTCATTTACAGACATCACTGGACACTGTATTTAAAAACACACCTTGTGATTTTCAGCAACTGCTATTACAGAAGGGGACTGCTTGTAGGTATGGCTTGTTTCCAGTGTGTGTGTGAAAGTCCATTTTAGAAGTGCAAGAATAGTGGAAGCCTCTGTAGAGCACTACTTCCCTGGGCAGTCACCAAGTCTTCCTTTGAGAGAAGAGTGTTCAGGTACTTCAAGCAGAAAAGCAGTGGGTAAGAGAGAACAAACAAGAGCCAGCAAGAGAGATCAAGGGGCTGAAACTGCAGATGAGCAGAGAGCAGCTGCATGGAGGAACAGAGAGCAGAAAGCCATGTTTCAATGTGTGGAGAAAATCGGCTGAAGCCTGGGCAAAATGTCTTGCAGCTCAAGAAGCTGCTGCCAGCCCACTAAACTGATTTCACAGTTCCACCTGCAAAGGTAAAATGCAAATGAGTCACAGAACCAGACCTTCTTTATTTCTCTGTAGTCTATTCTTGTTACTTTGATTTTTCACTCTGTATCTCCCTTGTGGAGCTCATTTTAAGGAACAGATGAAGTCATATACACCTCAAAGCTCTGGCTGACTCAGGGATGTGTTGCAACAAACCAGTATTGCTTCCACATTTTGCACATTACCAGTTTTATTCTTACATTAGCAAAAAGAAAAGTCTACAACAATGTAGTAATAAAACTGTTTGAATAAATTCAGAAAGATGTACTCTCATTCTTGTGATTCTTTTGTTTTTTCTGAAATGCACAGAGCAGACAGGTTAGCCTTATAAGGCTTAGATTATCTATACAGGTATTTCTAATTTTCAGGTTTTGAATGAAGCTTGAAGAATTGAAGTATGTTGCATATTGGAATTTTTTGTTGATACTATGGAATCTTAAACTTCTGTGTTAAACAGGCTTTTTATTTCTAAAATTTCAGGAATGAATAAAGAAAATGTGTATAGGAAAGTGTTTGTTTATTTTGAGAGCAAATACTGGAATAAGAATGACACTTCAAATTGATTAGTACATGAAATTCACCATGTTTCTGAGCACTTCACTGATTCTTTTTTGTTACATTTTGAAGTCAGAATCAATAGCTATTATAATTTCATACATGAAACAAAAATAGAAAGTTTAGATTTCCAGAGGTATATAGAACAGTAAATATATTTTTAAAGAAATGCATGATTTATCTCTTATTTCTTAGAGGTAAAGAAAAGGTTTAATCAACAGCATTCACATTGTTGAAAACTTAGGGGTTCTCCTTGTGCCACAGTAAGTTCACTAAACTTCTGAGAAGAACAGAATTTGAGACACTGCATTTCGTATCAACTACTATTTACATGGTTTCGCTTTCAGTGCTGTGACATTATGAAGAACCTGACTCTTCTCTTGGCTTGTGTAAAGGTTTTGGCATCTAACCCCGTGTAAGTTATTAAGAGGAACAGACAAATGGATCCTGAGGGACAAAGCACTGAAAGATAAGTCTTTATCACTTTTCTAAGTTTCTTGAATTTCACATGCGAATTTCTATATTCTTATTTGCAAGAATATAGAAAAGAAATTGTTGAACTGCAATTCTTACACTTTCTTGCAAAGTTTGGAAAAGCTTCTTGCCAGTACAATTCAGTGGATTTGTAACAACAGTACTACTCTGCTGAAGTTTTCTTCAGTGCCCTTGCAGAGCTGATGCGTCTTGCTGCTGTCGCAAGTCCTTGCTTGTCAGTCAAATTGCCTACCATAGTCTGGCATCACTATTTATAGCTGAAGGAGTGTCTGTTGTTTTGCATGAGGTATTACATTAGCACAAATTATTGCTAGCGAGTGGTGACATTCACCTTGGATATGCCACATCATGATGTCATTTGCTATCCAAGGTACATGCAGTCTGTCAGATGAAGTCAGTTAGCATCTGGTGAGCCAAGAGAGGCGGAAATTTCCAAATCCTAATATGCCAAACTAATCCCCAATCAAAATTTAAACTGAAGCAAATCCAGTTTGTTTCCTGACATTCTGAAAAGCTTCATTAATTCTTCATCTCTTCTGCCATATTTAAATTGTGTTTAAAAGCCCTAGACTCCATTTTAAGTAAAAAATGCTTAAACATTTAAAAAGCACAACTTCAGAAGCGTGTAAGCAAATCAGTCAAAAGTGTTAGATGTTCAGTTTATGAACATCGAATAGAGACACAAATTCAGCAGAAATTACCACTGTATGTATTTTTTATTCCCAAGGGAAGTCTTGATTCTTCTCTCAAATTTCACTAAGGACAAAAGGAAAAATAAACTAAGTGATCCAGTGGAGTAATTTTTTTTTAAATGCTGAAGTGGCAATTCTATGAGGACTGGTGAGTCTTTGGTCCAAGTGCTTATTCACTCACTGAATGTAGAGCAGTCAGTAGTTGGATTTCTAATTAATTTGCATTTAGTGTGCACATTTTATTTCTAGTTTTTCTGCAATATTTTTTTTAGATATATTTGGGAAAACCCATTCAATATTTGCCTGATGCTTTTGTAAATAGAGATCAGAAAAATTTCTCTTCAGTATTCACTGGGCTTAAAATGGATAAATCCCTCATGGTAAACTATTGTTCAAAACAAGTTTTGTCATCTTAAACATTTTGGATAGCCTTTTATTTCCTGTTATATTTTTTTTATTGCATCTATACTTTTAAGTTGTTGATAGAGTCAAAGGAAACATCTTGAAGTTCTAAAAAAAAACGATAATTCATGTTACTTCAAGCTGTATCTAACAACACCACCAACAACAAAAAAATATATCTCTGTATCAGTCACTAACTCTAACTGCCCTCCTTTCCTGAGAGCTTTAAAACAGAATCTGAGAAGAATGAACCTGCAGATGAAATTGCCCTTTTGTGATTTGAGTTTTCTTCCATGTGAGTCTTCCATGTAAAAGCTGAGATACAGGCCAAAATGATAAATAATCTTCTGATGTGGAGTGTATATATTAAAAAAAAAAGTAATTTCTTACTGCAACTCTTAATCTATTTTTTATACTACAATATAATTATTCTAACTGATTTGATGTGTTTTGATTCCAATTTCCCAGATGTAGCTTTCCTACTGAACATGAAACTCATCCACCATAGAAATTATTTGGGTTTGTAGTTTTGTATTTTTTGTTGGTTGGTTTTGTTTAGATTTCTAAGGACCCCCAAACACTTGCACCCCTTCCACAAAGATGGATTTCAAAGACACTTGGCTTCTCTTCAATTTTCTCCTGCTGTTTTCTTTTACTATAGTAGCATTTTCTCTAGTACATGAATATAAGTAATTGTCCATTAGTATATTAAGCACAAAAATATTGATCCAAATTAAGGCTGACACAATGCTTCAACAACAGATGAATGAACAATCCATCTGTGCAAGTGGGAATTTTTGAAGGGATGAAAACCTGAAATCCCTGTTTTCCAGAAATACAAGTTTGTTGAGCTGGGGTAATGTGTGAAGTGCAATACAGTAATTAAACTGGATCCAAATGTAACACCCGATGGCTAGAAGATAAAATAAATGTGCAAAAGCTTTCAAAAAGAAAGCATAAGAGGAAAGAGAGGCAGCAAGCTCTGTGATGTTTATCTTGCAATGGAGAAGTGAAGATGTTCTCCGTGAAACTGTTTTACAGAGATCTGAAGAGTCAATGTGTAGCACAGGGCATTACTGTTCAGTTTCTATAGCTTCTAAAACTTACCCTTTTTCACCATGCAGGTAACAAGGACTTATAGACATCTCCTTAGAAAGCATCTCAAGATCTCAGATATGCACTTTAGCTCTGATTGTTATGATATCTTTCCAGATCCTCAGCTTCCACAGGAACAAATTTGCTGCCTTTGCTTCCTCTGAAGATTTTTTGGCATCAAATGATTTCTTGACATATTCAGAAGCCCTAGTGGGTGCTACTATCTCAAATAAGGTGTGAAAGTGTCCTCAGCTATGCACAAACTTTCAAAACATGTACTCTCCTTTGATTATAAACCTGTTTCACAATGCTATTCAAAATTGTTAGCAATAACACTGAGACTCTGTTTTAGCAGAGCTTTGAAATGAGAAAAGCTTTAGCTTTTATTCAATTCAGGAGGCCACAGATCTTCACAGGTTGGGGGGCGGGAATTATTAAATAAGTTTTATTAGAACACAAAAAGTATTATCTCAAGCAAGATAATTCTTTGAACTGAGAAATGTTAAACCTCATCGCAAATATATGAAAAAATGAATGTCCAGGGCTCTGAAGGCATCCATACCTTTAACTGTTCCTTTTCAGGGCATGCATCTCCTTCCAACCCTGCAATCACACACCTAGTGGAGCCCCTTGCCCTCGCGGCAAGTATCAATGATTATCAGTAATTATCAATGATTATCAATATCACAGTCTTAAAAGCAGAAGATCACTATCAGACCTATGGGAAAATTGAGCGTGGTATGCTTACAAAGGACCAATCATGAGAAAGAATTAATAAACTGATCAAAAATGTAGTGCCCTTCCACCATGAATGTATGACAAAAGATTTCTCCAGCTATTTTTCCTTTCCTTCTGTTTTGCTCTTTATTGCTATTTCTTTGTCTTCTTGAGTTACTGTTAAGTCTGTGGCCCATTCTATGTTGCAAAGGAAATCTTTCCACCATCTCTAAGCTTGCCAGTGGATCTGCTGTGTGTGATGGATGAGCTTATAGCACCTTCTCCAGAATCTCTGTCCCAGTTCATTTCCACAAGCCTTTCCAGGGGTGTACTAAAGCAGAGAATGCTCCATTCTCCTCCAGTAACTCTCCACAAATTCCCTCTTTCCTCAGCTCTTCTAAATCTAACCCATGAGGCTGCGTCCCATGCTCATATAATTCTTGCCCTCTGAGGCTCAGCCGCACTCTTTAAAAATTGTGAACTGACAGTGCAGTAGAACGATACAGTTCTACCATTTATTGCAATGTGTTTGACAAAATGGATGTTACAGGTAAGACAATGTGACTCACACAGAAACAGGAATTATTTGTATACTTCTAATAAGTTCTTTTTCCTATGCCTCTATATCATCAGACCACTCTTCCATGCTCAGTAGATCTGATCATTGAAAATCCCCAGAGCTCATTCCAAGACCATGATTTTCAAACACCCCAGGATTTGATAAAGGGGGTGGTGAAATAGCCATGACTGCTGCAGATATAGCTCACATTCCTGCATGTGATTCTCTTCTGTAACTGCCCTGAAACTATTTATATTCTGTATAGCATTTATATCTGAGGGAATGCAGGATTTACTATCCTACTTCCTATTTCTACCTCATTACTGAAAAAGCTGTTTTATTATGTTTTTTTTTTGTATTGTGCCATTCTTCAGTGAGATCTAGGGAGGAGCCTGCATCACCCACCATCCCCCCTCCACCCTGTTGCAATCACCTGTGAAGTATCTAGATTTAAGGAAGACTAAAACCAGGAAAATTATGTACATTAGGAAGAGGTTAAGCTTCAGTAAGACAATACAGGAAAAAAGAAAGAAGTTTGCATTTATGTTTGTAAGTGTGATTTCTTTCAGGTTTCTTTCAGCTCTTACCTCTTTAAGCTGTCCTTTAAAGCAAAGGCTTAGACAACCCACTCTCTTTAGGTGGGTGTCTTCAGCGACAAATTTTTCCTATCTTTTCTACGTTCATTCCCTGTTTACACTCTTTGCTTTCCAAGGACTTAGTTTTCTTTTCTAGGGTCTTGGGTAAGGATGTACCTTAGCTTTTTTTTTACTGTAGAATACAGTGATCCTGAAATAAACAATTGAAATTTGTATGTGGTGACCCTAGCTCAAAACTGGTATATGTATTAAAACCAGATAGGTCAGTTTTATAAATGCATAAAATTCAGGTCCATTATGAGACCTAAAAGCAAATCTTGAATGTAAGACATTGATTACTGACATGTAATAATAGATTCCTTTCAAACTTTTGAAGAGTTTCTAATTAATTTGAAGTCCTACTCTGCCACTATACTGTAAGAGTGATGAAGCAGATGTTTTTCTGTGCAGAAGGAAAGTTGATTTTGAATTCTCTGCAAGCACAGAATATTGGTGTCCTGAGAGAATATGAGTCACTGCTAACATAGGAGTCACGCTGTGCAATATCATAACGCATATGATTATAGAAATCCATACTTCCAATTTTCGGAATTAATCCATTTACTCCAAATTTGAGTTTAATTAGTCATTCTTACAAAAAATCTCTCTTTTCAATGGTTCAAAGACACTGATAAAAAAACAAAGAGATTGGATGCAAAGACATTTAATGGTATGAACATGCCAAACTAAGTCTGTCGATAAATTCTACTATAAATATCTAACACACATTAATGCAGATAGTGCTCATTACAAACTGCCCCTGAAGGGGAGAATAACTCAGGTTCTTGTTAATAGATCCCTTGGGGCAGGTTAGAGTGAAATAACACTGAATGACCAGTGTTCATACAGAGATAGATAGATAGATAGATAGATAGATAGATAGATAGATAGATAGATAGATTAGATAGATAGATAGATATGTACCCTTTATTTGGCTGCAATGGAATGGAGGCATGTAGCCATCATTTTGGTTATTATCTATAGTAATGCAACAACAAAAAACTATAAATATATCACTTAGGAAAATACATAAGGAAAAGAAAGGATAAGAGTAGATAATGGGGAGAAAAGATATCAAGTGACAAGACTTGATTGTGTGTCCTGGGGTGACTCTGTGATGTGTATCCCCTATCACGGCTCTATGCCAAAAAATTATTTTGTGCCTTTTTCTGTGGCTTTAAACTGAGCTTGAGAGAGGAGGGGAAAAAAAAAATCAACTTTTCAAAAGCAGTTTCCAAGGACACAGAGATAGGGACTCCTCTGTGTTCCTTGGCTTCAGGAGCATGGAGGAAGCACCCTTTGTTTTGCTTCTTCAGCCAGCTCTTTGGTTTTTTCTCCTTTTTTTTGCTCCAGCATGGGTCCTGGGACTTTGGGTTTTTTTTCCTTTTTTTCTCTTCTGGACTGTTTCAGTAGCATCAGAACACATCAGGAGAATTCTCCTTCAGGTCCAGAGGTGGGCCTACAGCCTAGGGCCTCGCCGACCCAGCTCCGAGGAGGAGAAAGACCACATCTACAAAAGGACTCTGAAATCTTCCCAGGTTTCTCTTCATCATGAGAGATTTTATTATTTAGCAGCATTATCTTTTTCCTGTGTGTTGCTAAAATAAATAGTTTTTATCTCTTTCACTTTCCTTCGAGGAAATTTCTTTTCCCGAACCTGGTGGGGGGAAGGGTGGTTGTAACCTGTTTATCTCTCAGTGGATATATTGCTAGATTTTGGCCAAACCGGCACACTGTGGCAAATTAGTTGTCCATGGATCGAAGTGATGGTCACAGTCTTGATCTGACTGGTGTGGGGAAAGCCCATGAAACGTAGAGTTGAGTGGATTAATATATGTTTAGGTTCAGGTGGGGATGACCAGGTACCTCCCCTGGAGGAGGAGTGTAGCAATGGGGAACAAAGACGACAGACCCCCTTGAATGTCCCAAGAAGATCCGTTCATTGCCAAAAATCGCCCTCTCTTTATACCCTTAATCTCAACCGAACCCAAACCAAAGCCTAATAGAACTTAACAGAAGGGCACCCATTGGCTGTCACAGCTGCGGTGCTGTTGTCCACACGTCCTATTACCCAATCAGCTTCCTGCTCACATGCTGTCCACGCGTTCCTCCAGCCAATCACAGCCTCACTGCCAGCTGTCACTCAACCGACTCTCCCCTCACTCCCAAAGGCCTCTCGCCCCTCACACGGCCTCCGACCGTCCGGCCAAGCTGGGCCTTTCCCACACGGCCTTCTGGGGAGCATGAGCCTCAGCCACTTTAACAAACATAACCCCGTATTCCACAGAGGAGTTTTACACTGTCTGATGTGACACTGTGGACCATGTGCACATGTGGAAGGTCCCAGAAAAGAGTCTGGGGACACTTCAGGGGTCTTTGATGGTTTATGAACCATTCTCATTCATGACAGCTGCTTCTCATGTCAGCTTAGTTGCTCCAGTTATCATTTCAGAAGGGATTGATACCTTCAGGCCTACATGTGAATGTCCTGGTACTTCCCATGAGGGTGAAGTTTAAGACTAAGCCAGTTGTGTATAGAAGGACATTGACATGATAAAAAGCATTATCCCACTGCATAGAATCTGCTTCTTACCGGCCTCCTCGTTTATCTGAACGTTTATCTGAAAACCCAGTTTGTAGCCTCCAGTGGTGGGTGTTCACCCTCTCTGCCCCTCGGCTGTTCCATTGTCAGCATTGTCAGCAAAGCACTTGCCAGTTCTGCACAAGGCCAATTGTTTGAGTCATTAGCCATTAATATTTCAATCTCTCACAGTGCTCAAAAGCAGGGTAGCTAGCTGGCAACTCCTTACTCTGTGCAGGATAGGATGAGACAGTCAGAACTTCCTGCTTCTGAATTGTATTCTTCAGGCCTATAATTTCCCCTTCTTAGTTTTGGGCCCATTCTTTCCCTGGATCTGCCAATTGAAAAAAATATTCATGAGAACTTTTGGCTTTTATATTAGCCATATGTTTTCCAGAGGCTCACAGACTGTGCATATTAAAAAAAAAAAAAAAAAAAAAAATTTTTTAAAAAAAAAAAAAAGCTTGTCTAAGAGAAAGAAAAGATGAAAAGAATATCTGAAGATGTTATTTGAATAGTTTTTCAATTACTGTTACTCAAACAGATGTACTAGAAACTGAAAATTACATTGACAAGATGAGCTTGCACTATCAGTATATAAAGCTGCATGAGGAAGGGAAAAATAATCAGAATAAAACATGCACAAAATTGAAATGACAATTTGATACTGTTGAAAAGATCATTATATTTGATATGGATCATTTGATGAGGTACAGGCCAAATTCAGCCCCAGGGTAAACAAGTGGAATGGACAGAGACTGGAAAAGAAACCACTGAATCTTTTATTTCCTTCTTATTTTGTAGCAAGAAGTAGGATATGCACTGCAGTTACAGCTCTCTGTTGAATGTACGGAAAATAAGAGAGTAATTTTGTCTCTCACAAAGACTACAGAAAGCATGCAACTAACTGAAAATATTTCACATTCCATTTAAACTTCTCATAATATCCAAGCAAAATTTAGTGTCTTACCTAATGTTCATTTTTCTGCCTCCTACTATTATTCATTTTATTAAGGTATTTTGGTCTGTCTCAAAATGTTGCATTAGGAGTTCCATATTGTGTTTCCTACCTGTTCATTGGGGTGCTTTGGGCAGAAGGCATGCACATCACATAAAATTTCTTGCAAGGTAACATGTGGAAAAGACTGTTGCTCTCTTCATGCAAGAGAGCAGCAAGAATTTCCAGCTCTCGAGAGTACAAAACCGTAGTGGAATTAATTGAAATTATATAGTCAAGTTCTTTCTTTACTCTACCCTTTTCCCCAAACTGTGACTTGTCCTCTCTGGAGTTCAGCTGCACATGAAAAACAATCTGGCTGCATGCAACCATTTGGGGAAGTAGTAATATAAACTCACACACTTCTCAAACAGCCACATTTTATAGTGTAAGAATTGTGAAGCACCTGTGTTTTGGTTCTAGATTAAAAGAAATTACAGAACAAGGAGGCAAAATACGCTTTCCTCTTAATGAGGATTATTCCCTGTTGTCAATTTTTTTTGGTGATCTGTCTGAATTAATATTCGGTGCTCCAGAATACCTGAGGAGAGCTGGTCTTTAATGACGCCTTCACTGAGTAAACTCTTGTATTCAAGATCAATAACTCAACTATTCACCTTAAGGTTTAATCCCATCACCATCTATACACCCTTCAGTTTTCAGTTCTCAGTTTCTACTTCCTGTGGAGCAGCAGTTTGTAGAATTGTCTCTGAACATTGTCCTGATTTAAAACAATATCACAAGATAATGTTTCAAATAAGATATCCTCTTTATTCTAGAAGACTCTGTAGGAATGGTGTTGTTTCAAGTGAATTTAAATTGTAAACCCCAGGAGGTCACTATTTATTTGGATTCTTTTAGGATCAATTTCAGGGAAGAAAGAGTAATCTCAAACCTCACTCAATAAAATAATAAAGTAATAACATATTTCATCTGTAGACTGTACAATATTTCATTTGTACTCACAGGAACATGTACACATATATAGCTTACAGAATCTGTAACTATGCACAGTATTCTATATGTAAAATTATTTTGTGCATAGTGAGTGTTAATTCCTGTTTAAACCTCACAATCAAAAAGAAACCAAGTTCCTCAGTTCTTGCAAGTTTATGCAAAAATAAAATTTTGTTTCTTGAAATATTTGGGGAAGACTTCTATAGAAAAAGCTTGGGTTCATAAGAGATTGGGACAATAATTTAGATCTTGTACATATTGTATTAGGTTTCCTTCCACATATTCTACATAAAGACCTATGTTCTCTGATAGAGGTGAGGATGGGGTTTATAAATTCGAACAGAACAGTGTATATTCATGCTGTGGCAGCTATCATAAGCGGTCTCTGGCCTATATCCCTTAATTTCTTCAGGACTTCTTAGATCAAAACACAAGTAGTCAACAAAGTAAGACATCTTTTAGATAAAAATATTTTGGATAAAGATCTTTTTTTTTTTTTTGATAAGTGTCAGCAAATATTTACTTTTTGTGACATTTCTCAGTATTCGTTCCCTCCTATCACTTCACTTTTCTCCAAGTTCTTCAGACCAAATCCAGTCTGAATACCTACAAAATCAATGTACTTGTTCACTGGTGAGATTCATTTATGTCCAAGGGCATTAAAAAGAACATTTCAGAGGACCTAAGTAATGCCATGAAATAGAGCCTGCCCTAAAGCTAGTAAACAGGAAGCAGAAACAAGAACTTAAAAAGAATTTAAGTCCTTGATTATAATATTTCCTTCATTGTTCCTGCTTTTGCCAGCTAAGTTTCCTAATGTTGTTCTCTGAATTGAGGCTATCACTGATTATTGTTTTCATGAACACAGGAGAAAGAGTGAATTTGCCAGAGTTGAACTGATAGAACCACAAGGGCAGTGAGGTTACTAGCAATGATGGTTTTGATAAAAACAATCTTTTTTATCTGATTTTAATTTTAATCAAATTACAGGAATCACTTCTTAGCTTAAACATCTATAGATATGTTTTTTCTGTATTTCATTAGTCTTAGCACACAGGAGTTTGCTCACATAGGTTTATTGGAACTATAACCTGGACTTTGTGGGAAACACATTATCTATTTAATTTTATTTAATTTTGGCCATTAAAATGTAGGTTTATAAGTTGACAAGTCATTAAAATTCCCACTTTTACTGAGAGAGAGAGAGAGAAATGTCTCCAAATGGTTAATATGAAGTGACTTCTATAATTTTAAGGTCTGTGGTGAAACAGACAATTCTGTAATTCACTAGATACTCCTTGTCACCTTTGGACATGAACATGACATCTTCTTTCTATTAGGCATCAGATCAGTCACCACATCACTCAGTGGTGTATTTGTGGATTTTTTTTGGTTTTTTTTTTGTTTTGCAACAGTAGTGTCTACCAACATTACAGCAATTTTCTTCAAATGGGATTCTATTTGATCTGTTTGTGATTACTAGATGAGCAAAGATTTAGAGAATGTTGGCTATTTTAATGCTGATGTTATTATGAGAAAGGTTACATCTTCAAGAGTTGGTGGATAATTTTATTTTTAATGTGTTATGTTAGGTCTGACTTGCCATTATAACTACTCTTTGGAAGCTTCCATCAGTTATGAAAGGAGCTATTACTAAACAGGCAATCAGTCAAAACATCCTTCTAAGTTGGATGAATTTCTGCCTCCACAAATCTAAGAGAGGTCCAAAGAGCCAGCAAAATTTCTGTTTTTTTCTGCAGTTGGACATTTAATGAAAGCAGCTGAAATCTTGGTCTTGAATTAGACAGGTTTCTTTTGCTTAAGAATAGCATTGACTGCAATTTGTCGTGTGTTTCACCAATTAAGTGTAAAACCTTAGCATGCTGCATGATAAGATTGTTTTCTTTTTTCGCAACTATCCTTAGGTCATGTTTCATGGAAAATCTACTTCAATCTGAATCTACCAGGATTCCTGTGTAGGAGGTGTTGGGAAACTTGAACACGTTTCCATAGATACAAAGCAGAGACATTGCAGCAGCATTTAGCCAGGCAATGCAAGTGTTGAGATGTTTTTCATCACTAGCACTGGGCTGTAGAATTGTACTAAAAGTGGATTTTGCCCAGTTCTTTATTCCCCAGAATATGTCCATAAAAAAACAAAAAAAACAAAACAAAACAAAACAAAACAAAACAAAAAAAAAAAAACAAACAACAACAAAAAACCACTGGTATCAGTGGAGCTTTTTAGTTTATGAACTTTAATGATGTTTCTAGATAACACTGTAAGGTAAGAGAGTGCATCTGCCTAAGCTCACATTTAGCTCCTCTGCCAAACTTCATTTAGTTATCTGCCATGTGTTTTCTGTATATATGTTTTAGCATTTTGGATGGCTGAGTTTAATACTGTTCATAATTAGTCCAGAACTACTTGCTGAAAAGAAAACAAGAATAAATGCAAGGTTAAGACAGCTTATTTTTGTGGAAAACTCTACTTTTTACTTTATTTTCTCTCTTTTGCTCTTGCTGCCAACAGTTTCACTAAGCTCCATTTTTTCCTGATTTATTTTCATGTTTACTACTCTTCCACTGCCTCTGTATTTCTTACACATACTCTTCTATCCATTTGTTATCTCCATGTAATTTATAAATAGACTGCAGACTATTACCTTTACCTCTGGTATGTCCCTGTGAAGACCATAGGTACTTCTCTGAAATGAAATACAAAGACTTCATATTAAAGTTCATAATTGTTGTTGTTATTAAATAGCTCTGCACTTTTGAGATAGGGAAAATGCAGTAGCTTATTTCTGAGCTCTTCCCCCAGAATTCAAAGTTCTCAAGATAAAATGGATACATGGGATGAGCCCTGGCTACCAGGCCCTGCCCTGCCCAATGCAGGGACCCCCTTACCCTCCTGGTGCCTGACCCCTGCTTTCTCCTGTGGCAGGACTGTCATTTGTCTGAACCTACAGAAGGAATGTACTGTTGTTTCCATTTTTCAAGCAAGGGGTGGAGTTTTACTTAAGATCAAACTTCTAATGATATTTACAAATAGTTAAATTCCAATTAAAATTTTTGAAAATCATGAGTTTCCTTCAAAGCAGGTTCAAGAGTGGATTGTTTTGGTTGGTCAGTTATAGTTTTGTTTCAGTTTTTTCCCTGGTACTTCTGTAATTGTTAGCTAGCTATTATCCTGGATTCAACCTTTCTACCCCAGCTGTAAAATAAGATACAAGAGAGGGGCTGGAGGAGGAAATGCCATCTAATTCAAATAGTAGTTTTAGGAAAAATACATGCTAATAACAAGAATGTTTCCCTGGGGCTGGAAAATGACTGGTTGAGAGTTCATGTCTATAAAAGGGCCACTCTTCTGAAATTTTTCATTCAAGAGTATCAAGTAAATGAAAAAGAGCAGTAGAGCACGGCAAGATTAAAACATGGGCCAGTGAACAGAAAGTTGATTATAATGTCAATAATGGTGTATTCAGTAATTTTTGTTCCCAAATGCCTTCAGTACATATAAAAAAAGAGGAGGGGAAAAAAAGCATGGAACAATTTACATTGTTTATTTTCCAAGGAGCATATAGTAATGAACATACTCTAATGTGCATGTGTCAGTGACTATTTGCTGTACAGCTTTATGTCTGGAACTCTCTGCCCTGTTTCTGTCAAGTCAGACAATATTGCCAATATATAAAGCACCAAAAAAAGAAATAAAACAGGATTATATGGGCAAAATACACACACAGTGATTTTTATATCGATTAACTTACTGTTGCTAGCTCCTGAAGTAAAATAGCTGTGCTGAAATTTTTATAGTATGGCAGGTATTTTAATCAGATCAGTAATTAAGAATTTTCGCAGCAGGGAAAGATTGGCTTTTGAAATATTTTATATAGATTTAAAACTCTCTTGGCAAGAGGCATTAGAATTTTGTTCTCTACATGTATTTGCTAAGATGCAAACCATTATATTTCCCATTGTGTTTTGTGAGGCTAATTATAACTCCTTGTTCTATGTGGCTGTTGCTTAGTCTTTTGCTCTCACTACGCTTCTACTAAAGTACATGAAAGAATGTATACCATAAGGAATGGAGTGCCACCAGTGCAGTAGCTGGGATGAAAACTACAGGCAAAAACAAAGCACAAACAAGGTTCTTTGAAAATGGAGAATGTGATTTAACAAGGACAAAGATGTCCTTGTCTGAGTAACCAACAAAAATTTCTTTTGCTAAAAGTTTATTTGTTTCTAATTAAACTCTGCAAAGTAAGAAAAATATTGCAAGCAACAGCATTCTCTATTTGAATAAAAGAAAAAGAAAAAAAAAGAGAAAAGCTCATCCTTTTCAAGTCGGGAACATGTTTTCAGGGCTACAGATTGGCAAAGTTTACTCCAAAATTTTTCACTGGTCCATGTGGAAATCTGTTAATGCAGTTCCCATCCCTAACTACAATACAGTCTCTGGTTTAATCACCATTACCTGTCTGCCTTCTTCAGGTTATCATTCATGATGCTTGGACAATGCTATGTGATGTGATTTTTGTGTAAAAAACTGCAGTTGTACTTTGGTAGGTGTTTTGCACATATGCACTAAAAAGAAACACCTGGTGACCCAGGAATATTCCAGTTTTAGGCTTTTGTCCTACACATGTTTAAACCTCTGCATAACAGTATTGATTTTACTTAGGGCAAATTCTACCTAAAATTAGGCATATAGATAATCTTTAAGTTTTTATACCAAGAAGGGCCTGTGTTGTCTCTATTCCTCATCCAAAAGTACCTTTATTTGGACACTTCTGAACTCAACATGCAACTTCGTAGTAGGTACATTTTTAGATTCCAGTGCAAAAGAGGCAAACACTAATTTTGTCAATGTGTGACAATAGTACCCCCATGGGCATTTAATCCAGAAATGCTAATATGTGTTGATTATAAGCCTAAAGTATGTTAGTCCAAGGCAATTTTCTCTTGTTCATGGAACCTGAAAGTTCAAAGATTTCACCTGAAGAAGGGCAGCAGGCAATATAATTAATGGAAAAAAAAAATTATCTTTCTTTTCTGGTAATCCTAACTGTTTTAGTCTTGCAGAGTTCAATAAAATATACAGGGAAACCAAGTGAGTTCAAAAATCAAGGCAATGGCATTCACAGACTCGAAGACTGCATAGATTTCTCTCTTAGAGAAACACAGTTCTTCTTCTGACTTAATTGTCACTTTTATAATCTCCAAAGCATAGGTGAAATGCATTTGTGGGAGATCCTAGCTCTCTGGTTGCCTCATTTTATGAAAACTCTGTACTTACCTGTGCAGTTGCGATAGCCTCACAAAAAGACACAAAAAGTCTCACTTGCTTAGAAAAAGAAGTTTTAGAGATATGACACTTTAATTAGTAGATTTCTAGATAAGATGCTTCATTCTCTGTCATGAAAAGATTATTGGATTCATTGCCGTCATTAACTAACGTTATTGGTTAAATTTGTACAGTGATATTAGTAAAAATTAGAACCCAACTTCTGGCTCAATATTAGATGTCTACCGGGCTTCTACTTTTCTGGGTTATTGCTAAAGGACATCACAAGAAACAGAAAAGAAAATTTACTACTTTGGCAAAGGAAGGCCACGGCGTAAAAATTTGTACCATTCCTTGCTGACATGCAGTATTACATGTTTTCTTATTTTGAGGTCAAAGGATGAGATTCTGAACAGACCAGAATTACTTCTTGTTTAATTTTTATGTATCCAACTATAGTGAAGATCTATTTGTTCATGTTAACAGGAGTAGACATTTTATAGACAAGTAAATTTCATGGAGCATTGGATATATTTTCAGGCTGAAAATTCAGTCATCCATGAAATTAAAGAGAAAAGGGTTTCCTTTAAAGGAAAGTTTTACAATTACAGATCCTGTCCACCTCTTCAAATATATTTCCCTATCAAACTTTTTATCAGTTTAAATAATCCTTTTGATGTTGTATTTGCTGGTATTACTAGCGTAACAAAAGGTGTGATGGGAAGCCAGGTTAAGTAATTCTGCTAGCAAGAGTGCATGTGACTTTCACTCTGGAAAGAAATTTGCCATACTTCCCTGGGAGTCAACCATCATGCAAGTCTGTCAAAATTCAGTGGGAGTTCAGCACTTTGAACATGTTCTTTACAAGGTCTCCTGACTAATATCATACTTCTATTTTTTAACAACTTCAAATGCTTGAAGAGGTCCTGAATGTTTATTTAAAGAAAAAAGAGACTGGTTCTGTAAAAATTTCCAAAAAAGCACAATTTAATGTTAGCGACAGAGGTCTGTAGTTCAGACATTTATAAAACTCACCATATCTTTGAAGGGTCCCAAAATGCCAGTAATTTCAATTGGAACTGCTGCCGATCTTCTTACCACTTCCATGTGAGTGTTGCATAATAAGCTGCTGCTTGTCTGTCAAAACCAATTTCCTTCCAACATTTTCTTTTGACTAGACAGACAGATTAAATAAGATCAAAACTCACTCTTTGAGTAGAACCAGGTTATCACAGGTACACAATCAGGAGAGAGGGCAGTCTACACGATTTTTTTTTGTACTTCTGATAATGACTGGTTTTGGAACACTTGGAATGGAGGAATTTTCTATCATCTCAAAAGAGGGGAAAAAAGGGCTTTGAGAATTGAAGTATTTATGTAAGTCCTACAACTCATTGCAACACCAGCTGTCAGCAGTTCATCTGTTTTCCCTGTCATCATAGCTCTAATAGGTCTGCCAAGAACATAATACATATGAACATAATAGCTCCATATAAGATCCTCAATCTTAGCCTACCAATGCCAAAGAATAATCAATAAGCCTGGTCAAAAGTTGATAGCAAAATTCCTTTTTGAAGAAAAAAAATGCTTTCTAGTTTGATTTTGGCTGTTTTGTGTATTCCCCACACTGAAAGAGGAGATGATATATCACCCATTCTATGTTGCTGTAACTTTTAGATACTATTAATTAAAAAGTACTAAGGCTACTTTACTGCAGTCTGTAGTCCTGTAGTGTATTTATAGATGTTTTAGTATTTCTGAGAGGATTTGTCTCACATTTCACCTATGAATTTCATGCCCATTTCAATTCATGCTGAAAATAGGTCGCAGAATGGACAAACTATTGCAGAATGGAAGTCATATTCTTACCAGCCCTGTTAAATAGGAAATGTGGTTTTCCTTCTTACTCTAAGTTCCTATATTGTGAGATTTTGGCAGCCCTAAAAGCCTCTGTGTTTCCCTGCAATAGCATTTTCAGAGAATTTCCAGTTCTTAAAAGCAGAAGCAACCACAGTTCCATGACACCATCCCTATACTGCATGGTATGTAGTTTGAATTGCTGCTTTTTTCTTACTCTTGTACAAGGCTCCTGAGCACCACTGAAGTACAGTACAGGAGACTATATAAGTCTATGAACGTACCTTTGTGCCACTTTGTGCCTGAATGGAGGAATTAATACAGTATCCAACATTGCTCTGTCATTTTCTGTCTTTATAGAAGAGATGGCTCCAGATTGTTATATTTGGTGGGGTGGGAGGTGTTGCAATTCTCTTCTGTTGAAAAAAGTTGTATTATGTAGGCTTTCTTTGCACTTTAGACCCATGTAGTAATCTTTTCATACTGACACAGTAATTCTAGTGTTTATAAATATATATGTAGTTTGTTACTCATGGATGCCTTTGACTACAACTACTCTGTGAAATGTCAAAGTGAAGATGTAGACACTTACAATTCCATATTAGTGAAATATTTGTCAAATCTATTGCTACTCTTCAGAAGTAATAAAATTTACAAACAATAATTTAAAATTGTTAATACTTTTAGAGGTAGAAAGAATTCAGATAGCGTCCTGAAGTTAAGATATTAGAGATCATCGCAAAGGAACTGAACATTTTGTACAAAAGTAGGTTGAATGTAGCAATTGGAAAATACAGTGATAAAATTAATAAAAGATAAATATATTTCTGAAAATTCTATCTGAAACTTGGTGTTATGAAGTTATGGATTTATATCTTGTGGGGCTGGTGAACCCCACAAGACACTGACATGGACCACTGATGACCACAGAAAACTGTTCTTTGTCTAGGTTTTTGTCTTTTCAGGAAGGGGTTTTCATGCTTTAGTATCAAATTACTGGCCTCTTCAACTCAAGATGTATTGTAATTACCTTTGTTACCAAATTAAAGCACCAGCAGGATGAAGAACACTCTGAGAAGGGGAGTTGTCAATAGATGGTAGCTTCACTATCAAAAATTAATGTTTTGTTATTTTCAGATGCCTTTTGAAAACCATGAAATATATTTGTAAGATATAAGGATCAAATATCAAAATCTATTGATATGTGAAGAGTTATCTGGAATTATTTACCTGTGCGTGTGTGTTTAAGTGGATATAAATATATCCATAGACATTTAACAGGGAATTAAAAAAAAACATAAAGGTAAATATTTTCAACAAAGCCTATGAATTTTAATATATTAAAACAAAACCAAAGCATATTCAAAATCTAGTGCTGACTTTTTGCTCCATAATAATTCTGAGGTATTTCCAGTTTTCTCTTTGTGTCAAAGACATACTCAATAATTTAAGACCATACTTTTAAAGAAATTAAGGTATTCACATTCTTTAGACAATGCTATTAAGTGACTTCCTGAACTTTCAGAATCATAACTGTCTTGATGAAAAAAAACAGTAAAACTTTGCCACTTAACATATTCAATAGGAAAATATAGGACACATTATGAGGTACTATGATAACAGATAAAACTCCAGTGTGTTTTCCTCAGACACATGGAACCTCACCTGACTGTAAAGTATTACTGAACCTGGCAAAGCTCCACTGAAATAAACCAAATGATACTGATTTATGGTAATTGGGAAGTTGGCTAACAAATTCACTATATAAATTGTCTATACAATGTTATCTAGGTTAAGGTCATGTTTCCTAAGTGCAGTTTCTTTCCCTTCTGATACTTTCTCCGTGCTCAAATCAGTTTTATCACAAACAATAATGCTTTAATTGTAATACATAGAGGCCAAAATAATTTCAAATATTAAAATTTCAAATCAAATCTGCTGTATTATACTAATAGTATTATGAGATTTGGATATTAAATAGAAGGCTGGATTCCTGCAAATTGACTAATTTTATTTTAAAGAGTTCTTCAGTAAAAGCCAGAAGTAATAGAGAAGTTCTCAAAATAAAAGTATCAGGTCTCAACATGGTTCGTTTACATTAGTACAAAATGAGACAAAATTGGTTCTTCCAATTTGATAGCTAAAGTGATAACCCCACTTCAGTGCATGCTTGTACCTGCTTGTTAGAACTGCTCACATTGAATACCAGAGACAGAAAATAAAATAAAAAAGCCCCATTGAGTCAGAATTTTGACTAGGATAAATCAAACTCGGCAAGTCAGCATACTCTGTTCAAAGATCTGTCCCCCAGTTTTTCAATTAACTTATGCGTATTGGTCAATTTTTCCATTAATTTATGCATACTGATCAATTAATTTATGTGCACTTTTCTGTACAGCAGCTGTGTTTATATAAAATAGGTTTAAAAAAAAGGGAAACAAGATTCCTAATTGTTTCCCAAAAGAGGCCTTTGGCTTTTCCTTGCATCTACATAACACTCCTAGATCAACCATCCTTGAGAGAAGAGCAACGTCATTTTTGCTCTCTGATTGTCTTTGAGTATCCAAAAGCTAGGCAGGCCCCTGCCTGTTAAAAAGACGACTGTGGTTTGAGTTTAATTAAGCAATTAAATTTTATTACTTTGTAGTATTTGAAGCTACGAACAGCTGCTGAAACTGATTAAACACTGAGGCAAAGCCTGAGGTGTTTGATCAGTCCAAAAAGTAATTTTATGCCAAGTAAGGAGCTAAATGATAAAGATTATTCTTGTCATTATATAACAAATCATAATATAAAAATAATAAGATTCAAGGACAATATAATATATAACATATCATAAGATTATGTAGAATTAATAAACTTCGAGGTTTTTAGGACTGGACCTAAAGTTTCTTTTCTGGACTGTTTAGAGACATCAGCACATAAATGTCTGCATTTACTAGTCTCACAGATTAAATGGAACATGGTGACATTTTTTGTTCATCAGTCAAAACAAGGCTTCTTTGCGCCTAAAATCCATTTCAGAAAGTGCTATACATTCCATATTTCGTCTTGAATATTGGGCACACTGCTCTTGAGTATTAGTAAATCTGAAAAATGTCAGTTGTTCACTGAAATCACAACTAGAATAATTAATCTAAAGTAATGCAATGACCAAGGTATGTTCAGGAGAAAATACTGAAATAATCAATCATGTACCTTACATTGTTCTGCTTCTTCCCAAGCACCATTACCCTGTGCAGTCATTGAAGGAAATGCAACCTCACAATATCCCCCCAAGGCATATATGTATTTACTCTACTATTTAATAGTTTGAAAAACTGTGGCTAACAAAACAAAAGTTTTTTGCCCAGGTTCATTAAGTGTACCACATCTCTTAAGACCAGACCTGCATGTGCTTTTAGTTGAAGTGCTGTTATTTTAAATATTGAACAATGCTACATTCCTGACTGAATCTGCAAACTGCTACAACTATGTAAAAAATTGGTTTGCATATATATTTTGCACATGAATTTGTATGTTTAATGAAATAATTTGTGCATATGTTGGAGTCACAACTTAGGTAACTATTTTAGTCAAAGAAGACTTTTTTTGAGAAGCAATTTTCATGCACAGATGGAAAGAACGGAAAACAGATCCAAATCATGTCCATGATAGCAAGGTATACTTTATTTCTCTGTACTGTGACTGGATGCACTTTTCTACCTCTCAAAGACCTGAGAATTGCCTTTCTTTGCCAAACTGAACTAATCTTTTTCATGTTTTTAAAAGGTGTATTCACTCACAAACTAGCTTGTGTGCTGCACAGACAGAAGTTAATGTGTTCCCAGTCAAGAGCTGGCTTCTTCCTAATCAATTTAATGTAATTAAAGACTAACGTGCACTTTCTTTCACATTATCATCTTTAATTTTGTGCAGCTCTTTGATATCTAAAAGCTGCTGAACCCAGAAATCAGAGACAACTATTTCAAACATATTGTTGTTGGTTATTTTGCTGCAGGCCTAGCAAGATGTCATGTGCTGTTTAATGATACCTAGAAATATGCTGAAATATTTTTTCCCCCTGATCAAAAAGAGGCAAGTTTGTCTTTTGCAGCCATGGATTGCTGTCCCTATAGATGTTAATTAGTAAAACTTCTGAGCTCTGTCGCCTAAACTGACTTAAATCTTCACTCCATTTATGGTAGCATAGAGTGAAAGTGGTTTTTCATTTCTGCCAGGATGATTGAATTAAATTAATATGCTCCCTGTTTGATGTCTTTTTTAAATAACTCTTAAAATTCCTTTCAAAAATTTTCCAGTAAGTCAGCTGCCACTTAAAATTGTAAGCCAGGGGAAAAACTTGATAACAAATAAAATAAAAAAACCCAAAAAACAAACAACAAAAAATTAAAAGCTAAAAAACCTGAAGAACCGTACCAAATGTTGCTTACAGGGGAACGATAAAGAAAAAAAACAAAAAGAGTAACAAATAGAATACAATAACTCAAGGAATTATCAGAGAAGTACTTGAAGCATAGAAGATAATTGTAGTTACAAAATAAATAGTTCCCTCTCACAATTGTTATTCTCTACACAGTAGCTGGACAAGAAAACTATTTAAGAAGAGTAATTCTTCAGTCTTTTGATGATATGGGTATTATTTAAGTGGCACATTGCTCTAAGAGAGCAGTTTTTTAATTTACATGAGAGGGCAGTGTAAACACTTCAGTGCCAGTAAAATAATACTGACAAGTTTCAATCATGTTTTAGAGTATTAAAAAAAAAAAAAAAAAGGGAGAAAGGGAGATGAAGACGCTGTCTCTGTCAAATCTAACGAGGACTTAATCAGACCTAGAAACAATATCAAATTGTTTGTCTGAGAGTGCTGGAACTGCTGATGCTTTGTGCTCTTTGCCTATAGTTAGGTGTTTTTCTGGAGTTTTCATCCCCAAATACAAGTTAGAGTACAAAGATGATGCTCGCAGAAAACAACGCTCAAGTTCATCCTAAATGCCATTCTCCTACTTATTTGGACAATATGTCTAGTGATAAATATATGTTGAGAGAAAATATGAAATAGGTTTGAATTTCCTCAGAGAGGTGTAGAGTTTATTGAATTATTGAAATTTCAGTAGATTAAAAACATACTGACCAGCTCCAAATGTGAATCAACCAAGCACCTTCTTGGTCTTAGCTCACCTTTTTTTTCCTGGATGCTTCTAGCCATTCCATTTGCCTTGCCTCCAGCTGGTTTCACTGCGTCCACCTCTTCTCGTCTTCTCATCACAGCATTCTCACCTTATCTTTCTTTTCTGCCTGCCATTTTTCTCTCCACACTTCCCATTTGTACATTACACATTAATTCCATCATTACTCCTTTCTCATTTTCCACAGTGAACAAGACTATTTTTTTTTCTTTGTGCCAAACGAGGCATGGTGCTATAGCACCAGTGTAAAATGAACATGAAATGCTGCCTGTTAAGTTTAAGCAGTAAGTAAATTTCAAGAAGATATCCTGTTTAAAATTTGTAGGACAGTGGAAGAGCAGAGGAGAACTGCAAAGTGCATAAAGGTTTGTCATAATGTGAAAACAAACACTTAACCTTATGTCTTGGGATGACTTTATGATGTGTATCCCCCATCGCTTGCTCTATGCCCAGACATGAATCCTGTGCTTCTCTGTACCTTTAAGAGAGAGCGGAGAGAGCTGGTGGAATTCCTTCGGCACTGTGTTCAAAACACCGCTCGCTGCCTTCTCCTGCCAGGCTGCTCTGCTTCTGCAGCAAGGAAGAGAGTAACATTCCTTTTGCTTTTTTTAGCTAGTTTCTTGTTCATTACCTAAAGTACAGAGCCCTGGGACTTTGGCTTCTTCTTCTTCTCTTCTGGAATTGTTCAGAACACCAGAACATCAGAACTTCACTGGGAGGCCTTTCCACTGAGGCCTGGAGGGGCCAACGCCAAACCCCAGCTCTGGAGAGGAGAAAGCCACACCCACAAAAGACTCTGAAGTCTACCCAGGTTCTCTCAACAGCAAGAGGTTTTATTATTTAGCATTATTCTTTTTTTTTTTTCCCCGTGCCTGCATGCACTTTACTTGTTAAATAAATAGGTTTTTTTTTCCTTTTCCACTTTCCTCCAAGGAATTTCTTCCCAAACCTGGTGGGGGAGGAGCAGTTGTAACCTGCCTTCTATCAGAGGACGTTCTTTTCGGATGTTCCTCTGAATTTCTCTCAAACCAAGACACCTTACAAATTGGCCCTCAATTAGTTTTTGTTTATTGACAGAAACCAGAAGCAAGAATGTTCTCATGTCTTCAAACTATACTTTTCTTCCACAGACTTTTTGCTATATTTCACTTTGTACAGTTTTTCAGGAAATAAAGAAGAGGAGGATGGGAAATCCTTCTATATAAAACTGATAAATCTTCAGCAGGTCATCTTCAAAAGTGCTGAAGCAAAATGAAGGCCATGTTTCTTTCCTTTTTATTGATCTAGCTACACTAATGGACTGTTGGCTCTGTACTTTGTAGTTTCACAGGGTTTAGTTGAACTTGCTTTCTATCTACAGATAACTGCGGGCTGAGTAGCAAATGACAGTATTTTCCTCAACAATTTTCCATTTTCTGTTACAGGAGAATTTTTCCAAAGTAAATGCTTTCTCTATATTGATAATGATTTCTGGCTTTGCTTCATTTTTCAGGCTAGCAATCACCAAAAAAGAAGAGTACACCACCAACAGAAGGCTACCAAATTTTTCTGTCACTGTGTGCACATGAAGGATTGCACTTGATTGATCTGATATATGATATTTTTATAAGAGATTCATATACTCCTTTGAATTATACATCTTTATTAATGGAAATAAAAATAATTTTATGCTTACTACTAACAGAGATTGGCTCTTTTTAAGAAGCCCTTCATTGGTGTCATTTTGTGCACACTTTAATTCAATTATTAACCTACAGAGAATGTATAAAAGGGCAGCTAGTACAACCAGTGAAGTGCTGGATTTTTTAATTAATTGACACTCAAACAGCCACTTCCTGGGTTTTGTTTCCCATGGAATTATATGCATGCAAATGTTACATTTAATTGCCTGGAGTGAAAGCACAAACCTCTTTTCTTAATTTTAATTAGGAAATATTTCCCCTTTTAGATTGCCCTGTGAATACTTCACGGAAGATAATCAGAAATGAACTATCATTTGTTCTGTGATTTCTTTAAAAGGGCTTCCTTGATTACAAATAAACATTTATACCACATTAAGTCCAAGAAATTCCATGTGGATTTGAGGATGATATTGCACTGGATTCTGTGCAAATGGAGATGAAAACACCTGACAAACAAATTGCTGGAACAGAAGACAGAATTTAGAAATAATATATGAGCTTATATTTCATGGAAAACAAACACAAAAATGTTAAAAATATGACAGGGAATTTGCCTTCAAATGTATAATTATTTTCTTGGGAAAAATGCATTGATCTCCTCACTCATCTCTAATTATTAAGTCAGTTTTACAGTATTTCTCTTCTATGTTGTATTATTACAAGTTATTTTCTATGGTCACTTTATGTAAATAGCTTTTTTTTTTTTTTTTTTTTTTTTAATTCATTGGAGATNTTTTTTTTTTTTTTACAGCTACGTGTTTTTCCTTTATTTCCTTGGAAATGCTATTAGAAGAAAGCAACTGTGATTACACATACAAAAATTCGCCTGAGTCATTGTTTCTTGAAAAAGAAAAAATTGTTTTGTGACTTTTTACCAGATATCTTTGTTGTAGTGTATAAACTTGCAATGCTAAAAAAAAAAAAAAATTAAACATTCTTCCAGCTTTGAAATTAAAGTAGGTCTCCTTTCTAGTGAGCACTGTGTGGGAAAGGATCACCTTGTCTCACTTTATATTATTGACTATGCACTCTTGCTCGTCTTTTTAAGTCAGGTTTGAGATAGAGCTTTAAAAATTCAGTGGTAACAATATTTCCTTGAGATGAAATTACAGATGAACACTTTTTCATGTATTTCCTTGCTACCGAATTCCTATTGTTTTGAATTTCCTTTAGAAAATTGCCTCCTCCCTCTTCAAGAAGCTGTATATACAATTGATCATTACATTTATGAGGTACTTGCATTTTGTATAATGTAAAAACGGTAAACGTAAAGTATAAACAATGTATTAAGAGTCTTGGAATTCATGTGAAACAGAAGAGATAAGGAGGGACACAGATCCAAACCAAGAGTTAGTAAGTGACATGGAAGAGGCTCATATTACTTTAACAGTGTTATACTTAGAGATATGTTTTTAGGATAGAAATATAAATAAGCCTCCTAAATGACAGAATGACAATTTGAATAAAAAAGTTTGGTACGTGTAGGCTTTCTCAACTCTACCTCATGGCAAGGCTCAAAAAAGACACTTTAAATATATTTCACAATTCATCTTTGTAAAATAGTGGTGGTAGTAGTAGTAGTAGTAGTAGTAATAATAATAATAATAATAATAATAATAATAATAATAATAATAATATGCAAGTTTAAAATCATCCATCTGTCTTATACAGACAATGTTGGCTAAGACAGACAGGTGTAATTATGCATTCTAGAACAGCTGCTTGTGACAGACAGTTTGCTTGCAACCCTGCTAAGAGAAAATTACAATTATCATGCATTTGATCCAAAGGGCTTGTGCTGTTGTTGTGAGGCTTCACAATACAAAAGGGCACTGATTTTATAAAGTGTGCTAGAGGAAGAGCTAAAGCCACCACATGGCATCCCAGCAAGAGGCAGATTTATTAACCTCACACATGTCTCCTGAAGAGACCTTCTGAATGAAAAAGCCGGTTCTCACAGCTTGGGTCAGATCCAGTGTTCTCCTGGGTTAGGGCATTAGCAGATAAAAGGCAGCCAATTTTAGAGTTCCCTCCAGGTAGCTTCTGAACTTGACAGAAGACAGGGCCAGTGCTCCTTTGCCAACAGCATCAGGAATTTTTATTTTTTTTTATTCAGGAGGACCCATTGATTATAACTGTCACAGTGAACCAGGTCATACAATTGGTTCCCCATTCCTCTTGGCCTCTCAAGGGCTGTTGCATGTTTATGGATGCCCTGGTAGCGTTTGCTAGGCACCAAAATAATGGTGACATTAAATGGTAGCCAAAGCAACCCAGATATCCTTTGACATTTATATCTGTCAGAAAGAAAAAAAACAGTAGTCTACAGCAAACAGACCTCACTCCCTCTGGAGCAATAAATAAGGAAAGGGCTATGGCTTGCACAGCACCTAAAGGTCAGCACTACCTCTGATTATTGGTAGGAGAATTCAGTAAAATTCCTCACACAGGACACCTGGATACTGTTCATAATAACTTAGGTCCTAGGGATTTTCATTACAAGTGTATCTTTGGCACCGCTGTCATGGTACAATTGGAGAGACTGGCAGTCTGGGAATTTTGCAGTCCAAAACAGTCCAGAAAGAACAGAGTTCTCACTCCTGAGAAGCAAAAGGGTACCTATTGAACAGTTAGACCAAAGCACTTCAAACATCTATTATTCCTGTGTTAAGAGGTAATAGCTCTGTGAATCAGTGATAACCCTTAAATAATGCTGAAGTGTAGCCTTTGGTAAAGGACTTTGTCACCATGCTAAGTGTAATTACCAATGCAAGATAGATAGATGTATGTATGTATGTATGTATGTATGTATGTATGTATGTATGTATGTATGTATGTATGTATGTATGTATGTGTTGCAGCTGCTGACACAGATTAAAAAAATTAAAAAAAAAAAAAACAAGATATATACCTCTATCACTATCAGGCTACTTAAGAACTCTGAAGTCAAGAGTTAAGGCATGTTAAAAATATCCCTGCCAAGCACACCTGATCATTTGAGTAGTATACTCATAACGTCCCTGCCATACTCATTTCCTTCAAGCTGCTGTCATCTATCTCCTTCTCCTGACTTTTTCAGATGGAATGGAGTGGACAGCAGCAGCCCTCTCCTCTTAGTAGAAAAAAGTTGCCATCTTTAGTCATCCCCACTTGCAGTCTTGCTTCCCAGTTCAGGAGCTGAGCAGTGATGAGAATGGACAGAAACGTAGGGTGAGGACAGAAGAGAGGCATCTGCGTCCAGAAGTTCCAAGGCAATTACCTCCAGATCTACTAGGCTTCTGGCAGGTGCATGTTGCCCTGTATTTGTAATGTCCTCATTAAACCGGCTTTACTTAAATGAGTTTATCTTCCATGGATACAGGAAAACTGTTAAGACAAGGCAGACACAGCAACCCGTGTTTCTGTGACAGAACCAAGACATGCAATGAATGACACGTCAACCACGACACCATTTTGTCTTGCATGTAGCCTGCAAAATATGACTTACTTCAGCTGCTCTGATCAATTCTTTGCCTTTTAGATCTTTTTACTTCTTGTTGGGGGTCAGTTCAGTCTGACAACTCTCTTGTACATCCACACTCTTCCCCTCCCTGCTCCACTCCTATCCTTTACCTTAATTTCTCTTTCCCTCTACTCCCTTTCCCTGCTGGCACAGTCCCACTGGGCCCCAACAAGCAAAGCTTGGCCAAGGGAGGCTGCAGACTGGCCATTTCCAGATGAGGTGACACCTCAGGTGCCAGGCAGGTCGGGCACTCAGTATAGCAGATCAGGGCAGTGAGGCTGGTGGCCAGAGTGGGGTCGGGGCTGTGAGGCACTTCCCGAGGATGGCAGGAGACTCTTCTCACATGTTGATTGCAGAGCATTACTCTGCAAGCTTCACAGTTCTTCAGGTGCTGTCATCCTGAAGACAAATGTCAAATGAGGTTTCTGCTGTTACCTCAAAAGAACTGCAGAATCTTGCGAATCCTCTCATCCATTTTGGTTCTCTGCTGAAAGATACAAGACAGGAAAACTACCCCTCTCTGATACTTCATTGAAATATATAATACATTATATTGGCACATAATTGTGCCAACAACTGCCTCAGGAGTCTCCCTGGGACAGGAGATCTCTCAACAAACTTCTTCAGAACCTTTATGATTTTGTGGCCTTAATTTGTTGATACTCAAGCTTTTTTAGAGCAATAGTTGGACTTCTGTAAATAAATTTACATAAGGACAACTGCATAGCATTATATTTTAGAAGCAGAAACAAGTGCAAAAGCCTTTTCTAGGAGAACGCTTTTATTTCTCAGTGTTTCTCCAGTGGGAGAAAAAAAAAGTTGCCTGTATCCTTGTGTTTAAGGGTGGGGAAGTTTAAAGAAAATTTTGGAAAAGAAAAGCTAATTTATTGCCTGAAAACCTTCTCTTTAAAAAGTTTCTCTGTAGATCGGTATAATCAATCAGTGCTACATGGCTTCATTCTGTAAGGCAACTGTTCTGAATTATTTCTTGGGGCAAGGGACATTAGGACAACCTGATGTCTTGAGGACAGAGGGCCAAGTACTTCTCTCTTATACTGCTTAATTTACTATACACATATACAGTAAATCACTTAAGAGGCACAACACTGATGGATAGTTCTGGTCAACATGAGGGGGGGAAAATACAGCTGCTGTGACTTTCTGTCTGATTTTCATTCCAAGCTGCCAAAGATGCTAGCTATTTTCACGCTTTTTTCTTCATCTATCCGAGCTGCATGTACTCTCATGCTCTCTATACCTCTCCTTATGTGTTTCTTTTTCACCAGTTTTGGGAGACAGTCTAGTTTACATCCTTACCATATGTGTTAGAAGATTAAATAAATGAGCTACAGTTTATGCCGGATCTATTTTATCTATTTTCTCCTCAATCTGCTGCTCCTTACCTAAAAGCATCTCCTATACTTGAACAAAAATGGAGACATTTATGGCATGTTTCAGCGTGAGCCACCCTATTTATATCTAGAATGTCTTCACTATGATTAGTCACACAGTCTGGACATTTATGCAGAAAACGGTAGGAGTAAAATACACACCCAACACTTTTAACATCAGTGTACAATCTTTATGGCTCTGTGCAAGTGTGGCTATGAAATGGAGATCACTCCCAAACTAGTGTGTCATTTAGATATTTCATTAATCATACTTAAATAGCTATTAAAACCCTTCACATGCTTTCTGAATTCTTTGAGGTGTATCTACAGTTTTCATTAGATAGTTACAGTATATCCAATAAACAGTATCGTGTAAATTCAAGGAAATGTCACTCCTTATTAAAAAAAAAAAAACATAACAAAGAACCTTAAGTGAATTACAGGAAGGGACATGCCAAGAGTCTGTCAATAGCTGAAAGCTGGGGCTGAGTCAGGAGTACTAATCAGTTTGGGTCACATATTCTGTGCCCTGTCAGACACCTGGACTCCCCCTTGCACATAAAGAAGAAGCACAAAAGTAACAGGCCACAGTGATGGAAGTACACTGTCATTTCTGTGTTCTTGTTAAAGCAGTATTACCTGCCTTAAGCACCCTGCTTTTTTGAGTTGCTAGCTCTACTTTAATAACAGATCATTAGTGAGATAAACGACTTAAATTTGTCCCTCATTTCTGGGCTCTTGTCATCATTGCTGGGGGGGCTCCATTAGGGTCTTAGTGACAACAGAAAACTGCTAGACAATAACTTGATTGCTATTAAGAAATTCCAGTACAAGGACTAAGCAGCCCGGCAAACATGCCACTATGAAGAATCCGTTCGATGGTGTCTCATGATAACAAGACCACCTGTTCTTATCAGATGGTTTTGGTTGGGAACTCATTTATTTTCAAGTCAAACCACTAAAGGTCTGTACAAGTTAGAATATCCAGAGTATCTTATCAAAAACCAGAAGGTGCCATTCCAGACTCACTTATCATGTGGAAAAACATTCCTCAATCATTCTAATATTTATCAGTGAGCCTGAGTTTATAACTTCCTTCCATGGCTTTGTAAGGAATCATCAACCACCTACCATCTTGCATACTTGTTTATTGACAACTACTTTTTCTGGCAGATAAATCTCTTTAGGAATACTTACATGCTGACACCTAGTGGCTTTAAATCAAATGTTGTTTGTAGATAGGCAGTGGTGTATATCAAATCCTGTCCACTTCTTGGAAGTGATGGTTTGAATTCTATGCATTTATTTTTTTCTTCCTTATTTTATTTTAGACAAATGGACATCTGTTTGAGTGAGAATACTGAATTGATTCATGTGTTACATTACAGTTTATTGATATCAATTATGCCTACAATAAGGATAAAAACATTCAGTTGTATTTTTTTAATCTAGAATTGGAAAATGTGCCTCAGCCTTTTTTTTTGAGTCTATATTTTAGTGTAGCAGAAGAGTCCTATTCATTTGAGAGGAGCTCTTCAAATGAGCGATGTAATATTTCCCCATGCAGTAATCAATAATGTGCAGCCATAAAGAAGTAACATTGTTCCTGTCTAAGGGTGACCATTTCCTTCCACTTAAGGTGAAATAAAAAGTATCATTTGACTCAATGAATGGACAAAGGCATTGGCTTGACATATGTCCCCAGTAAAAAATATTCATTTGAGCCTGGTGATGTTTAAAGCTTGTGGTTTTTTGGGTTTTTTTTTTTTTCCCCCAGTGTGTACCTCATTCTAAAAGCTAAAAGTGTATAAGCTCCCTCAATTGTAAAGAAGGTTTGCCCTAGGTAATAAAGTGAGAAGAAAACCAAAGCAAAAGAATGTTTTAAATATTCGTATGCAAGCTGACTCAGAGAAGCAGTAGGGTCAAGCAGCTTATATCGTTTACGGAGAATGTATTCTGGAAGTCCACCTGGTTTGTTATGCTGATCTTAGTGTTGGTTTACTGGCCAAAATAATTACTAGACAGATGGAAAAAAGTAGAATAAATCATAGTTACTGGTTAAGAACCACAGTATCATTGAGAACTATATAATATTTAAAGTGTTTTGCTAATATTGTCTTGTGCCACAGAGAGAAACAAGATAATGATCAAAATATTTGTAACTTTTGAAGTTTGTTTTCCTTAACTACCTCTCAAAATCCTATGTAGATTATTTAATATTTCATTAGATTTTTTTAGGGCAGTGTAAATATTCCTGTTTTCTGTTTGAATCTCAGTTTAAAAGAAGCTCAGCATTAATTATTTTATGATAATAATACAGATACAGTGTGTTCATTCTATATGAGCACCTTTAAATACTTGATCAAGACTCAGAACAGGCAGTTGGACTTCTAAAACTGACTTACCCTCACAGACTCAATTTTTTTTTCCCTGAATGCTGTAAACTTTTTATTTCAACTCTGTGTTAAGGTATTTCCAAAGGTTTAGTATTCAAATTAATATTTGAGTTTGGTTGGTTGGTTGGTTGGTTGGTTGGTTGGTTGGTTGTTTTCTTTTGACTTTTTTTGTTGTTTGGGGTTTTTTCTTTAAGAAGATACATTGTCTCAAGTCTGATTGGCTGGAGCTGCTGATAGAGATGAGTTTGTATTTCAGAAAAATAAAATTTCCTACCTTCACAATTTATGTCTTATATCCATGATTAATCATATTGATATTGAACAATATTATTTCAGATACCATTTTACTTCTTTTTGACAGCACATCGTGAAAGTAGATGAATGGGTAGTTCTTTATTTGCTCATCAGTGTCATGTGATGACCTGATAGAAAGCAAACTCAAAAGAAGTTAAAAAAAAAAAACAAAGAAAACAAAAGAAAACAAAAGAAAACAAAACAAAACAAAA